>CAUYUJ010018059.1:527500-610000 GCA_963575745.1 Prorocentrum cordatum
CCTGCCTCGCCATACCCCGCCCAGCCCAAGCGTTACCGTTACCCGAGGGGCACGACCCCCCCCCCCCCCTCCCCGGGTAACGAGCGTTATCGGCCAGAATAAAAAAACAATCTCTAGAGCTGTCATAGGGCTTATGTTGGAGGCCTTTGGGGCCATCTTGATACGATCTTGGGGGCCTCTGGGCCGTCTTGGGCCGTCGCCAGTCCGAAAAGAAGCAAAGTCCATCATCTGTCGAAAACCGTAAGAAAACAAACGATCGTGACATCTTCGGGCCCTCTTTGATGACCTTTTTGATGACCTCTTGGAGTCCTCTTGGGCCGTCTTGGAGGCCTCTTGGGGGTCTCTGGGGCCGTTTTGGAGGCTTCTCGGGCGAACTTGGAGGAATCTTGGACTCTCTCGGGCCGTCTTGGAGACCATCTTGGACCATCTTGGGCGAACCTGGAGCCATCAGCAGGCAAAACCTGGGCAACCACCTCTCGAGCTGCTTTCCGTGTGGCCGGCGCGCTTTGCCAATGGCCCAGGGAGGGCTCTGAAAGAGCCACCAATTTTTCAGAATGTCCAGCACGCCTGGCACCCTCTGTGGCAAGCCAACAGGGGACGGCGGACACAAAGTGGTATTTGGCCCATCCCGCCTCCGTGCCTGGGCCGTGGATGCCTCTCGGGGACCTCTTGGAGTGCTCTTTGGGGGCCTCCTGTGGGCCTCTTGGGGGCCTTATCCGACCTGTGGGCTCTCGTGGGGACCCTCTTGAGTCGTCTTGGCGCTCTCTGGCTTCTGGAAAAGCCCTGCGACCAGCTCCAGAAGTCACGCGGTGTCCGCCAGGAAATCCTGCAATTGTGGCTCTGGGCACTTTGAGGTATATACAAGATTCAGTATTGGACAACTCGAAGGGACCTGAGGACATTACCCTGAGTGGCAGCGGCACGGTGGCGGACTGTGTGGTATGAACAATCGAGACGCACGTGCAACTTCTCTGCGCAAGCACTGCATGTCAAATCGATGATCTGCCTTATACGTGTCTCTGTGTCGATATGCGTCCCCAGTCGAGGCTTCGCCGTGGGATTGTCTGATCCTTTCTTCTCGTGTAGCCGCAGTCACAGTGCCGCTTGTGCAGGACCCCACGAATTGGAGAGGTCACCGCGACGCGGCGTTGCAGGTTACCCAGGGTGGGACCGCTTCGTGTGCTACTTCCTCTATCTGTGCCAGTCCTCTTGCTCAGGTTGCAACTCCTGGGAGGTTGAATGTTCTCTCGGCCGCAATCGCACCTCATGGATCTCGCAAACTACATACGGTGTAACCCATAAACGAGGCCACCCCTGGATCGCACATGCCATGGCGCGCGGCTACGCCCGATTTGTGCTCCCAGCTTGGGCCGGCTGTGGGGCTCAAGAGGCGAGCTGCGTCGTGGCTGGAGCGTTCGGGAGAACGCCTCTGGGGAGATGTTGGAGCAGGTCTGGGTGGGGTTTTGACTTCCCTGGGGCCCACGTGCCAAACGCCGGAAGCGCCCAAGTGCGGACGATGTTTCCAGCAAATTGGTGGTCTTGGGTTTTTGATGAATCCTACAGCTCCTGTCTCCACCTCCTGCTCCCTACTCGTCCCCTCGCTTATTTCGTTGACCCTGCTCCGCTCAGTCCGGCCAGTACATTTCCTCATCTGCAGCGGTATCTGACAGTCAGAGCCCCTACGAAACCGAGTTATTGTCGAGTTGATCTTCGCTCAAGAGATGATGAAGATGAGATCCAATAGATTCGCAATCAGAATTATCATGGCACTGGAGCGGAATCATCTATTCGGCGACTTGCCTTCTGTTCCCCAACCCTCCTGCGTTGGGTTCTCGTTTTGAATAGAGCACTGCTCGCGCGTCTCCTTCCCACGCGCGTCTCCTTCCCACCCCCTCCCGTCCCTCTTCCCCCCTGCCTTTGACCCACCGCAGACTCAAATTAGACCTCGCCATCCCTGGGGGGCTGCGATCTGTGAAACTGTCGCCACTTTCGAGGGCTGCTGAGGGGCACGGCACAGTGGGTACCCACCGCAGACTCAGATTAGACCTCGCCATCCCTGGGGGGCTGCGATCTGTGAAACTGTCGCCACTTTCGAGGGCTGCTGAGGGGCACGGCACAGTGGGTACCCACCGCAGACTCAGATTAGACCTCGCCATCCCTGGGGGGCTGCGATCTGTGAAACTGTCGCCACTTTCGAGGGCTGCTGAGGGGCCCAGCACAGTGGGTACCCACCGCAGACTCAAATTAGACCTCGCCATCCCTGGGGGGCTGCGATCTGTGAAACTGTCGCCACTTTCGAGGGCTGCTGGGGGGCCCAGCACAGTGACCCACCGCAGACTCAAATTAGACCTCGCCATCCCTGGGGGGCTGCGATCTGTGAAACTGTCGCCACTTTCGAGGGCTGCTGGGGGGCCCAGCACAGTGGGTACCCACCGCAGACTCAAATTAGACCTCGCCATCCCTGGGGGGCTGCGATCTGTGAAACTGTCGCCACTTTCGAGGGCTGCTGAGGGGCACAGCACAGTGGGTACCCACCGCAGACTCAAATTAGACCTCGCCATCCCTGGGGGGCTGCGATCTGTGAAACTGTCGCCACTTTCGAGGGCTGCTGCACTGGGTTTTCCATCCCTGGGGGGCTGCGATCTGTGAAACTGTTTCGAGGGCTGCTGAGGGGCACAGCACAGTGGGTACCCACCGCAGACTCAAATTAGACCTCGCCATCCCTGGGGGGCTGCGATCTGTGAAACTGTCGCCACTTTCGAGGCTGCTGGGGGGCCCAGCACAGTGACCCACGCAGACAATTAGACCTCGCCATCCCTGGGGGGCTGCGATCTGTGAAACTGTCGCCACTTTCGAGGCTGCTGGGGGGCCCAGCACAGTGGGTACCCACCGCAGACTCAAATTAGACCTCGCCATCCCTGGGGGGCTGCGATCTGTGAAACTGTCGCCACTTTCGAGGCTGCTGGGGGGCCCAGCACAGTGGGTACCCACCGCAGACTCAAATTAGACCTCGCCATCCCTGGGGGGCTGCGATCTGTGAAACTGTCGCCACTTTCGAGGCTGCTGGGGGGCCCAGCACAGTGGGTACCCACCGCAGACTCAAATTAGACCTCGCCATCCCTGGGGGGCTGCGATCTGTGAAACTGTCGCCACTTTCGAGGGCTGCTGAGGGGCCAGCACAGTGGGTACCCACCGCAGACTCAAATTAGACCTCGCCATCCCTGGGGGGCTGCGATCTGTGAAACTGTCGCCACTTTCGAGGCTGCTGGGGGCCAGCACAGTGGGTACCCACCGCAGACTCAAATTAGACCTCGCCATCCCTGGGGGGCTGCGATCTGTGAAACTGTCGCCACTTTCGAGGGCTGCTGAGGGGCACAGCACAGTGGGTACCCACCGCAGACTCAAATTAGACGCCGCTTTCGTCCTTGTTCTCCTCCTGCAGTCACCTTCCCTCTGCTGCTGCCGTGCTGATGGTTCGGCTTCCCGCACGTTTTCCTCCTGCTCTGCGTTCCCGACTCCCCATGTCCTCTTCGAGCATGTAGCTGTCGCCCCTCGTTTTTGTATGGTTTTCCTGCGCATCATGCCATAGGCGTATGTCCCAAGTAGCTTACATATCAAGTTGATTGTTCATGCAAGTTTCGGCCAACTCTTCGTTTCCATTGATACAACTGGGTTGGGTACGTCACAGGGTAATGAGTCCAACGTCGTTGGGGCCTCGGCCTTCACACACCTGGCACGCCTGGCCTTTGACGAGAGCTAGGCGTACATGAGGCCTTCCAGAAATTCGGCGGCGAGCGAGGGGGGGAAGTGAGAAGGAGAAGGCCTTCTCAGAAGGCGGCGGGACTTCTCAGAAGCCCTCGCGCCTTCTCGGGGAAGGCTCAGAAAACTTCTCGGAAGGCCCGGGGACTTCCGAGCCTTCCGAGAAGGCCCGCCCCTTCCCACTTCCCCCCCTGGCTCGCCGCCTAGAAAGCGGGGGATTGGGAAAGGGGGAGCCACGAAATCTGCTGCATGCAGCTGGCCTCGGCCCCGCCGAGGGGCCCACTCCTCGACACGTGCACGCCTCCGGCGCCGGGAGGCGCCGGGAACATCGGGTTTGCGTGAGCTGCCTCTCAGACCCCCCTCTTCTTGGCATCGCTCGGACGTGTGCATTTTTCCTTCGGCGAGTGCCATCGAGGAGCATCCTTGAGCATGTGGCGAAAAAACCACGCACGAAGCCGAAACAAAAACACAGGGAATGGACGTCCGAGCGATGGCGAGTCTTGCTGCCCCCCCCCCCTTTCCACCCGAAGGCTCAGATTCACCCTCGATTTCTAGTGGGGGGGGGGGGTCGGGAAACATCGAGGAAACACATGTGGAACCCTTACCCCCCCCAAACCCGAAATTCGGGTCTTCGGGTTGGGTTGGGGTGGTCTGGTAGGTAGCCATTTGCTGCCCCCCCCCCTTCTTCGCCCGGCCCGACACCGTTGGCGTCGAGGTGCTCGGAGTCGGCAGCGTGCGGCCGCGCGCCCCGCCAAGCGTCCGGCGCTCGTGCGGCGAGGCGCGCGCCGGCTCCTGCGCACGCGCACACCCGGCGCGAGGATTCTGCAGATGTTCCGGACGTGGATCCTCCTCCTCCTCCTCCTCGTATTCCTCCTCCTCCTCCTCCTCCTCCTCCTCCTCCTCCTCGTATTCCTCCTTCTCCTCCTCCTCCTTCTCCTCCTCCTCCTCCTCGTATTCCTCCTCCTCCTCCTCCTCCTCCTCCTAGCCGTTTCGGCTCGAGCTGATTTTGTGAAAAGCTCGAGCTTGTGCCCGCGTACTTCGAAGCGGCTCGTGGGCACGAGCCTTCCATTCTTCACTAAGGAGCCAAGCGTCTGCGGGAGGCGGCGCATGGTTCCCCAGCCCGATGTGCTGCCAGGCGCTCGCACCCCCTACTGGGGGTGCTCCTGCGGCTGCTGGAACAACTGGGCGAGTCGGGTCAAGTGCAGGAGCTGCGGGGCATCGGCACCCGCGAAGGTGGTACAGGCGGCGCGCAGGGCTGCCGCGGCTGCCAAGAGCCCTTCGGTCTCGGTCAGGCCACAGGCTCAAGGCGCCTGGGCCGACGGGCCGCCAGGAGGGGCAGTGGCGGCCGAGCAGGCGAGGCTCATCCAGGAGTTGCGCGCCAAAGTGGCGGAGCTCAGCGGCAAGCCAGCGCCGCCAGTGCACCCATGGCACCAGCAGCCTGCGGGCACCAAGGCCAAGGGCGGCGGCAAGGGGCAGGGCCCAGCTGGAGGCGGTCCGCCGAATGCCAAGGGCGAGGCGCCAGCGCCTGCTGCGGGGCTCTCCCACGAGCAGGTGGCGGAGTTCCTCAAGAGTGAGGGCCTTGAGGACGCCCACGCTGCTGTCTTGGCGGCTGCGCAGACCAAGGCCGTGGCGCCGCCAAAGCCGCCCACCACCATGTCTGCCTGGTGGAAGGTGGAGAACCTCAAGAAGAAGATCCAGAAGGCAGAGGCCCGCTGCGTGGACATCAATGCGCAGAGGGCAGCCCTCGATGAGGAGCTCGACGGCATCCAGAAGGGGATCGACCAGGCCAAGGCGGACCTTGTCGCAGCCCGTGGCGTGCTGGCGAAGCTCCAGGCAGGAGAGCACGAGAACCCCCTCAAGGTGCTCACGGCGGTGCTGGAGCCTGCTGTGCTGGCAGCGCAGGAAGGCAAGGACGCCCTTGCCGTCCTTGAAGGGCTCCAGCGCCAGGCGGCTGCGGAGGCTGAGGCAGCCAAGCAGGCGGCAGAGGCTGAGGCCAGTCGCCCAGGCCCTCCTGGCGATCCTGCTGCTGATGATCAGGCAGTGGATGCCCCTGATGCTGGAGGTGAGCACCAGGCCGTTCCCATGGACGAGACCGACTTCCTGGAGTCTGACTTCCAGGAGTCCCTCAAGCGAGCCATGGACGGCGAGGGGGACACGTCTGCAGCCGTGGCCAAACTGCTCGCCGAGCACACGGGCAAGAAGGCGCGGCGAGGGTGACGGCCTTGTGCGTCTTGATGCTGCCCCAGTGGCGTCTGGTGCTCCCGAGCCAGCGGCGAGGGCGAACCTCGGCATGGCCGACCTCGACGCCTTCGCAAGTGGCAACATGATCGATTTCGACTGGGAGCAGGCGACGGGCTTCGCAGTCCCAGTGCTGAGGGACGACCTTGTCTTCGACACGGAGCTGTTCCGCCAGCTCGACGGGGTCGGTCTGGACCCACGGCAGTGGCCGCGCCTGGGCCACGAAGCTTCGGACAGAGACGGACGGTCTCGCGAAGCTGCCCCCCCTCGGGTCGAGGACCCTCGAAGAGGGTCAGGGCCAGGGACATCGTCTTCTGGGCCGACCTCGACCCCGACGGCATCACTTTCTGTTATGTCGCGCGAGGTGGGACCCCTCGGTCGCAACGGGGCTGGGGGCCTTCCCCGCGAGTCCACAGCTCCTACGGGTACCACCTCGGGGTCGGCGGCTCCCTCGGCTTCGGGCACCGCGTCGGGTGGAGGTACCAGGACGGCTGGTGGCGCACCTACAGAGCGGAAAGGCCCGCACCACCTCTCCTCCCCACCTGTTCATGGACATGGTGAGTTGCAGGCTTGCGTCGCATCTGGAAGTGATGGGCCTTGTGTTCTCGATGGAGGCCTGGGTGATTTCATGGAAGGATGTGGCGGTCTGCTTCCACCTGCGGCAGGAGCTGCGGGGCGTCAAGCTAGCCCTGACGGTGTTCCAGGAGACGCACCTTCTGCGCGGAAAGGGGTGCACCATCTCTCGTCCCCACCTGGCGACGGACGCGGAAATGGAAAACTAAGTCAGGACGGCGCGGCTCGTGGAGTCGGCCACCCGGTCACGATCGTCAGCGATCTGATCATTTTTGGCGTGAACGCGAACACGTGGGACTCCTTCACCAATGTGGTAGACTGGTGTAAGGACCAGGAAGCGAACCTCTTCGGCGTGGGGTCGGCTTCAGGCGAACCAGTCAAGCCGCATGTGATCTGTGTACAAGAGACTCGGCTGAAGGAGAAGGGTAAGTTGGACTCCGCCTACGGCTGGGGCGATCGCCACTCCTTCGCGTTTTCTCTAGGACCAGCAGCGTCCACGGGGGCAGGTCCGACGCAGTCCTCGGCAGGAGTAGGCTTGGCAGTGGCCAGCTCCCTGGCGTCTTCCAGTGTGCCATGGCCACCCGAGTTGGAATCTTTCAAGTCGCGCGTGGCAAGCAGGCACATCAACGTAGGACTCCCAGGTGGGTTGATGGTTTTCTCGGTCTACCTCTACACCAGCATTGGCGTAACAGGGGACAATGTTGAGTTATTGAACACTCTCGGCGAGTACATCAAGTCCCTAACATGCCTCTGGATTGTGCAAGGCGACTGGAACCTTACTCCTGAAGAGCTAGAAGCATCGGAATGGGTGTCCAAGGTTGGGGGCTGCATGTTTACGACGGGCCACGCTACGCGTAGAGCAGGGTCCGCTCCAGGAACCACTTCGGGGCCAGAGGAGGAGGTCGACAGGAAGGATGAGCGGGAGATCGATTTCTTCGTGGGGTCCAGGTGTGTAGGGCACTGCGTCAAGGATGCCCAGGCGTTCCCAGCGGCCCCTTCGTGGCCTCATATGCCTGTGGGTATCGTCGTCAAGAACCTGGCCCCGTCGACGGTCGTCCCGAAGCAGGTTAGATATGTGCAGTTCCCCCTGGACAAGCTTGTGGGTCCTCGGAGGCTCCCTACGGAAAGCACGTGGTCTTGGGAAGTCGGAGGTGGCTCGCACTGTTTGGGGTCCATGGTCAGGGAATGGTTTACCCAGGCTGATGGCTGGCTCATGCAGTTCCACGACCTAGACAGTGCTAGCGCTGCCAGGATGTGCGGAAGAGCTGGGGGCCCCAAGGTCATAAAGATCCCCCTCGAGACGGTTTGGGACCGTGAGTCTAGGAGGAGATATTCAAAGCGGACCACCAGTTGGATGTCCTTCGAGGCGTTGGCTCGTCGCGCAGCTGCAGTTGGCCAAGATATGCTAGGAGCCAGAGCACGCGGTCTTTTTCACGAATGGTGTGCCGCCCTGTTCGGGATGATCTCGGCGCTGGAGGCGCCAGACGAAGGCGCGAATGCCCGCTTTTTGATCAGCCTGGTAGAAGGGATATCCATGGGGCTCAGAGAGGAGTTAGAAGGGCTGCTCGGGCAGTTACGAGTGTATGTAGAAGGCCTGCGCAAGTCGGACGCCAAGGAGTCCCTGTCGGAGTGGAAGGAGTGGGCAAAGTCGTCAGTGCAGCGGGGAGGGAAGGCAGCTCATGCTTATTCCAGGGTCTCTCGCGCAGACAGGACGGCCCCGTTCAGTGTCGTAGACGACCATGGCCGCTTGCCAGTCAACAGTGAGCTTGCGCCCCTCCAGCTTCTCGATCAATGGCTTCCCCTTTGGCACAAAGAAGGCAGGCTCAGCGAACATCACCCAGCTCATTGGGATGTGTTGGGACAGGAATTGCCACCCATATCATTGGAGCAGCTGAGGCGTGTGTGCAGCTCGTATGGGGAAGGGGCTGGTCTTGGGTGGGACTCCTTTCATCCCCGCCAGATCTTGTTTCTTCCAGAGGAATACCAGTTACGTGTTATTGACATCCTTCACTCGTTCGAAGATCGACCTTGTGTGATTGCAGAGTTTTTGGCGAATATCATCTTCCTTGATAAGCCAGATGGTGGAGTACGCCCGATAGGATTATTGTGCATGTTCACCAAGATTTGGTCGAAGTGCCGTCAAAACACCTGCCGTGCCTGGGAACAGGCCCACGAGCAGGCCTTCTTCTGGGGCGTCGGGGCCACGTCGACCTGCGAGAGAGCAGGATGGGTCCATAACATGCTGGCCCACTTCGGGAAAGTCCTAGGGACCTCGGCGGCGACGGTGCTTCTGGACCTTAAGAAGTTCTATGAGCACATCGACCATATGGACTTGTATCGTGCGGCGTGCCAGCATGGTTTCAATTTGAAGCTGCTGCGAGGGCTGTGTGTGATTTATGCAGGGGATAGGATGCTGCACTATGGAGGGGCGATGTCTAGGAAGGTGCAAGGTAATGGGGCAGTGATTGCAGGGTGCTCAGCAGCTACCACGCTTACGAAGTTACTTGTGTTATCGCCGCTTGCGGCCGCGCAGTCTGGCCGGCCACAGTTGTGCATCAGGAACGTGATAGACGACATCGCGTTGCAGATTGTTGGGCCGCAGCAGCTCATTGCACCGCAGCTTGCCTCAGGAGTGCAGTCCCTGTTGTCCAGTTTCTCGGAGCTCGAGCTCCCCGTCTCGGATAAGTCGAAGTACATGACAAGCGACTTGGATTTGAATGAGGCCTTGCAGCCCCTGTGGGACCTCCCGAAGGAAAGCAAGGTGGATCATGCAAGGAACCTCGGCACCGACGCGGTGATGGGGTCCCTACGGAGGTTTCAGATCACTCGGGACAGGTGGGACAAGGCCAGAGGGAGGACGGCTAAGATTAAGAAGCTCAGGGAGGCGGGGGCCAACACGGGGTTCATTCAACGTGGAGGCCCTACAGCGTCGGCTCTATGGGGGTCCAGTATCATGGGGATTCCCTCGACCCAACTGCATCGTCTTCGATTGGGAGCTGCTGGAAGTCTCGGGAAGGCCCCCAAGGGCTCCACGGTCGGGCTCCGTCTCCAGAGTTATGCTGAAGGGGTCCGAGTGGACCCGCTGCTGTTGAACGTCGGGATGGTTGTGGTCCAATGGGCGACTGCGGTCTGGGAGTCGTTTCCGAAGCTTCCTGTCCTGGAACGGTGCCTGGAAGGAGCCCTGGGCCGTCTCGAAGGAGTTCAAACACCTTGGAGGTTAGCAGCAGCCCCAGCTGAAGTAGCCGTTCTCAGTCTCCGCAGAATAGGCTGGAGTTTGCGGTCAGGTGCGTGCATGGTCACGGATCGGCAGGAAGCACTAGACCTTCGAGTGTTACCTCCAGCGCTCGTTCAGGAGCTAGCAGTTGCAGGCGCCAGGCGAGCTTCTGATCGGCAAGCTCTATTTTGTCGCGAGCCCAAAGCCAGGTGGAATATGCCGATATTTTGGGCAGGACTTGAGGGGCTCCTGCATCGGACCAAGGGATCCTGGGCGAAGAGGTTTCAGAGGACGCTGAGATCTTTGGTTTCTGGAGGACACTGGCCACAAAGTCGGCTCCACCACCATGGACTTGTCGGCTCAGCGAGGTGTTGTGTATGTGGTGATCCTGAAGGGTCCTTGTGGCACAGGGCCTACGAGTGCCCGAAGCATGCAGGGCTCAGGCGTGAATGGGTTGACGACTTCCACAGGACGAGGGCTCGCAGGGTCCGCGAATGGGGGTACGACGAGGGGGAGAGGTTTGCGAGAGGCCTGTTCCCGTCGCCAGAGTTGGTCACCCCTGTCCCGACCGATGCCCAAGAGACCATCTTGTGGCACAACAGACCTGAGTCAGGGCTCCTGAGTGGCACGCTGTTCTTAGACGGTTCGGCCCTATGGGCCTCGGCTCCGTTTTTGGCCCGAGCGGGCTGGGCCATTGTGCAGGTTGATAGGTTTGGAGATTTAGTTTCGGCGGCCTACGGGCCCGTCCCATGCAGGGTGTGTCCTAAGCAGAGCTTTAGAGACGCGGAGGATTATGCCGTCTCGATGCTGCGTGTGTGTGCTATGGCGCCCTTCGATGTCTTTATAGACAGTGCAGGCACTGTTGGGACTCTCCGTGGCGGCGAAGGCGCGGGATCCCAAAGCAGTTGTGGTCGGGCCCAGCTCTGGAGTCCGTTCTGGGGAGCGTTCTCGGAAGGGGACTTCCAAGTTTTTAAAACTAAGGCCCATTGCACCAGGGCCCAGGTAGATGCGGGTGCTACCACGGAGTGGGAGTTCAGAGGGAACGCCCACGCCGACAGGTTTGCTAAGCTAGGTGCTGCGGAGCACGGTGTGGGTGAGGAGCTGTACCAGTTGTGGCAAGGGTTTAAGTTTTTAGCCCAAGAATCCGCCCGATGGGCGGCTTGTGTGCACGTTGAGTCCGATGGCCAGGACCATGGGGACTTGATGGAAGCGTACTGGAGGTCTCGGGGCTCCGCTGCCGTGGAAGACCCTGAGGCCCCAGAGGACCCCGAGCCTGTGCCCCAGGCTTGCAGCAGTGGTGGGGAAGCGGGGTCGTCGTCGCTCGTTGGCTACGGGGTGGGCGACGGGTGGGAAGAGTATGCCGACGCCAGTTTTTGGTGGCGAGGCCACAACCTGCTGGAGGCAGACGTGCTCAGCCGCACCGCCCACGTTTCCTCGGTCGTCTTCTGCTGCCGCTGTGGCACGGTAGCCTCGGATGGCAAGCTAACTACGGGTCTCTCGGGGTGGTGCCCCGAGAAGGCCAAAGTTGGTGGTGTGGACCAGCTGCGAAGGATCAAGAAATGAGAATTCCCCTCGCACCGCGCCAATGTGCGCTCTTTGAAGGTCGGGAGGCCGCACGGAGTGCTGCCAGCGACCCGCTCGAGCCTTGCCGAGGCCGAGCCGAGCCTGCCCCCAGAGCCGCAGCCCTCGGCCCCAAGCGCCAGGGCTAGCGGCGGATGGGGTAGGGCTGATCTTGGGGGGCGGGCCGAGGTTCTGAGGGCGTTTGGGCTGTGGGAGGGGGAGCTCGAACTGGTCCGAGACCTCGGCCGATCGGCCCTGCAGCGGAGCGCGGACAGCCCCGATGAGGGCGACTCCGACGCCGAGCCATTCTGATTTGGGGCTTGACCCCGCGTTTAGCGCAAACCCATACCATACCATACCTCCTCCTCCTCCTCCTCGTATTCCTCCTCGTACTCCCCTTCTTATTCCTAGGAATCCTGTTATTATCCGTGTTATCCTTGTTCTAATCATTGTTCTGACTCTGAGCATTATTATTGCGTGTGTGCTTTTTGTTTGCGTGCCCATGTCTCTCTTTGCGTCCGTGTGCGTGGCTTCTGGTGGGATCCACAAGCGACTCCTGAGGGCCCAGCCGCGGCCCTACGCTTGGTGCGTTTGCTGACTCCGCCCTGTTGCGTCGCGCCGGGCCGCTTCCGCCAAGAGGTGCGTGTGGCTTCCAGGCCTCCCAGATGGGGTCCGAGCAGATGGGGTCGGAGGGTCGCGCCGCATCGCCGATGCACATCGGCGATGCGGCTCGATGTAGAGTTCGATTTTCTCCACGTCGACTGCGCCGATGCATCGCCGGCGTCGCCGATGCATTGCCGACGCACGGGCTGTGCATCGCCGATGTATCGACGATGCGGCGCGATCCTCCGACCCCATCTACGCGTACCCTATCCAGGAGCCCTCTGTGTCGGTGCCTGTGCATGTGCCTGTGTGTGTGTCTGTGTGCTGCGCATCCAGAGTGACTTGCCAGTGTTGTGAGGCAGGTTGCAGCTGTTGGCCGCAGTTGGTGACGTTGAAGATGAAGGTTTTGATGGTGATAAGAAGAAGTAGATGATGATGATGATGATGATGATGATGATGATGATGGTGGTGGTGATGATGATGTTGGTGATGCTGGTTGTGGTGGTGATGATGATGGTGGTGATGATTTGGATGCTGATGAGGATGACGATTGTGATGCTGTTGATGATGCTGCTGATGGTGAGAGTGGTGATGATGCTGATAAGAATCATCAGCATCATCAGCATCATCATCATCGGCATCATCAGCATCATCATTATCAGCATAGTCATCAGCATCAGCATCATCAGCATCATCATCTTCATCATCATGATCGTCATCAGCATCATCATCAGCATCATCATCACATTATCATCACCAGCATCATCATCATCGTCATCATCAGCATCATCAGCATCGTCATCCTCCGGTTTCTCAGCAGCCCGCTGTCATTGGCGTACCTCTTCCGCCTGGCCCCTTTCTGCATCCGCCGTACCCGCACCATTTCTCAGCCTGCTGACCGTTGTACGCCACGCCAACGCTCCTCCTCCTCCTACTCCTCCTACTCCTCCTCCTCCTCCTCGTTCGTCCGCCCCCATCCTGTGGTGTTGGGCCCTCGTTTTGAAGAGACAGCGCCCCGCGTTGCCGCCTCCTTCCTTCCTCCCCCTCATCCTGTCTCCCATCCCTTGCCTCTGCTCTCCGCATGCTCATCCCATTCTGGCACACTCCTCACACGGTTCGTGGCCCCATGGGGAGCTCCACCGAAGTCCCCAGCGGCAGGGTCCGCATGCGTCCCCCCGCTTGTTTCGGCACACCCCTCACGAGGATCGTGGCCCCATAGGGAGCTCCACCGAAGGCCCCAGCGGCAGGGTCCGCATGCGCCCCCCAGCTCATTTCGGCACACCCCTCACGAGGATCGTGGCCCATAGGGAGCTCCACCGAAGACCCCAGCGGCAGGGTCCGCATGCGCCCCCCAGCTCATTTCGGCACACCCTTCACGAGGATCTTGGCGCGTGCGTCCCCGGGCCCGTTTCGGCACGCACTTCACGAGGATCGTGGCCCCATAGGGAGCTCCACCGAAGGCCCCAGCTGCAGGGTCCGCATGCGCCCCCCAGCTCATTTCGGCACGCCCCTCACGAGGATCGTGGCCCCATAGGGAGCTCCACCGATGCCCCCCGCGGCAGGGTCCGCATGCGTCCCCCCGCCAATGTAAGCACACCCCTCACGAGGGTCGTGACCCCGTAGGGAGCTCCACCGAGAGCGGTACCCACAACGCGGCACTCGCAAGTGCGCATGGTTGGGCCTTTCGCCAGGATAATTTGTTTCTGGGCACCGCGCGCAGGAACAGCAACCCACAGCAGCATCATAATAATAAAAATAATAATAATAAGAATCAGCATCATCATCATCATCATCATCATCAGCATCATCATCGTCGTCGTCATCGCCATCATCATCATCACCATCATCATCATCATCATCATCATCATCAGCATCATCATCATCATCGTCATCATCGTCATCATCATCATCATCATCTTCATCATCTTCATCAGCACCATCACCATCGCCATCACCATCATCAGCATCGTCATCATCATCATCATCATCATCATCATCATCATCACCATCATAACCATCATCATCATCATCATCATCATCATCATCATCGTCATCAGCAATACCATCAGCATCATCACCATCCGCATCATCATTATCAGTATCACCATTACCATCACCATCACCAGTATCATCATCAGCATCATCATCAGCATCTACATCATCAATATCATCATCAGCATCACCACATGTATCATCATAGTCAAAATCATCATTACCATCACCATCGCCACTACCCCATCGCAGACCACCATCGCCATCATCATTACCATCTCATCATGATCATCGACCAAGCGGGAGCCTCGTCTGTGAGTGACTCGCGAGAAAATCTGAGGCGGTAGCCCATTCCTGTGAGGCCCGCATTTCATGTTAATAATCCGAACGGGTCATCCGGATCTTGTAATTGTCTTCATGCCTCGTCTGTGAGTGACGTGTGAGGAAGGTCCAGGCGGGAGCCCCCTCCCTGTGGGGCCCGCAGCTCATGTTATTGATCCTAGCGGGTCCCCGGAATCTTGTAATTATAATCATTTTTGACCTCTTCAAGCCTGAGGATGGAGGACGTATCAGGACGGAGCCTCGGCTGTGAGTGATTTGCGAGGTCGTTTCACGCGGGACCCCCCTCCCCATGGGACCCGCAGCTCCTGTTATTGATCCGAGCGGGTCATCGAAATCATCTACCAGAAATTGCATTTGAGCACCCCAGAGGGGCACATTGTGAGGATGTCTCGAGCGGGGGCCTCGCTGGGGAAGTCCTCAGGCGGGAGCCCCCGTCCTATGGGGCCTGCCCTTCATGTTCGAATCCGAACGGGCCATCGAAGGTATCTACTAGGAATAACATTGAAGCACACGAAGGGGGCAAATCGTGAGGATGTCTTGAGCGTGGGCCCCGTTTGCGAGTGAGTTGCGAGGAAGTCTCAGGCGGGTGCCCCCGTCCTGTGGTGCCTGCACTTCATGTTCGAGTTCGACCGCAGTCACCTACCATGCATAGCACTGGAGCACCCCCAGGGGGGCAAATCGTGAGGATGTCTCGAGCAGGGGCCGCTCTCGTGTGTGCATTGCGAGGATGTCTCAGGCGGGAGCGTCCTTCCTGTGGGGCCCGCGCTTCACGTTGGTAATCCGAGCGGGTCATCGGAACAATCTAACGGCCATCGGAGAAGGCGCCCCCTCTGGCGGTGGTGGCGAAGGTGCCGAGGAACATCCTCGTGCGTGCCCCAGCCAGGAAGAAGGAGAGGTGCATGACGAGAACAGGCGGGATGGAGGTGAGGAGAGGGAGAAAGAGGAAGAGGTGGAGGACGAGGAGGAGGAGGAGGAGGAGGAGAAGACATGGAACGAGGAGGACGAGAAGGAGGGGACGGTTGACGAGGAGGAGGAGGAGGCGCAACACAAGGCGGGATGAAGGCCTCCCTCTGCCAGGGGGAAGATGAAAAAGCGAGGCGCAAGCTAAATATATTCTCATGCCGTCGGAGTAATTTCCCGGGTCCGGCGATGACCCCATAACCGGGGTTATCGGGTTCGCCCGTCTTCCCCGATGGATAGCCTAATTTTGTTTGTTGTGCAGGTCCGGTGGTGGCACAGCGACCTCGCAGGGAGCGTTGTGTTCAACGGCGCGATGGTGAGCGCAACCGCATGCTGGTGTGTGGTGCACGTTGGTGAAACGTTAGGGCTTGGAGCGGCAGGGGGAGACGGCGACGGCAACGGCGGCGACGACGACGACAACGACCCCGAAGACGACGACGACTACGACGACGACGACGACGACGACGACCACGACCACGACGACGACGACGACCACGACGACGACGACGACGACTGACGTTGTCTATAGGCATCCGGAGGTAAACGTGAGCAGCGCGTACACAGGCACTTGCGTTGTCCATAGGCAGAGAGGCGATTTGGTGCACGAATTTGTTGCTGCTGCAGCAGGATCAGTTGTGTACGCAGGCGCCGTGGCGCACGTAAACATGATTCACGCAGGCAGCGCGGTACACTAGGGCATCTTGATGCACCCATGCACTATGGTGTAAACAGGCATTGTGGTGTGCACATCTGTTGCTGCAACAGCAGTTATGGTTCACGCAGGCATCCCACGCATGGTGGTGAGCAGAAGCACTGTGGTGCACGGCCAATGCGGTGTACCACACCTTGTGGTGTTCACAGGCGTTATGGTGTACGCATTCGTGGTTGCGCACACAGTCGCTAAGGTGTTATGGTGTACACTGGCGTTGTGGGCCCAGAAGACGTGACCGTTTCCTTCGCCAAGACAACAGGAATCACCAATAACATACAATTGGATTTGACACGTTCGGGTCCCCTACGATTTTCCAGACTGTGGTCCCGCCGGGGCCTTGAAAGTGTACGCAGTTCTGGGGTGTAAAGAAGCAATTTGGTGCACAGGAGCTTTGGTCCACACATCTGGTGCTGAAGCAACAACCGTAGTGCACATAAGCGTCGCAGTGTACACAGGTACCGTGGTGTACACAGGCGCTGTGGCACACACGGCCGCTGTAGTGTACACAGGCCTTGTGGTGCTCGCAAGTACAGCTGTGCAGACATGTGCTGCGTTGTACATAAGCAGCTGTAGTGTGCGAAAGCGTCGTGGTGTGCACTAGACAGGCATTGTGGTGTACACAGACATGGTCGGCTCCAAATGTGGGGGGACCGTACCCTGGGCCAGAAAAGTATAGAATCGCACATAACCTGTAGATTGAATTTGATACGTTCGGGCCCAGACGAGTTTCCAGATTTGGACTCCGCTGGGATCTTCCAGGTGCACGGAAGCGCTGTGGCGCAAATGTTCTCCATGAGTTGTGGTGCACGCGGCTTCTGCACTGTGTGCGCAAGCATCGGCGTGTACACAGGCGCTGTGGTGCACGCGGCTGTTGTAGTGTACCCAGGCTTTGTATTGTACACAATCACAGTTGTGTAGACAGACGCTGCGGTGTACACAACCAGCTATGTTATACAGAGAATCCGTGGTGTGGTGCACACTAGACACGCAATGTGGTGTACACAGACATGGTCGGCCCCAAACGTGGGGGGACCGTACCCTGTGCCAGCAAAATCAATAATCACAAATCGCCTGCATATTGAATTTCATACGTTCGTGCCCTCTGCGATGTTTCAAATTTGGGTTCCGCCGGGACCTTGAAGGTGTACGGAAGCGCTGTAGCGCAAGCTGTTCGCCATGCATTGAGGTGCACGCGGCTCTTGCGGTGCGCACAAGCATTAGAGTGCCCACTGGTGCAATCAGAGGCTGCTGCTGCGGCGGTCACCTGTGGTGTACAACAGCTTTGTGGCGCACGCATTCGCTGCCGTGTTCACAGGCATTGTAGTACACGTGTGCACGATAGCGTACACAAGATCCCGCGGCTGCTCTCAATCCCATCCCGCGTATCACAATGCTAGCTGCCCGGACATGTCACTAGGCATTCTCAGACGGCGCCCGCACCGTCGCAGCACCAATAGCAGCATCGTCGCAGCACCGTTCGCAGCTTAAGAGGCCGCAGCCCGGGTGCGCGCGGGCATATGCAGGGCTGCCCACGGAGCGAAGGTTCGGGTATCGACCAGCCCCTCCCCCCCCCCAGGATAACCCAGGTTATCGCCGATTGGAGAAAAAGCAGTCTCCACCTGGCTTGGTCTGCCGCAGGCCATCGCTTATCGTCGCCTTATCGGGTCCTGCACCGCCTGGTTTTGTTTGACCCCGAGCCGGCATTGCGCGCATTTGGGCAGGATCGTTTTACCACGCCGCTTCACAATGACATGTATGATGTGCAAGTGCGTCTCTGTATTGTCCGCCGACTGGACCCGTCGGCGCGCCGAAAGAAAAATTGTGTGCGTGTCCCTGCGTGTGTGTCACGTCGCCTCCACGCCGCGGACTCCACGCCCACCCGGCTTGGCCTGCCTTTCGCGCTCCTTTTTTCCGCTGCTTGTTCCACTCGCCTACCCAGGTCGTTCTCCGACTCTTTCATTCTGCCTGGCACCGCCTTGGTTTCGGCCCTGGGTCTCCATTCGGGCATCTTGGAGTATCGTGCGGCCACGTTGCTTCAAAAGGATGTCAGCTCTTTGCACGTTGCATTGCCAGCCGATTGGAATGTTTGGCGCGTCGGGGGAAACATGCTTACCACGTGAGGGTAATTTCCGTTGTCAGCGACTCCACACCCGAATAACCATTGGTTGTATCTCGCTAGCGCATCAGGGGAAACATATGTGTGCACATGTGTGTGCGTGTCACGACGTGAGGACAAGTATGTGCGCATGTGTGTGTGTGTTTCACGACGTGCCTCGTGTTCGCCCTCCGCTTTCACGCCCTGCATTGCTTTGAATGATCTACACGCCCGACTGCACGCGACTGCCGCCAGCCAGTCCATCCATCTGCTCACGCCGGGCAGAGCTTCGCCTACTAGTAAGAATGCCCCGGCCTAGCGTATTGCGACGGCGTCGCCATCTCGCCGTTGGAGAAGTATGTCACGACGTCGGAAGCCGTTGGCCCCCCCCGACGACGACGACGACGACGACGATGACGACCTCCCCAACAAGTCACGTCCGAGCACGACGACTCTGACGGTGACAGCGACGACGACGACGACGACGACGTCGTGGACGACCACGGCGACGGCGACGACGACGGCCGACGCGACGAACGGCGACGACGTCGTCGTCGGCGGCTGCAGGCTGCTGGCGCTCGCGTCCCTGTCGCTGGGCGCCCTGGCGGCCTGCTGCGGCTCCGCGGCGCCCCGCCGCTAACCGCCGCGCCGCGCTTTTTCGCCCCTCCGTGAGGGGGGGAGACGGCGACCGATGCCATCGCGCCGATCCTGGCTGGGCCAATTGTGGATCTACGTGGTGCCACATTTTCAGAGCCCCGAATCATCAGGGGTAACTCGGGTCAGGGCTAACTCGGGTTCGCTTTTCGGGATTCCGAACCCGAGTTACCCCGGGCCCGAGTTACCCCGGGTAACTCGGGCGTCCACCCCGGATAACTCGGGCGCCCAACATTTGTTGTGGAGCATATGTTGTGCAGATCTTTGTTGTGCAGTCTACGTGGTGCAGTCCATGTGGTCCACCACGTGTGGTGTGCGAGACATGTTGCGGAAACTCTGAGGTGCAATCTGCTTGGGGCAATATATATATATATATATATATATATATATATATATATGTATAGTCGTAGACGTGAATACCCCAACAGGCCCCTCCTCGCCCGAGCTTGTAAATGCTGACCCCCCGCAACTGCGGTGGCTCAAAGTCTGAGAGGCCCCCAGCCGCGGCGGCCCCTGCATGGACGGTGGGGCGCCTCCGCTGTGGGCGACACTGCTCACGGCGTGGGGGGCGACCTGGAGCGCCTGCTGGAGCTGGGGCTGGGGCGGAGTCACCACCCAGGCGGCTCACGCGGCGCCGTTCGCGACCTCTGGCCACTGCCAGGAGGACTCTGAGCGCTGCTCCTGCGACTGGGAGCTGCGCAAGATCATCGACCTCCAGCAGGAGGTCGGCCTCCTCCAGTCGGAGGTGTGGGCGCTGCGGTGCCTGCTGCTGGCCGGGTTTCTGCTGCTCGGCGCTGTGGCCTCTGGTGCTGGCACGCTGGGTTTCCTGGTGGGGGCCTGCCGGCGCTGCCGCTGCGGCGGGCGCGAGCGCGCGCCGGGCCGGGCGGCCGAGCCCGGCGCCCAACCGGCCGCGGCCTCGAGGGCGGCGGCGGTAGAGGGGCCGGCGTGCCCTCAGCCGGGCCGAGGGCCCTCGACGCCGAGCCGCCGGCAGCTGTAGCCCGATGGCAGACGTGCTGACGCTGGACATCGGCGACCCGCAGATCCTGGTCCACTACCCGGACGACGAGAACGGCTTCCTCTGGCACCACAGAGTCTTGCTCTTCAGGGTGTCGGACGACATCTGGATCAGCTTGACCCCTGATCTCGCCCTGGTGCGCTTGAAGCTCCTGGACATCCGGCACGAGGTGCTGGAGAGGCGAGCCCCGTTCCCTGCCCACCTGGGCAACCAGGTCTATGCCCACGACCCCATCGCCGCCGCCGCCCTGGCGGGCTTCCGCCGCCGTGCGAAGATCCAGGGGCAGCTGCTGGGTGTGGGCCAGGTGGACGTGGTCGAGAGGATGATCTGGGTGGTGGCCGAGCCCCGGTCGGCGAAGTTCGGCGAGGTGATCGACTCGGCCATCATGGACGACGACGCCCGCGGCACAGGCTTCGACACGAAGGGGGTGGCGGTCGTGGACGGGGAGGAGATCTTCGTGCAGAAGATCGCGGCCAGCAAGCTCGACGACTTCAAGAAGGAGACCAAGGCGGACCTCGGAGACGTGCGCACGCTCGGGGACCACCTCGACGATGCTGGGCAACGCTGCCTGAGGCTCTCGGAGGCGGTCGCCCTGATGAGAGACACGGATCAGCCGAACTTCCCGCTCGCCGGCGTGAGGAGCGTGAAGGAGTTCCTCGAGTCGGTGGCCTCCGGGCCTGGCAACATGACGTCGTACCAGGCGGAGTGGGAGCGGCTCAGCGGAGTCGGTGAGGGTTCGGCAGTCAACCACGTGCACCGCAACTTGTGCGAGGTGATTCGGCTCATGCACTCCTGGGACCAGGTCGACGCCTCCATGCTGGCCTCTGCGGAGCTGATCGTGCGCTGGCTGGTTCAAACGGAGATAGCGGTAGAGCGCAACCCGCGCCACCCTGACTACAGCGGGCTGGACATAGTGATCTCGGCCCCGGTGAATGCAGCGGGCCGCGCGACGACGAACAAGTTCAACTCCTGGGCCACTGACAAGCTCAAGGAGAGGGCGCAGATCTGGATCAAGGAGAGGGCGCAGATCTGGAAGCAGGAGCGCCTGTACCGCGAGGAGCAGAAGACGAACCTGAAGGAGGGCAAGGGCGGCGATGGCTACGACCCGTCCAAGAAGAAGCTGAAGAAGAGAGGGGGCAAGGCCGGCGCCGAGGGCGCCGGCGAGGGAGGATGACGCCTCTCGGGGCTGTGGGGGAGCCGGTGCTGGCAGCCCGGGCGCCGAGAGAGCCCCCCCACAGCCGACACAGACGTGGGCTAGCCCCCTCTATTCCTGGAGGGATCCGGTCACGAGATCGACGGCACGGAGACCCTTTTCCTCTGCCCTGCGATCCGAGTGGCCTCGGCTCTGCATGCAGCTCTGCGCGGCAACGGCAAGTTTTTGACACGGTTCGGGCCCTGAACCAGCTTGCCGCCGCCAACGTGAATTCACGTCGCGCCCAGGGGCACGACCGCGCACCAGAAGGGCACCTCCGGCCGGCCGCCGTGCAGCAGTGGATGATCCAGAATGTCGCCCGGCGTGTACTGGCGCATGGGGATTGCCCCACTGACCTCACAGAGGAGTCATCGTTGCACGAGATCCTCGACTCGAGACCACTACGGGATGGAGCCCAAGAACCTGGCCAGCTTCGACTTCGACAAGGTCAAGATCCTGCACAGGAAGGTCCACGTTCGGCCGATGCGCCGGGAGTTGCCCGCGTCGGCCGCTGGCTACCTTCGGCACGCTTCCGACTTGATCGAGGTGGACGAAGCGGAGCTTGAGAGAGATCGTGCCGAGGGAGTGGGTGTCACGCCATACTGGGACCCTCTCCTCCGGCGCTCGCGAGACCTTCGGAAGCGACTGTACCAGCGCCTGGACCAGCAGGGCCTGCTGACTTGGCGTCGGCGGCTGAAGGGGCATGCGGGCATCTTCGTGGTCAAGAAAAAGGATGGGCTCCAGAGGTTGATCATCGACGCCCGAGCGGCCAATCGGGCGCATCGGCCACCTCCCACTACTCGGCTAGGCTCCTCGCGATGCATGGCCGACCTCGACCTCTCCGACCCCCGCCTGAAGGCATCGGGCTTCGGGGGCCTCGGCTCCGGGGCCTTCAGCCCAGCTGGCCGCGAGGGAGACGTCGGGGACTGTTTCTACAACTTCACCATCCCCGAGCTGGCGAGCTGGTTCGGCTTCGCAGACCAGTTCGACACCCACGAGCTGACGGAGATGGGCTGCCTGCCGGACTCGATCTGGGACGACGCCGAGGGGGCCGAGACCAAGGTCGTGGACGGCGAGCAGCTCTACCCCTGCATGTGCGCGGTGTGCATGGGCTGGTCTTGGGCGCTCTACTTCGCCAACGAGGCCGTGACCTACCGCGTCCAGCGGGCGCTGCCCGACGGGGCCGAGAAGGTGATGAGGGAGATGCAGCCTGCCCCGACCATCGAGCCCGGCAAGTGCGTTGCCGGAGTGCACGTTGACAACGTGCAGGTGATCGGAGGCTGCGAGGCTGACGCCAACACTCAGATGCATGAAATCGAGAATCTTTTTCGAGAGGACCGTATACCTTTCGACGTGGAGCCGGGGGACAGTTTGGAGATGCAGTCCCTCGGCCTGGTGTACCACTGGCAGGAGCGTCGCCTGAGGCATGTGGCTCGGCGCGTCTGGCGGACCTACATGGCCGGACACGCCCTTTTGAGACGCCGCAAGCTCCACGGGCACGCGCTCCAGTGCTGGCTGGGGCACGTCGTGAACCTGAACCAGCTCTGCCCCGAGGCGATGTCCGCGCTGAACGCCTGCTACCGCTTCATCGAGGAGTCGCTGGAGTCGCCCAAGCGGGTCTGGCCCTCTGCGAAGTCCGAGATCCGCTGCTCGATGAACTTGCTCTTCCTGATGGAGGCGGACCTGGGCGCGACCTACTCGGACCAGGTGTACTGCGGGGACTCGTCCGGCCGCGGCTACGCACTCCACGTGACGACCGCCGAGCCGACCGAGCTCCGAGAAGCCTGGAGGTGGAGAGAACGCTGGCGGTACCGCGACGTCCCGACAGTGACGGGCCACGTCAGCAACGGGCTCGACTACGTGCGCGGCGGCACGCCCGGCACCGCCACTGGCCCGAGGACCGCCTTCGGCCAGTCCCTGCTGAGTCAGGCGGAGGTGCCAGAGGATGCGAGCGGCCTGGCTCCCTCTCCGGCCCGAAGCCGCGCTGCGAAGCCGGCTCGTGGCCGCACCCAGCTGCATCTTGACTCGGGCATCCCCGCCTTGGAGGACAGCTGGGTGGCCAGGCGCCGCTGCAAGCTGGTCGCCGCGGACCGCTGGCGCTGGCAGGACGAGCACATCAACCTCAAGGAGGCGAGGGTCGCCTTGATGGGGCTCCGACGGCACTGCCGATCGGTGAAGTTCATGGGCACAAAGCTGCTCTCGATCAGCGACAGCCAGGTCACAGTCGGGGCCTTCGAGAAGGGCCGCTCCAGCGCGGGCCTGCAGGCCCTCTGCAGGCGCGCAGCCGCCTACCGCCTGGGCGGGCAGATCTCCTGGCGGCTCAGGTACATCGAGACTGACCGAAACCCGAGCGGCGAGGACTCCCGGCGCTGGGACCTGAAGAAGCCTGCTGGGCTGAACCGGGGGCCCGAGCGTCGAGACGCCGCCCCGAGCCTGTCCGCTCCGGCTGCGAGTTACACGACCTCCTCCTCTTCTCGGTCACCTCCGTCGGCATCCTCAGCATCTGTTGTACGCCCGTCAATTCAGAGCGAGCCTGGTAAATCAGATTTTTTGTATGGAGCTCTTCGGTGGAAAGGGTGAGCTGACTCGAGCTTGCCTGGCGGAGGGGCTTCCCTTCGCGGATTCAGTTGATATCAGAGACGGCTGGGAATTTGATCTTTCTCGTCGCAGTACACAAGAGTATATCCTGAGGCTGGCCCGAGAAGGGCGTTTGATATATGTGCACCTGGGAACGCCTTGTCAGGTTTGGAGTATCGCTCGGAGGGGGATCCGAAACCACGTTCGAGCCAGGGCCCGGGAACGTCTGGGCATCGAGTTCGCACTGTTTACGGCTACGTTGTGTCATATCCTATCACGTCGTGGGTGTTATTGGAGTGTGGAAAACCCCCGGACTTCGAGACTCTGGAACTTCGACCCGATCGCTCGCCTTCATGGACTCGCGGACGTCGTCGAGGTAAACTTCGATATGAGCATGTATGGCACGGCCTATCGGAAACCTACTCGAATCCTGACAAACCTGAGAGCGTTACAGTCCCTGGGAGATCGACTTCGCATTCGACATAAACACTCGGTCTTGCTACACGGTCATCTCACACCACTTGCCGCCGCCTACCCGCCAGCATTGGGCTCGTGTTGGGCCAGGCTCCTTTCTTCGGCCCTGCCGGGCGACATACGCCCGGGCCAGCGAGCCTTCGACCCCAGCGAGGTCCGCCATGGCCTCCAGCGGGCCGCGGGCCGTCGCCCGGCGGCTCGAGGAGCAGCGGTTCACGGTGAGGTCGATGAACCCCGTGAGCCAGCCTGCCAGGCCGCCGACTCGTTCCTCGAGCACGACCCGATCATCCAGTTCGGCCAGGACGAGCGGCCCCGGCGCTGGAGGGCCCACCCGGACTGGGCGGCAGCCGCCACCGGGGAAGGGCCGACCGCGGCAGCCTACAGGCCCCCGGCGGGCAGGCCCCATCACCGTCCCGCGGAAGGACTCGCTGATCATGGCGACGGTGACCGGAGGCACGCTGGAGAGGTACGCGACGGCGGTCCACGAGTTCGAGACCTACGCGAAGGAGAAGCGCCTGCCGCTGCAGCCGCTGGCACGCCTGGACGACAGCCTCTCCCTCTACTTCGTGGACCTGTTCGACGACGGCTTCGGGGTCTGGGAGGGGCGCAACGCCTTCTACGGGTACAAGCTGCTGAAGCTCAGGACGACGGGCAAGGTCGACCTCCCAAAGGCGCTGGCCTCCCTGAAGGGTTGGACGAAGCGGGCGCCCGGGAGGATGCGTCTGCCGCTGCCCGACATCATCGTGGACGACATCGCGCTGGACCTGGTGGAGCACGGGAACCCCCTGATGGGGGCCGCGGTGGTGATCCAGACAGACACCTACACGCGGCCCTCCGAGGTGGTGGGGCTGAGGCAGGGCCAGATCTTGCCGCCGGCGCCGGTCGCGAAGCTCGGCGCGCACTATGGCATCGTCATCGCGCCCTCGGAGTGGCACGAGACCACGAAGACGGGCGGCCAGGACGACAGCCTGCTCGTGGGCGACGTGGCGAGGCCCTGGCTCACGAGCGTGCTGCGGCTGCTCCACAAGCCCAACGTGTCGGACAAGAAGAAGATCTTCGACTTCACCCTCGGCGACTACGAGCGCGAGGTGAAGAAGTCGGCCTGCCGCCTGGGCTACACCGCCCTGGGCGTTTGCCCGCGCGTCTTCCGGCACTCGGGCGCCAGCAACGACAAGGCGCACTCCCGGAGGACGTTGAAAGAGGTTCAGAAGCGCGGACGATGGGCATCCTCCGCGTCGGTGGCTCGCTACGAGAAGGGGGCCCTGATCTTGCAGCAGTTGCGCAAGGTTCCCTTGGCCAAGCAGAGGAGGGCGGCTGAGCGCAGCAAGCGCCTGCCGCACGTCCTCCTTCAAAAGATTCGTGAAATGTAGCGGCCACCAGTTCATGATACGGGTATGGGCGAAAGAGGGGCCGTCCAAGATGACAGCCCGACGATGTTCGACAATTTATCTCGTCTCAGGCCTGAGCTTCGATTGGATTACCTTGTCAGAGAGTGCGTGTGAAAGGTGATCCAAAATATATCGCACAGCTTCGCTGGATATGCATGTCTGGGCGAGGTTTTTAGGCCATCTAGGGGTGTGTATAGTCGTAGACGTGAGTACCCCAACAGGCCCCTCCTCGCCCGAGCTTGTACATGCTGACCCCCCGCAACTGCGGTGGCTCAAAGTCTGCCCGCCCTCAGCCACCCTCGAGCTCAGCACGCCTCGCTCGTAATTCAATGCTTTTTCCGCTGGGCGAAAGAGGGGCCGTCCAAGATGACAGCCCGACGATGTTCGACAATTTATCTCGTCTCAGGCCTGAGCTTCGATTGGATTACCTTGTCAGAGAGTGCGTGTGAAAGGTGATCCAAAATATATCGCACAGCTTCGCTGGATATGCATGTCTGGGCGAGGTTTTTAGGCCATCTAGGGGTGTATATATATATATATATATATATATATATATATATGCGGCGCCATCTGCGCGGTGCAATCTTTATGGTGCGATCGTCGTGGTGCATTCGGTGTGGTGCAAACCACGTTGTGCAATTTATTTTGTATTGTCCATGTAGTGCAATCGGCATGGTGCAATCGACGCGGCGCAGCCTATGTTGAGCAGTTCACCCTGCCGAACTTGAAGTTGTCAATGCCACTGCTCCCGCAAGCATCCCACCCACCCACCCGCAATTACGTTTGCAAAAAATTATGCGGCGGCGATTGCGATGTCTGCTATTCGCTGGCTGGCGCATCGCTTCGGCCGCGCTAGCGCGCGCAGGCTCGCGCGCAGAGCGGCCATGTAGTCTGGCGCGACCGACGCGGCCGCAGTGGCGCTGACCCTCGGGATATCCCAGCATTTTTCGCAGGCCGCGCTGAAGCGCGGGCACTTCCGTGCGAGTCGGTGATTCGGAGGGCGCAATAGCATGGCGATGTCGACAACGGCATACGCGATGATGAGTATAGCGGCGTTGGTGACGACCATGACGATGACGGCAAGGCCAATGACGTCGCCGATGCTGACCACGCCTCTGACTATGATGGCGCCCGCGCGTCGGTGATGAACGTATCAGTGGGATTTCGACATGCGCGCGGGGCCGGCGGGCGCGAGTTGCACGCATGGTGTCATCGAAGGCGCTTTGGGCGAATCACCGCCGCCCCCTGCCTTTTGGAATCGCCCATGTGGCCGAGCGTTGTGGCAAGAGCCCTGCCACGCTATCGGACCCCGTGTTCTCCCAGATGGTGTGGGAACCCTTCGTGGAACACTATGGGGAGGATGGCGGGGAAGACCAGGAGGAGGGGGGGGGAGGAGGAGGAGGAGGAGGAGGAGGAGGAGGAGGAGGAGGAGGAGGAGGAGGAGGAGGAGGAGGAGGAGGAGGAGGAGGAGGGCATCTTGGGAGCCTCTTGGGGCACTCTTGGGGCCTCCTGGGGGCTTTCTGGAAGCCTCTTGGGTGTTTCCTTGGCCCGCCCGGCGCCGTCTGAAACTGACTTGGGGGCGTCTCTGGACCGACTTGGGGCCTTCCTGGGGTACTCCAGGGCCGTTTTGGAAGCCATCTTCTGTGTCTTGAAGGCCTCTTGGGCCGCTTGGGGCCCTCTTGAGGCCGTCGTGCGGGCCTCTGGGGCCGTTTTAGTGCCATCCTGGAGGCCTCTTGGGCGATCTTGGGGCGATGTTTGGGGGTTGTTGGGTCGACTCGGGCCGTCGGAAGGCCGAACAGAAGCACATGCCAAAATCCTTCAAACACCATGGGAACATCATTGATTTGTGCCTTTGGTGGCCTTCCTGGAGGTCCTCTTGGAGGCCTCTGGGGCCGTCTTGGAAACTTCTTCGTTGACTCTTGGGTCATCTTGGCCCATCTTGGAGCTATCTTGGGCCGTCTCCGTCTTGGTGGGCTCATGGCCCTCACGCAGTTGGAAGCCGTGTTGTGGGCCTCTGGGCCGACTTGGGGCTCCCTTGGGGTGCTCCAGGGCTGCCTTGGAGGCCATCTTAGGCCGTTCTGGGGCCATCCTGGGGGCCTCTTGGGTGATTTTGGAGCGATTTTTGGGTGCTCTTGGGCCGAATCGGGCCGTCGAAAGGCCGAAAAGCAGCCAATGCCAACATCATGCAACCACCCGGGGCAAATCAATGTTTTTGGCATCTGGGGGCTTTCCTGGGGGTCCTCTTGGAGGCCTCTGGGGTTGTCTGGGGGACCTCTTCGGGGCCTCTTGGGCCGTCTCGGGCCATCTTGGAGTCATCTTGGACCGTCTTGGGGGCCTCGCTGGGCCGACTTTGGACCGTCGTGGAGGCCATCTTGGGCGTCTTGGAAGCCTCTTGTGCCGTCTCGGTGCCCTCTTGGGGCCGTCATGGGGGCCTCTGGGGCCGTTGTGGGGCCATCCTGGAGGCCTCTTGGGCGATCTTGTGCCGATCTTTGGGGGCTGTTGGGCTGTTTCGCGCAGTCGGAAGGCCGAACATAAGCAAATGCCAACATCCCCCACCCTAGGAGAATTTGTGATTTTGGCCTCTTCGGGCCTTCCTGGGGGCCCTCTTGGTGGCTTCTTGGGCCGTCTTGGAGGCCTCATGGGGGCTGCTTGGGCTGTCTGCCGTCTGCTCGAGGCCGTCTTGGAGGCTTCTTGGGCGAACTTGGAAGCATCTTGGATTTTTTGTTGGGCCGTCATCGAGGCCATCTTGGACCATCTTGGGCGAATTCGGAGGCCATCTTGGCTGTCTTGGAGGCCATTTTGGAGCCATTCGGACCAGGAACATGTTGGCAACCAGGTTTTCGGCGTGGCTGGCGGGACGGGCGGAAGACCCACTCTTTTGGAGAAAGGGCCAACACCAAACCGTATATGGTTCAGCACGCTGGGCACCCTTGTGACAAGACCACAAGGGGGCGGCGGATCGAATGGCCTTCGGCCCATCCCGCCACCGTGCTTGGCATGTGGGTCAGAGTTCTCAGGGGGGTGGCCAGGGCGAGGTGGGTGCGCGGTGGGGGGTATCTGTGAATTTCTTGCCAGAAATTTTCGAATAACGGTCCCAAGAAGAGGGCTCCTGGAACGGGGGGTGCCGGGGCGAGGTGGGGTGCGCGGTGGCAGGTATCGGTGAATTTCAGGCAAGAAAGTGTCGGGTGTGGGGTCCCAGGAACAGAGCTCCTGGAGTTGGGGGTGCCAGGGCGAGGTGGGGGGCTCGGTGGAGGGTATCGGTGGGTTTCAGGCGAGGAAATGTTAGGTGGGGCTCCCAAAATCAGAGTTCTTGGAGCTGGGGGTGCCGGGGCGAGGTGGGGAGCGCGGTGGGTGCCAGATAATGCCACATGGCGGGTCCCACGAAAAGGGCTCTTGGAGCTGGGGGTGCCTGGGCGAGGTGGCGGATGCGGTGGGGGTCATCGGTGGTTTTCAAGCAAGAAATTGTCCGGTGGAGGGTCCCAAGAACAGAGTTCCTGGATCTGGGGGTGCCGGGGCGAGAAGGGGTGCGCGGTGGGGGGAAAAATCGGGAAATGGCGAGTAGGGGGTCCTGGGAAGAGACGTTTCGAGCTAGAGGTTCCAGGGAGAGGTGGGGGGCGCAGTGGAGGGTATCGGTGGGTTCCAGGTGACAACATGTCAGGTGGGGGTCCCAAGAACAGAGCTCCTGGAGCTGGGGGCGCCAGGGCGAGGTGGGGGGCGCGGTGGAGGGTGGCATCGGTGAAATTCAAGCAAGGAAATGTCGAGTGGGGGGTCCGAAGAGCAGAGGTCCTGGAGCTGGGGGTGCCGGGGCAACGTAGGGGGCGCGGGGCATCTGAGCGCTCCGAGCCAAAATATGCAGGGTGGTAGGTCCGAAGAGCAAAGGTCCTGGAGTTTGGGTGCAGGGGCGAGGTGGGGGGGGCGCGGTGGGGGGCATAGGTCAATTCCAGGTCCGAGAATGGCGAGTGGGGGTCCCAACAAGAGACGTCCTAGAGCAGGTGCTGGGGCGAGGTGGGGGGGCGCAGTGGGGGGTATCGGTGAGTTTCAGGCCAATTAATGTCAACTTGGGGGTCCCAAGAAGGGAGCTCGTGGAGCTGGGGGTGCCGGGGCAAGGTAGGGTGCGCGGTGGCATGTGTCGGTGAGGTTCCTTCAAGAAAATGTGGGGAAGGGGGGTCCCAGGAACAGAGCTCCTGGAGCCGGGGTTGCCGGGGCGCGGCGGGGGCGCGGTGAGGGACATCGGTAGGTTTCAGGCAAGAATATGTCGGGTGGGTGGGGGCCAGAAACAAAGTCCCTGGAGTTGGGGGTGCCAGGGCGAGGTGGGGGGCGCGGCGGGGGACATCGGTGGGCTTCAGGCCAGATAACGTCACATGGGTGGCCCCACGAACAGAGCTCTTGGAGCTGGGGGTGCCCGGGCGAGGTGACGGGCGCGGCGGGGGGCACCGGTGGGCTTCAGGTGAGAACATGTCGGGTGGGGGGCCCGAGAACCAAATTCCGAAAGCTTGGGGCGCCATGGCGAGGTGGGGGGCGCGGTGGGTGGCATCTGTGGGTTCAAGTCAGAAAATATCGGGTGGGGTGGCCCAGCCCCTTAGAGCTGGGGGTGCCGAGGCGAGGTGGTGGGCGCGGTGGGGGGTATCGGTGGGTGTCAGGCCAGAAAATGCTGGGTGGGGAACAGAGCGCGTGGAGCCGGGGGTGTCGGGGCGAGGTGGTGGGCGCGGTGGAGTGCACTGGGGTATCGGTGGGTTCCAGGCGAGAAACAGAACGCGTGGAGCGGTGAAGCTGAGGGTGCGGTGGCGAGGTGGCGGGGGCGGTGGAGGGTATCGGTTGGTTTCAAACCAAACAATGTCGAGCGGGGGGTCCCAAGAACAGAGCTTTTGGAGCTGGGGGCGCCGGGGCGAAGTGAGGGGCGTCGGCGGAGTCAGGCCAGGAAATGTCGGGAGGGTGGCCCAAAGAACAAAGCTCTTGGAGTTGGGGGTGCCGGGGCGAAGTGGGGGGCGCGGTGGAAGGCGTCGGTGGGGGGTCGCAGGATCATAGTTCCCAGAGGTGAGGGTGCCGGGGCGATGTGGGGCGCGCGGCGGGGGGCATCGGTGGATTCCAGGTGAGAACATGTAGGGTGGCGGGGCCCAAGAACCGAGCTCCGGGGCGAGGTGGGGGACGTGGTGAGGGGCATCGGCGGGATTCAGGTTGGAATATGTCGGGTGGGGGGCTCCAAGAACAGAGCTCCTGGAGCTTGGGGTGCCGAGGCGAGGCGGGAGGCGTCGGCGGGTGTCAGGCCAGGAAATGTCGGGTGGGGGGCCCAAAAACAAAGCTCTTCGAGCTGGGGGTGCTATGGCAATGCGGGGGGCGAGGCGGGAAGACAAAAATCAAGCGGGGGGCCCCAAGAAGAGAACTCTTGGAACTGCAGGTATCAGGCTAGAAAATGTCGGGCGGGGGAGGCAAAGAAGATAGCTCCTGGAGCTGGGGGTGCCGGGGCGAGGCGGGGGGCATCGGCGGGTTTCAGGCGAGAAACTGTCGGTCCGGGGGGGGGCCGGGGCGAGGCGGGGGGCGCGGCGGGGGGCATCGGCGGGTTTCAGGCTGGGACATGTCGGGCGGGTGCCCCCGAGAACAGAGCTTCTGGAGCCGGGGTTGCCCGGGCGAAGTCGGGGGCGCGGCGGGGGCGTTGGTGGGTTCAGGCCAGACAGTGTCGAGAGGGTGGCCCCAAGAACGAAGCTCCTGGAGCTGGGGGCGCCGGCCAGGGCGAAGCGGGGGGCGAGGAGGGGGGCGTCGGCGGGCGGCCTGGTGGACATGAGGTCGCCGGGGCGAGGCGGGGGGCGCGACGAGAGGCGCCGGCGGGTTTCAGGCGAGAAATGTCGGGTGTGAGGTCCCAGGAACAGAGCTCCTGGAGCGGGGGGGGCCAGGGCGAGGGGGGGGCGCGGGGGGGAGGATCGGCGGGTCTCAGGCCAGAAAATGTCGGGTGGGGGGCCCGGGGGCCCCGAGAAGAAAGCTCCTGCCGGGGCGAGGTGGGGGGGCATCGGTGGGCGTCAGGCCAGGAAATGTCGGGCGGGGGGGGCCCAAGAACAAAGCTCATAAAGCTGGAGGGCGAGGTGGCGCGGTGGGGTGCATCGGTGGGTTTCAGGTTCGAGAGTGTCGGGTGGGGATCCCGAGAACAGAGCTCTTGGAACTGGTGGCTCCAAGCAGGAACATGTCGGGCAGGGGTCCCCAAGCAGAGAGCTCCTGGAGCTGGGGGTGCCAGGGCGAGGTGGGGGGCGCGGTGGGGGGCGCCGGTGAGTTTCAGACCAGAACATGTCGGGTGGGGGGTCCGAAACCCAGAGCTCCTGGAGCTGGCTGGGGGTGCAGGGGCGAGGTGGGGTTCGCGTTGGGGGGCGTCGGTGGGGTTCAGGCGATAAAATGTCGGGGGAGGGGCCCAAGAACAGAGCGCGTGGAGCTGGGGGTGCCGGGGCGAGGTTGATCGAGGGGGCGGCGGAGGATATCGGTGGGATTTCAACCAGAAAATGCCAGGTGGGGGTCCCAAGATCAGAGCTCCTGGAACTGGGGGTGCCGGGACGAACGGGGGGGCGCGGCGGGGAGTGTTGGTGGGGGGTCGCCAGAACAGCGTTCCTGGAGCTGGGGGTCTCGGGGCGAGGCGGGGGGCGCGGTGGGGGGTACCGGTGGGATTTCAAACCAGATAGTTTCGGGTGGGGGGTCCCGAGAAAAGAGCTCTTGGAGCTGGGGGTGCCGGGGCGAGGGTGTGAGTGCGGTGGGGGGTATCGGTGGGTGTCAGGCCAGAAAATGTTGGGTGGGGTGGTCCCGAGAACAGAGCTCTTGGAGCTGGGGGCGCCCGGGGGAGGTGGGGGGCGCGGCGGGGTGTATCGGCGGATTCGAGGCCAGAAATTGACGGGCGCTGGGCCCCCCGGACAAAGCTCCTGGAGCAACAGAAGTTCTGGAGCTGAAGGTGCCGGGGGATCCGAAGAACAAAGCTCCTGGAGCACGGGGGCCAGGGCGAGGTGGGGGGCGTGGTGGGGTGTAATGGTGGGCGTGTGGGATTCAGGCAACAACATGTCGGGTGATGGGTCCCAAGAGCAGGGCGCGCGGAGCCGAGGGTGCCGGGGCGAGGTGGGAGGGCATCGGTGGGCGGCATCCGGTGGGTGTCATGGCCCGAAAATGTCCGGTGGGTGGGGTGTATCGTGGAAACTTTGAAGAACTGGGGTCGAGGTCCGGAAGGAGGAGGACGTGCTAGAGCGATGCAAGGTGGCGCAGTGTCGAGCCAGGAAGGATGTCGCACACGCCTTCAGGGGTGGGCGGATTTATAAGGACAAGGAATGGGGGAGAATGAGGAAAAAGAGGGGGAGGAGGAGACCGGAGACGGGGAAAAGAGGAGGCGGAGGAGGAAAAGGAGGGGGAGGAGGGGGAGGAAGGGGAGGAGGGGGAGCGGGAGGGGGAGGGGGAGGGCGAGCTGGAGGGGGAGGGCGGCATCCGACTGACTCTTGCGCCTTCAGCTCGCCAGCTCGTCGGAAGGAGGGGGAGGAGGAAGAAAAGGAGGAGGAGGAGGAGGAGGAAGAAAAGGAGGATGAGGAAGAAAAGGAGGAAGAGAATGAGGAGGAGGAGGGGTAGGAGAAGGAGGAGGAGGAGGAGGAGGAGGAGGAGGAGGAGGGGAGGGAGCCTTGCTCGTTTCAGGAGGAGGCGTTTCCTGCCCGCTTGGCGATGTCAGCCGCTCGGCGGAGATCCTGCACAGCCTCCCCTTTTTTTCACGGGCCCGCCGTCCCCCGCAGCCTTCCCGCCCCCCCCCCCGGTCTTTTGCCCCACTTCCTCCGTTCAGGAATGCGCGACTGGGCGCCGTGATGCAAATATTGCGCCGGCGTGTGCCAGGCATGGTCTTGGCATGTGTGACACCCGGACTTCCCGGCGGCGCCCGCGGGCACCCCTTGGCCCGCCATTGTGTTGTCCCCCCGCTCGTGGTATCTACATTGGAGGTGTCGTCTGGGCTGCTTGGGAGGGCGTTCGTGCAAGTTCTGTTCCTGCGGCAGTATGGCGCGCGCGGGCATGCTGCAGAGCCTCGTGCTCATGGAAGAGCTGAACAAGTGTTACCCATTACCGTCGTCGGATGTTCGATCTCCGTCCTGGTGCCCCGTGCCCGGACGCGAAGCGGCTTTTGGTGGGCGCGTGTTGCACAGGGCCGGTGTAGGCCTCCGCACTTCGGTCAATTCCGTGCGCCTCAGCCGTTGACCATTGCAAAGTGCAGGGCGAATTCGGGTATAGATATGTGTATATATAGATATGTATGTATAAGTATTCGTTGTGTTCGGGAGGGGTGGTCTAAGCTTGCGAGCCCCGCAGTGCCAGGGACATTGTTTTTTTTGTTGTTTTGGCTGGAGGGCGAGACTTGCTCGGTTGCCCGGTGGTTGAGCGCGATGTTTCTGCATGTGGACATCGATTGCAAAAGTCCGCGCGTTTGTTCTTGGTCTATCGAGGGGCAATCTAGTTAAAATCATCAGTCCTTGAAGCTTCGCCTCCGCCGTCAGCCAATCCAGCAAATATTACGTTGCGACATGTCGCGTGCAGGGGACGGGGCGCGTCAAGTCGGAGCCCCTGTGACGTTAGCAGCCCCCATCGGCTTGACAAGAGCTACAACGCTTCTGCACCGCAGCCATCTTGAACGACCGACCCACCTGGCAGAAGCTGTTTTTTAAGACAATGATTTCTTGTCAGACAACATCCCCAATCCGCGTGAGGGCAAATGAGGACAAGCGAGGACAATGAGGAGGGAGGAGGCGGAGGAGGAATATCACGAGGAAGGAGAGAACATGAAGCACATGGAGGAGCAGAAGAAACGATGCAGGAGAGCGGGGTGGAGGGGATGAGGGGAATTAGTAAGCAGGAGTACCAGATCATGTGTTGAGCACTTGGCCAGTATTATGTTGTCACTGCACGTGATGCATCGACGCCATATTTAAAAAGAGCTACCAGTGACACTTATTGCCTGGCGTATTCCGGGGCATCGCCCCAGGGACGCACACAATGCTAAACCCTCGAATGATATGATATCGACTCGCGCGCCGTCGCTTGGCATTCTGGGCACGACCTGAAGTCGCCGCAGGCATTTGGGTGCTCACAGGGATCATAACTTGTAGGGCCCACAGGGTTGTAAAGCACATACGGCCCAAGGGGTGCACCGAGGCTCAACCTCGCCAGGCGCATGGGGCCGTAAGCCTCACAGGTGCCGTGCGGATCATAAGGATCAGGACGTCATGGGGCACATGGGGTACAGGACTTGGAGGGCTCACGGGGACTATTGTGATCACGGCGCTTACAAGGCCCACAGTGCCCGTGGAGTTCGCAGGGAACAAGAGGGTGACACGAGGCGCAAGAGGGTCATGGGGTATATGTGCACAGGAGGTTCGCAGGACAACAGGGGCCGTTGATATTGCTCCTCCTTGTTCCTCCTCTTGGACCTCCTCCTCCTCCTCCTGCCCGTCCCCCTCCTGCTCCGAGTTTTCCTTTTCCCTGCGCTCACTCCTGCCCGATTTGAGCGGCGCCCCCGCTCATTGTTCCACTCGTGCTCCCCAATACGCACGCGAGGGTCTCGTCCGAAAGCGTCCCTAAAACATCCCGACAGCATGCCGAAAACCTTTCGAAACATCGCGAAACGATCCCAGAAACATCCCGAGAACATCCCGAAACGATCCCGAAGCGATCCCGATAACATCCCGACACCATCCCGAAGCCATCCTCATGGTGCCGTGCGCGCACGACGGTGGTCTGACGGGAATTGAAAAAAACACGACGGGAAGTAAATGCAGTGAAAACCATGTCGGGCAGAGGACGACGGGAATTGAAGAGTGCCGACGGGAATTGAAACATCCCGAATTCATCCCGAGACGCATCCCGAAAACATCCCGAAACGATCCCGAAAACACCCCGAACACATCCCGAAACAAATCCCGAACACATCCTGAAAGCATTCGGAAAGCACCTCGAAACCATAACGAAGCTTTCTTGTCAATGCGGCTTGACACCGCACGAACATAACCATGTATATGAGGTAGCGTCCGATCTGGGCATGCCCTCAAACATATTGCCAGCATGTTGCATCTGAGGTAACCAATGTTGGCAGCCATGCGTGCCACTGGAATCGAAGCAGGCAGCGAACGCACAACTGGAATCAACGCAGAGATTGAACGCACCACTGGGACCCTGCACAGGCAGCGAACGCACCACTGGGACCTTGCACAAGCTCTCTCGGAGCTCTCTGAGGTCGTCTTGGAAGCCTCCCTCTCGGGCCGTCTCGAGGTCATCCTGAGCCATCTTGGGGCCATCAGTGGCCGTCATTGGGGCCTCTTGGGCGATCTTGGCGACCCTGGTGGCTTGCCCGGTCCATCTGGGAGGCTACCTTGAGCATCTTGGGAGCGTTGGAGAGCGCCAGAGACGTGTCTGGGCCGTCGACAGCCATGGAAAGATGGGAAGATACACGCGTCCGGGCGCTTCCCCGGAGGGGGGTCCCTGAGAAGATTGCAGAAGCCTTGCAAGACAGCATTTGGCATTCTAACATGCCTCAGCGTGCCAGGGGGCACGGTGGCGGATCACTGTCGGTTGTCCCAATGCACGCGATTACTTCCGGGGGCCACCTATGACAGTTACTGCCCGGCAGTTCTCTCCCTCCCCCGGGGTCACCCGTGACAACTATTGCAGCAGATTTTTGCATCTCGTTTTTTTCATTAGAGCAGTATTCGCTGGCCCCCGCCCCTCCCAGAGTAGCGAAGATAACAACCATACATGACTAGTCATGGCGCCGACTATCATCGCCGAGCCTCGCTGCAGGAATGGGGATAATCAACACATTCCCCCTCCCCGCTTTGCTTGCACCCGTTGCTCTGGCGAGGTAGTAGGTGCTCGAACGTTCGGCCCTTGAGCGAGTTGGGGCGTCTCGTGCGCGTGATTTCGTTTCCGAGGCCACGCGTGATACACGGAGTCGCGCAGCCACTGGTCGTGTCCAACAGCTATTCGTCTCATGGCGTCGGGCTAAAGTCCAGTTCTCCTTCACCCCGCCCTCGCCCTTGCCATGGTCAGTCCGCCTTAGTATCGGAGTCCCTGGAGCATCCTGCCCCTCCTATCTGCAGGCCCTCCACGGGAAAGGGTGTCGCTGTTCTTTCGCCCGTCCCGCAGGCAGGCCTTCCAGGCGGCGGGCCTTCGCCGTTTGGCTTTCCGCTCGTGCCGCGGCAAGTAGGTTGGCATGGCCTGCGAGAGGCTTTGTGCGCGTGTCGGTTGGTTTCAGGGCAGCGGCCCTTCCACCGCGCGTTATCGGCAGCGTGGTTTTCGTTTGCAATTGGGCTGTCTAGTCGTTTGAAAGTGTCTGCGCGTTGTGTTTTTCTTGAACGGTTGTGAATGGGGGGGGGGCGTTTGCCACGGGCCCAGTCGGCCCAGTCTGTCAACGGCCGCGGTGGGGAATTGACAAACCAGGTTAGGGTTTACTTGGTCGCAGCCATGCGACTTTACAGGGCATGTGCGGGTATGGCAAGGCATTCCTGACCAGAGGCCTCGTGGGCATGGATCATGAGGATACGCGGGCACGTGCAGGCATAGCACGCGAGTGTATGTGCGGGGGGGCAGCGACTTCAACGCTGCCCCGCGCAGGGGCGCACAGGCGGGCGTGCACGCAACCTGCGGCACGCGCGCAGAGACTCCGCAGAAAACCAACAAGTATTCCTTCAAAGCATGAGAGCCTCGTGATGCTGAGCCCTGCGCACGCCGAGCGCGGTGCCGTGGCCACCCTGGCTCGAGCCGCAGCCGTTCCGTGGCACTGGGCAGGAGGCCTGCGCCCCCCTCGTCGCGCGCTGCCTGGGCGGCGGCCCGCGCCCCTTCAGAGGGGGGGCGGCATGAGCCGGGAGTGGGTGGCGAGCAGGACGTGGAGCAGCAGGACGCGGGGCAGGGGATGGGGGAGTTCTTTTTAGAGGCACCCCTGCGACCCCTGCTTTTTCAGAAGGCGCGGACCTTGCCTGTGGTGGATGTAAGGCTGGCACCCTGGAAGTAGGGGCCTCCTTCTAAACAACCTTCTCCTGTCCCCCTTAGCTTCCTTTTGCGCGCCGCCAAAGGACGTGGAGCAGCAGGGAGAACGCGGGGAATTACATGCACGTCAGCGGGGAGGACTCCGATGCCAGCGTGTCCGACGAGGATTCGGACGGCTTCATGGAGTTCGAGAGGGACGCGATCGCAGGCCCCAGTATGGAGAGGCTCTTGGAGAAGGCCAGCGCTGGGCAATGGCCGCTTGAGCGGAGGTCTCGGGTGCTGGAGGAGGCCGCACTGAAGGGCGAGCTCGTGAGGATGTTGGAAGCTATCGACATGCCGCTGTTCATGCACGTGCGACTTGCCAGCAGCTACTTCCAGCTGGCGGGTAAACAATTCAATGCGATGGACGAGGAAAGCGACGAGGAGAACGGGGGGTCCAAGAAGCTCTCCAGCCGGAGGGGCGACGCAAGCTGGCTGCAGCCACCATCACGATTCGCGCGCCTGCTGTCGAATTATTTGATCGTGCCAGGGGTGCCCGTCTATAAGTGGCTGGAAGAGTCGGAAGTGCAGATGGTCGTGTTCGATGGTAAAGAGCCGGTCGAACATGGCATGCGCGATTTCCCTGAAAAAATCGGCGCGTTCTACCTCACTCCTCGCGTCGAGTGGAAAGGCGACAACATGATTTACGAAGTACTGGAAGGCGAGGGTCGCTTCACTGTTTTGCATAGCCACAGTACCCTCCATAATCTGGCGGCCACGGAACCGTTTGACTTCAATTTCCCGCTAGGTAAGATCCCGCATGGCATAGCACCGGAGGCTACGAAGAAGTTCGCTTATGTATATCCGCATTTTCACTTCAGAACTGGGGGGTTCCTGTACTTGGGCGCAGGTTTAGAGTGCCTAGCGGTAAGCCAGCTCACTGCGAATGTCAGTTCCCACGGGGTGCGGATGGGAGAGAGATTCCGGGAGGGTGTAGACAAGGGGCAGGATCTGAAGCCTCAGCCGACGACGCTGCCTGCCATCAAGCGCAAGGGGGCGACACATTTCTGTTTCTATGGGCCAAATTATTTCCATAAGGATAAGGGCATGGGCGGGTTCGTGTACTGGTTCGAGGACGACAAATCCGACATCTCGTACTTCCCGATCCGCTATTTCTCCAAGGTGTTGGAGCACGGCCCGGCCGGCGCCGTCGGCAACGCGAAGCTCTTGCCCAGGAAGCCTCACAGCAACATGGTGGTCGACGGCATCATGACGGACCGCTGGCACAGCGAAAGTAGAGGACTCACGTACCAGATCAGGCACGGATGTGTGGACATGAAGGTATGCAAGCTGAAGCAGAAAGGCTTGACCCATCCTGTCGTATTGAGGAGCCTCGTCTTCACGCCCGAAGAGTGCCTACTGGAGTCGGAGCAGGTTCAGGCGATCGTAACAGCAGCCTTCCATACATGCTCAATGGTTATTGTCCGGGAGATGTTCATTATCGCGAGTATGATGGTATCGATTTTCAGATTTACGTATTCGTTCCGGAATGAGTCCCCCGATGCTTGGGGTACCCGAAGATGGACGTCTTTCGAGTGGGCTCTTCTCGGCGTGATGGTCGCAGCATGGACCATGACTGTCAGCAGGTTGCTGTTTGGCATCGTGGGATATCGCGTCATGTTTGGAAGCTTTGACGGGTATTTCTTGTACAGTTACCGCACGTGTGTATGGTGGTTACAGAGTTTCACGGTGATCTGCCTCATTGTGATGCTGTTGAGAGGCACCTTGTATTACTTCCCCAGGACGGCGGCAATTGCTTTTGCGTCGTCAGGAGCCTTCTGCTGGATGGAGTTGTTGTTCCTCGCGAGGTCCTTCACTGTTATTGGGAAGCGGTTTCTCCCCATCATGAGTGCATGGAGCGACGCGACGTCATTCCTCTTCGTGACATCGTTCATCTTGGCAGCTTCTGTTCAGGCGTCGTACTCTCTGACTCGCCTACCGCTGTCGGCAATCGCATTCGACACCTACCGCATGGGATTTCTTGGCGAGCTGAAGCCCCGGCTGTTCGTGAGCCAGGCGTTTGATCTGGACGAACATCCGGACGCCATGAGCAGTCTCGACATGCCCGAGGGGTCTCGTACCAGTTTCGGCTACATCGTCCTGATGATATTCGGATTCATCCTGATGGTGTCGATGGCCAATATCTTCATTCAGGTGATGGGCGACGCGTACAGCTCCAACAAGCAGAGGGTGCAGGCCACGCTGACGCGAGCACGGGCCGAAGAGAGCCTCATCTGCGCCCTGTGGATGGCGGGGCGCGAGAAGCTCCTGCCCCCGGCGCTGCGGACGGCCATCCGCGCGGCCCCGCGCGACGAGCTCGTGTGGTTCACGCGGAGGGACGCCGGCGCGTTCGGGGGCGACAGCGACGTGGACCCGGCCAGCCCCCAGCAGGCGATCATCGCGGCCGTGGCGGCTGCCGTGGCCGTGGCCGCGACGGGCACGCAGAGCGGCAGCCATTCGGCTCGCGCCCGGGCCGCCGGGCAGGCAGCCACGCAGGCCGCGGGCGGGCTCGGCGGATGCGCCGTCTCGGGGGCACTGGAGCTCAGAGGAGGAAGAGGTGCCGATACCGCTGCCCTGGCCTCGTCTTCACCCTCTTGGGCCTCCCGGGAGGCCCTCGTCGCTACCGCTGAGTTCGCTCCGAGATCCTTGTCAGAACGCACACCTGGAGAGGTCCAGAGAGCAGCGGTGTCGGTACCTGTCTGGTTTCCCAAGGAGTTGGCGGTGGAGAACGCGGTGCTGGAGGCCACCCACAGCAGCAGGGCTTCACCGCCGCTTCGGTCCGCCGCGCGCGCGGCCGTCACGGCTTGCAACGCGTGCCGCCGCATGTCTGCGGGATTGGGAGGGTGACTGGCGCTGACGGGCACCCGATGTCCGATGGCATGTGGAGGAGACGGATGAGAAGACGGTCGCGATCGGACGGAGTTAGGACGAGGATAGACCCGTTCCAGAGTGTCCTGGAATGCTCTCAGAGCGTTCCAGAACGCTCTGAGAAGGCCGCGGCGCCCGAGACATTATCCAGAGCCGCCAGATCACAGAGATTCCCGATTTATCCTCACCCGATTTATCCTCTTCCTGGTTTCGTCTTACACGAGGGGAGGAGAAAACAAGGAGGGGGGGGGGAGGAAAATTCAATCTGGTGGCGCGCGTACGTCGAGGCTGCCGCCCCGCTCCGCGGGTCCGCGGCGCGCTCTTCGGGCGCTGCGCCCCAGCCAGCTGGCAGGAGTTGGCCAGCGCCTGCCAGGCGCTTTGGTTTCAGCCTCTTCCTCTTCTCCGAGGGGACTGGAGCGAATCGAGCAGTGGCGAGGCGTCCTGGCTGGCCAAATCATAGGCCCACCAAAGAATGTTCGAAACACCTCTTGTGGTAGGCCTATATGAACTTTCATTTAGGTTGTGCTTCGGTTTTCAGCAGCCACGCCGCGATTCCTCTCTTCGCCGACAACGCAAGACTGTCAGGACGGAGACCCTTCCAAGCAACGGGCGCGTGTGCGCAGGGAGCCCTTTCCAGGCTCGCATAGCGAATCTGGACATGCATGCAGTCGTTCTGGCCCTGAGCTTACAATTCCACGCGCAAGCAGATTTCTATCCACTTTGGTGCGCCTCAGACCACCATCCGTTTGCAGCAGCCGCACCGTGATTGACGAATAACAGCACGTTGTTGCCTTCGCCGCAGCAGACCGCAACAAGAACCTATATGTATATATATATATGTGTATACACACATATATATGTATATATATATATATATATTCATAACAAATATATGTATATATACAAATATATATATAGTCATTGATACATTGCCGTGTAGCTGTGTAGCATTGCTACATGTAACTATAGATGCACATGTATATATGTAAACAAATGTATGTGTGCTATATATATATATATATATATAATATATATATATATATATAAGGGGGGGGGGGGGCGGGCTGGTGCCTGTACCCCCCATGGGCGCCCCCTGGGGATTCTGAGGGGGCCCAGAGCTCCCGAGACGGCCCTGGCCCGCCCCGAAACGGGCCACGACAGGCCAAGGGGGTCCCAAGAGGGCCCAAGACAGTCCCAAGAGGCCCCGACCGACGACGCCCAAGATGCCCTCAAGACGGCCGACGAGGACTCCAACACGCTCCAGGACGGCTTCAAGAGGCTTCCCAAGAGGTCTCTGGCCCTAGAAGCCCTCAGTAGGCCCCTGGAGGCCACCAAGAGGCTTCCAAGAAGCCCCGTGAGGCCCCCAAGAGGCCCCCAGGAAACCCCAAGGGGCCCCCAGGAAACGCCCAAGAGGCCCCCCAACACACCCCAACAAATCATGTCCCCAGAAAGCCTTCTTGGGACATGGTTCATCATGGGCTCTCCGGGAGCTCAAGTACCATCACGGTACCGGGGAGCTGTTCGGGAGGTTCATTGGGAACATGACTGATCGCCTTCTCGCGGCCCTCCGCGGATCGTTTCACACAAAGTTGCCCCAAGTGCCCTTTTGAACCGTATGGTAGCACCCGGGACGTGTTCCCGCTTCTCCGCACGCTGGGGCCCAAGTTTTTGACTTAGTGATCGGCTTCAGCCGGTCCTGCGGAGGGGCCGAGGTCTTGCGCCGTCGTCGTCGTCGTCGTCGTCGACTTGGGAATGGCGCCCCGGGGAGAGGTCCGGGGACTGGCGGCAGCGGCATCTCTTCGTCCCCCCAACGGCCGGCCTGCACGCCGCCGGCCTCGTGGAGCTCCCCGAGCCCTTGGCGTCTGGGCGCGGGCGGGCGGCCTGGCCTCCCGGACCCCTGGGCGCCGCCGCCGCCGCCGCCGCCGTCGCCGTCGTCCACCGCGACGCGCAGGCGCGTCGGGCGCCGCCCCTCGGCGCCCGCGCCCCGTGCCGCAGCGCGATGGGGCCGGCGTGGAGCGAAACCGCGCGAATCCGCCGACGACGAAGACGACGGTTTTTTCGAGTTTCGCTACGGTGGTTCGGCGCTTTCTGCCTTCGGGGGCCTCTCTCGGGCCCTGGGGTCGTCGGGCTTTGGTCTGGAGTGGGAAACTGCGCTTGTTGGATCCTAGTAGGGGCCCATCCGACGACGACGACGACGACGATGACGACGACGACGACGAAGACGACGAAACGACGAAGACGGGGACGACGACGACGACGACGACGACGACGACGACGACGACGACGACGACGACGACGACGACGACGACGACGACGGCGCGCCCCAAGAGGCGACGACGACATCAAGGCGACGACGACACGCCCCAACAGGCTCCCCAAGACGCCCAAAAAAATCAGATTCCCAGAAGGCCTCCTGGGAACCCGATTCATCAGGCCTCCGCCCTCCCACACAAGTATCTTCCCCGAAAGCCTTCCAGAATGCGGGTTGACGCGCGTGGACTTTTGATTGCCCACCATGCTTTCAGCGTTATGGACACTTCTTCACTTCCCGCTCAAACCATCTGTGGTCTACTGATTCAGTGGAGCAGTGAACTCGTCAAGGCCTGGGGCCTGCTAGAACCTAAGCGCGCGAAGCGCGCGCGTGGTTCTAGTACATGTACATACACATATGTATATATGAATATACATGTAAGTGTAGATAGATAGATAGATATATAGATAGATATATAGATATATAGATAGATAGATAGATATCGTCGCAAATCGTATGTTCAAGATGCATACGCCAATCCGCGGATCACCAGAAGAGGCGATCACTCCAGCTGCACGTAGGATCTGCAAGGACTGCAGAAGAAGATGACAAGGAGCAGGAGGAGAACGAGGCCTTCAGGAAAGTCTCTGACGGTCTGTTGCAGGGCGTTTGGGAGGCCTTTTGGAGCGTCGGGGGCGCCTCTTGGGACTCTTGTACGGCACCCGGGATGAGTCTTAGGCTCTTATGGTGATTTTGGGGGGCCATTTTGGGGGTCTGATGAGGGCCTTGGGGGCCATCTCGGGGGGGGGGGCCGCTCCCGGGGCCCGTTCGAGTTCTTCGGTGGAGCTTTCTTGGGGCTCTCTCGGTGGAGCCTCTTGAGCCCGCCCAGGATGCGGCAGGGGCCGTCTCGTGACTCTCTCGGGTTGTCTCGGTTCCTCTAGGGCCGTGAGAGGCGAGTTTCGGGAGCGTGGTGGGCCGCCAGCAGTCCATGGGAGGCGAATGCGCCAGAATCAATAGAACACCTTGCGGTTCGGGTTGCCTTTTGGGAGTGCCTTGGGGGTGTTCTGCGAGCTCTCCTGCGGCGTCTTCAGGGCCTCTTTGGCAGTACTGCAGCCATGGTTGGTCTTTTCCGGGCCGCGCGAGCACGCTGGAGCCATTCTGGCGCCGTCTTGGTGCGCATCGTGGGCAGCGTGGGCGCAGTTGGAGGTTCGGAGGGCGTGAGAGGAGCACCGACGACTTCGCTTGACCCCACAAACGGCATGTGGGATTTGTGGGGAGGGGGGAAGGGGGAGGGGAACACCCAATCATCTTGAAATTGTCCATAACACTATGAAGCTCAACAGTGCCGATGTGATCACCATGTTGGTCATGCGCGGTACCCGTATTACACACGCACGTTGTAAATGTCAGAGCAGGTGCGTGTGTCATATCGAATCATGTAGTTTGTGTGTGTGTGTTGCTCTGAACATAACTCGCATGAAGGATTGCAAAAAAAAACCAGGATTGCAAAAAACCCTAGGATTGCAAACAAACCCTAGGATTGCAAAAAAACCCTAGGATTGCAAAAAAACCCTAGGTTGAACGAAGGATTGCAAAAAAACCCTAGGGTTTTTTTGAAAACCCTAGGGTTTGTTTTGCAATCCTTTGGTTTTTTTGCGATCCAGGGCGTGTTCACACCGAGGGTAGCTGAAGGGCTTCGCCCCTTTGCCCCCCTTGATTGCCTGAGTGGTTCGGTTGGCTGGTGGACTGGAAGATAGGGCAGGCCGGTTGGCATCTCCGCGGGTTGGCAGATTGGCGGGCTGGTTCAGTGGCGAGTTGGGTTGTTGGCGGCTTCGCGGCGCGGGCACGTCTTACACACATATATCGACCCAGGCTCAGAGTCACTCAAAGCCAGACTCACTCACACTCATATTGACGTCCAGACCCAGCCCAGCTTAGACCCAGTCGCACTAAACTCCAACCCCCGAACATACTCAGACTCACTCGTATCCGGACCTGTTTAGATTCACGCGAACTCATACGCATACTCATGCACAGACTCGCTCACACGCAGCTTCACTCCTATTCAGACTCACGCACACTCGAAGTCACTCATACTCAGTCTCGCGCAGGCTGTGATTCATTCGCGCTGAGACCAGACCCACTCGTACTCAGACTCACTCGTCTCCAGACTCGTTTACACTCGTGCCCTGCACTATTACGCATGCGCAGACTCACTCACGCGCAGCCATTATCAGGCTCATGCGCACTCGCACTCACTCATGCCCATGGGGGAACCAATAGGTACCGATACCGCTACCTCGCGGACCTCTCCAGGGGTGCGTTCTGACCAGAATTTCGAGGCGAATCCAGCGGTGGCGGCGAGGGCCTCCCAGGAGGCCGATAAATGGGAAACGGCCCTAGGGTAGAGGTATGTGTACGTTTTCTCGCTCTTGGCTCAGACTCGCTCAGGCTCAGATCAGCCCATGTCTTAATCAAGCACCACTCGGGCTCAGATCATGTTCATACTCGCTCGCACACGGCCTCCAAAAGGGTGTGTCGACAAGGGGTCGTCACGGGCCCGCTCACGTCCGGATGGCCTGTACATCTCGAGCAGAATTCGTGGTTTTGGTTATGGCCATCGCGATCTAGCAGGCATGGCACTTGGACTCCACGGACCCGGTCTCGCCCAGATGGCGGGGTCCTCCCAGGCAGAATTGGCGTGGATGGTTACATGCGTTTCTTTCCAGAGCCACAGGATCACCTCGATGCAGCCGGCTTCAAGGGGGAATCGACCACGGGCGATCAACGGGCCCGTTCGCGCCCAGATATTTGGCACCGTGCCCGCAAAGTGCGCGTTTTCCGCACCTTGAGTATTGGGTTATCGTTGTTATTGTTTCGATGTCTCCACCTCCTCCTCTCACCTCCCTCCATCCCGTACTCAGTCTCCCTCAAAGTCAGACTCATTCACATTCAGACCCACTGGCACTCGCACCCACTCGCATTGATGCTCACCCACACGCAGGCTCACATTCGGACTCACCCATATCCAGCCTCACTCACGCTCAGGCCGCTCAAACTCCGACTCGCGTACACTCCAAAGCCATTCATGACCAGAATCGCTCTTATTCCGCACCTCATACTCTGACTTCTCGCGCTCAGGACCTACTCATTTCCAGGCAAGCGTCTATGAAACCCTTTTGTGTGTTTTGTTTGTTTTCTCTCTCTCTCTCTCTCCCTCTCATATATATATATATATATATTATGCATGTATGTCTGTCTGTCTATCCGACTGTCTGTCAATATGCCTGTCTTAATGTCTGTCTGCCTGCCTGTCTGTGTGTATCGGCTCACACCTAAGAGATTCACACATGTTCTGACTCACGCCCAGTACAGTAATACCTGGATCTTCTCACACAGACCCTCTCATACCCAGACCCAGCACAGTTAAATTGATTTGAACTCAGACTTGGCCCTTGTGATGCCAATTTCCAGTCAGACCTACTCGTATTCAGACCACGTGTGTTCAGTCTCACGCGCTGTCAGACTGACTCATGAGCAGACCAACTCATACGTAGCCTCACCCAGCGCAGACCAATTGCGACGCAGCAGGTATCGCATTTGGGCCTCCATACGCGGTCTCGGCCAGAGGTGCTCCACCGGCTCGGTCACGCCCCGATGTTTTGGGAATTCTCAGGCAGAAGCATCATGTTGATATGCGGCGACGTATTTGTTCCAGCTCCCCAGAAACATCGCGGTGTACGGCACTTGGGCCTCGCAATTAGGAGCCAATTGGGGTCTTCTCAGGGGTCGGCCTAACCGGTATTTTGGCGATTCCGTGGGCCGTTTTCGTTTCGATGTCGGTTTGCAGCGACGGCGGATTGGGGAACAAACGAAGTACAACGAAACCAACATGACAACGAGAAACATTGTTTAGGTCGATCCGGTGTCCTTGATCGAAGCTCCACGGCCATCGCGATACCGCAGGAATGGCATTTGGGCCTCCAGGGTGGAGCCGACCATTGCGTGCGCACAGTCATCCTCCTGCCGCTTCCCTTCGAAGAGGCCCTGTCTTGGAAGCTCCGCCATATGCCATTCATCCCCCACTTTCCTGGAGCGTTTCCTCCATTTCCCCCTCCGTCCCTCCTTCCTTCCCTCCATCTCTCCCTCTCTCTCTGTCTCTGTCTCTCTTCTCTCTCTCTCTCTCTCTTTCTCTTGTTGTTGTGCGTTTGGTTCCTCTCTCTGTCTCTCTTTCTCTCTCTCTCTCTCTGTCTCTGTCTCTCTCTCTCTCTCTTTCACTCCCATTATATGTAGTACCCTCTATGTATTCGCATAGACGTGAGACCTGATCGTTATGATGTCGGCTCTCTCCGCGGGGCCCCTCGGGGGTTCGACATGTACGCTACCACGTGCTTGTGCCCGCACCCAGGTCAAAGCCAAGCTCACAGAGTGGAAACGGGGCCTCTTCAGATGTCTCTGCGGAGGCGACCACACGAAGCAACGCAAGGCCCGGGCCGAAGGGTCAGCGGACCCCTCTCCGCTTTGCCGCTCGTGTGTTTTCAAGGAGGAAACCCAAGAGCATACTGTCTGGCGGTTTGCCTGTTTTGCCAATCGCTGGTTACCTCTGACCACCATGGCCACTGAGGCTTAACGGCGTGTGCTACCACCGCACACTGGCCAGTGTGGCCTTATCGATGCAGGCCCGCGTCTTCTCGATCGCCAGGCCGCCATGTCTTCCGGCCCGCTTCCGCAGCCGAGCCTGCGGTCTGCCCAGGAAGACGAGAAAAACCATCATCAAACCTACACCGACCCAGTTCCAGGTTGCCAAGTGGTCTACGCCTCCACAGACCGCGTTTGCTCCCACCTAGTCCACCCGTCCCTAGACAGGGCGGCGTACGGCATCTACTACGGCGATGGGCACCGCCTGAACTACGTGGCCAAGGTCCATGTAGTTCAGGCGGTGCCCAGCGCGCCGAAACACTGGCCTTGCAATATCATTTCCACCGCCGGGAGAGCCGTCCACATCCACGTCGGCAACATGGCTGTCGTCGACGGTTTTTCCAGCCATCCACGATGGCGGGCCCCCACCCGCCCACAGGCGCACAAAGCGACCTGTGGGAGAGAATGCTCCGGGTTGTTCAGGCCAAACCCCACATGCTCCGTGCCGAGAAAGTCACCAGCCTCGTCGGCCACGCTGGCATCGACGCCGGTCTCATCACTGATCTCTTCAGCCGCCACGCTGGCAAGCGCGCCACCGCAGCGGTTGCCTTGCACGACCTGCCAGCTGAGGTCATCCAGGCCGAACCTAGCCACAAGTTCGCCGCTGTATTGCACAGCGCTGCCGTTGCCATCCACGGCCAGCGCGCCCGAGCCCTCCCAGCTTCAGCACCGCAGGGGATGGTGCAGCAAAATCGAGCTCCGCCGCATGGGCCCCGACCCCGGCCATCGGCGGCGGCCTCATGGCGCCCCCAGAGGACGACCTGGCCGTTCACCTCAAGCTGGCCGCTCTAGAGAAGGCTCGGGCTGAAGACAGCCGTAGGCCCCGAGGACGACCACGATTTTTTCGATTTGGGAGGCTCTCTCGACCAGCACGGCGACGACCAACCGCCTCCCCCACCAGGCGCAGGCCGAGTTACTGCTGGTCAGGGGAGCACATCTCCTGGCCCTCAGGCGGCCTCGGGCGACCAGGGCGATCCGAGCACCACCGCGCCACGCGGAAGCCATGCCCCCTCCGCCGAGGCCCGCGGCAATAGATGCCCCGACGCCGAGGATGGCTTCGATGGCCCATTCGACCAGCGCGACAATGACCAGCCCCCCCCACCAGACACAGGCCGAGGCACAATTGGCCAGGGGAACGGCCTTCCCGCGCGTCCGACGGCCTCGCGCCGAGGACGACCAGGACCTTCTGGGTTCCGGCGGCTCTCTCGACCAACGACGGCGACGACGACCACGACGGCGACCATGACCACGACCACGACCACGACCACGACGCCGACGCCGACGCCGACGCCGACAACGAAGCCGATGACGACGACTCTGACGACGACGTCGACGACGCGCTGGCGTCGCCAATAGCTTGCCGGACGACCATTGGGCAGGGGGGGCCATTCCCGCCCCTTGATCGGCCCCAGGCGGGGCCACATGGCGCCCTCGCGCGCCCCCGCCCCCCGGGGGCACTCACGTCGACCGCCCTGGAGCTCCAGCGCCCGCGCAGGCTCGCGTCCACAAATCAAAGCACGACGGAGAGAGTCGGGGGGCGTTCGGCCTTTGGGGGCCCGCGCAAGGGCCCAGGGCCGCCGAACAACGAATCTGGATGAAGACCGATTCGGGGGAAGGGGCTTGGATTTCCGGGCACCCCGCGCGGAACAAATCAGGACAGCGCTCGCCTGGGCAGCGAGCCCCGCGCGGAGAGGGGCCGTGCCCCCGGGGGTCCCGTTGCAGATCTGCACCCCAGGCCACGGCCCAAGGCCGCATCAGCAGTAGCAGCGCCGCCATGCGAGGACAGGCCTGGCATAGGGCCCGCGCCCATAGACCCAGAGGCGCCTGCGCGACACTGGCTCGCGCATCTGCGCCCGTGCCCCACCAGCTCGAAGTTCCCGCGGGGCCGCGAGCCCACTGGCCTACGCTGCTGAGGACCACCCCCGTCAGCACAGCGCAAGCCACGCACTGGCGACTGGCGAGGGCCGACTGGACCGCGCAGCGCGACCCTCCCCCGCGACGGTCCCGTTGCCCAGTCCGCTTGAGCGGCGCGCCCTGGGTCGCTCGCGAAGGCAAACCGCTCGGCTTCCGCAGCCCTTCCACGGCGGTTGCCGGCCCGCGGGCCGCGGCTGTCGACGCGCAAAGCCTCTCCGCCGTCCGCGCCAGAGTCCAAAGCTATCGCGCAAACGCAATCACATCAACACCTGCTACGCAAACAAGACGGCGAGGCCGCCCAGGCAGAGGCCGCCCGCGTCGCCCTCGCTAGCGTTCATTTCTTCGTCCGCGGACAAATGCGCCACCCTGCGCCCGCTCCCCGCCGCGCGCGCGCCCGCGCGCAGTGGCGAGTCCAGCCGTGCATCGGGCCGCTAGCGCCGCGGCGCTGGCGCCTGGCCACTGTCGCTCCGGCGCGCGTGACCTCAACGCTCCATCCTGCCGCGGTGGCGCTGCCCGGCTTGAAGCGCCGCGCCGAACGCCCCCCGCGCGGGCGACCGGGGGAAGGGGCCGCCGCGCCCACGGCGGCGCCTCGCTGCGGCGCCGCTCGGAGGCGCTGCCGCCTCTGACTGCAAGCCCCTGGCCGCCTCGCCTGCGACTTCGCAAGGTCGCGCTTGCGCGTTGCTCGGGGGCTGGATTCCGCTGTTCTGTCGCGCGCGTCATCGCGCGCCTGGAGTCGTCTTCTCGCCCCTCCGTCACCGTCAGAATGCTGCGCTCCAGCCATGAGGGCCCCGCGCACCTGCTGCTTGCCGCGGAGCGCCAGCGCGGTGGATCATCGCAACTATGTTGGCCGTCTCTCTCTCTCTCTCTCTCTCTCTCTCTCTCTCTCCCTCTCTCTCTCTCTCTCTCCCTCTCTCTCTCTCTCTCCCTCTCTCTCTCTCTCTCTCTCTCTCTATATATATATATATCATGTTTTGGGTTTTCTCTCTCTCTCTCTCTCTCTGTCTCTCTCGCTTTCTCTCTCGCTCCCCATGTATGTATGTATGTATGTATGTATGTATATATATATATATATGTATATACACACATTCCCCGAGCAGCGCTGGCACTTAGGGGGGTCTTATCTATTTTCGAAAGAACTGGGCCTCTGCGCAGTCGCCGTCGCCGCCCCGTCGCCGCCTCGTCGCCGGTCATCTTCTGGGCCTGTGCGTCGGTCTGGCGGCTGCGCAGCCGCCGTCGCCGTCCCGTCGCCGCCTCGTCGCCGCCCATCGTCTGGGCCTGACCCCTGGTCTGGTGGCCATGTGGTCGCCGTCGCCGCCCTGCCCCGTCGCCGCCGCCCAGGCGCGCCCCCCCCCCCCCCCGTTGCGACCCAATCGCCTACTCGATTGCAATCCACCCGACTGCACCACAATCGATTGCAGACAATTGCACCATTAAGATTGCACGCCACACATAGTTTCGCATCGATTTCATCATATACGTTGCACCACGTCGAGCGCACGACATATTACACTGGATAGATTGCACAACGTACATCGCACATGATATATTGCATTTGCCCGACTCGCACGGAAGTGCCCGCTGGAATGCGCCCAGCGGTCAGCGCCATCGCGGCCGCGTCGGTCGCGCCAAATTAGGCGGCCGTTGCGCGCGCATGCGCGGGTTGGCGCGGCCGCAGAGATGCGCCACTCAACGCCAAGTTTCATCGCAATCGCCGCCGCATAGGTTTTGCAAGCCAAGTTGCGGGCGGGTGGGCGGGATATTTGCAAGAGCAGTGGAGTGGGCAGCTCAATGCGAACAGTTATGCATTTTCCTTTTTACAGAAGAATTAGGATCCAGCACCACCACCCCCTGGCTTTGTCGATCCTTCTCTCGTGCTGCAATTTACGTACGATTGTGCCCCATCGCCCATCCTACACATAGACTCGTATCCCCTTAGCCCAGCTGGTATCGATCCCCCCCCCCCGCCATCCTTTGCAAAGAATACCATGCACGCGCAATCGTTTATCCAGGAACACCAGTTTCCAATCCTCCCGGGCAAAAACACAGAAACGAAGGACACACGCGCGCGTCGTCGCGCACATGCCGAAATCCTTCAAACATCTTCGCTTCCAGAAGGATTTCAAAATCGATTGTCCAAACAACGCGTAAAAAAAAACATGGTTTCGCAACGCGGGTTTTCAGAAAAAAGCGCGCGCATTCTTGCGAATTCTTAAGGGGGCCATGATTGTTCAACATTATTTGCAAATGCTAGCAAACGGGCTTCGCGCGCGCATGTCGAAATCGTTCGAACGCCCTTTTGCGCGTGTTGTCGCGAGAGTCCTCTGGCAATTAAATTACGACGAAGTGCGCGCGCGTGCATCGTCGCGCGCGCATGCCGAAATCCTTGGACAACCGTCGTTTGCGCAGCGTTTTCAAAACCGAATGCCCAGGTCACAGCCAACATCACATGGTTTCGCAACACCAGTTCTCAAGACATATCTTGCGCGCGCGCCCTTTCGAATGCTTCATAATACCATGAGTTTGTTATGCATCTTCATGGGATTCTGCCAAACGGGCCTCTGTCGCCGCATGCCGACATCACTCGCGCGCTCTTGCGCGCGTGCTGGGGGGGGGGGGGGGGGGCGCGATGCGTATCAAATAACTTCACGCGAGCCACTCTCGCGAGTGCGCAGCGCCCGCATGCCGAATTCCTTCCGAAACCTGCATCGCCGATGCGAGGGCGCCGTCATCGCCGTCGGCGCGACCAGCATCGGCGCCCGCGTCGCCAGCATCGCCACTATCATCGCCGCGTCTACCGCAGTCGGCATCGCCATTCTGCCGCGCCCGCCCAAGTCGCCGACTCGCAGTGAAGTGCCCGCTGGGATGCGCCCAGCGGTCACCGCCACCGCGGCCGCGTCGGTGGCGCCGAACTAGTTGGCCGCTGCGCGCGCGTGCTAGGGTCGGCGCGGCCGCAGGGATGCATCAGCCAAAGCCAAGCATGCATTGCAATAGCCACCGCATGGGTTTTGCAAACCAAGTTGCGGGTGGGTTGGTGGGATGTTTGCAAGCGCATGGCATGCGTTAACTCATGGGTAGAAAGCAATTGCACCACCCAGATTGCACCTCGCCCGCTGCACTGCATAGATTTCCCTTTCCAAAGAAAAACGAAGAAGAGATAGGTTCTTCCACCTTCCTCCCCCCGGGGTCTAGAGACTCACCCTTTGGCATTGCAAGTTGCATATGAGTCTGGCCCACTGTCCATCCATCCTACCTGTGAATTCATTGTATCCCAGCCAGGTCGGTATCATCGCCCCCCCCCCCCCCGCCATCCCCTGCAACTAATATTACGCGTGCTCGTTTATCAAAAACCATCATGGATCAAGAACCCGTGGCGAAAATGGGACGAAGAGCGCACGCGCGCGTCGTCGCGCGCGCTCGCCGAAATCCTTCAAAAACCTTGCGGGTTTCGGTAGGATTTCAACATTGAGCGCCCCCCCCCCCCCCCCAAACAAGACCATATTAAAACAAAAAACAATAGCCTGGCGAAGGACCCAACCATATGCAGTTGAGAGTACCGCAATTGTGAATATCTTCTTCGGTGGCGCTCCCTATGGGGCCACGAGCCGTATGAGGGGTGTGCCGAAATGCGTGGCAGTGTACACAACACGAACGAAGACGATAGGTCCGAATATGAAAGCTTGAGCGCGTGCGAGTCGGATCGCGAGCGAGTCTGATTATGAATGAATCTGCGCGCGATTGATTCTATTCGCATGAATGCGTGCATGGATACGCCCAGTGTAAATGTATGTATACGACTGTGAACAGTTTGGGTCTGCGTGACTCTCGGTACTCGTGACTCTGAGCGTCGCCTCTGCAGGGGGCTTCCCTGGGAACCCCGACGGCAGCGCCCGCGCGCCGCGACGCCCATGTCGGCACGCCACACACCTGGTGTGCGGGACGCATGCGGACGGCAGCACTGGGGCCTTCGGTGGAGCTCCCTGTGGGGCCACGAAACGTGTGAGGGGTGTGCCGAAATGGGTGTGCGGGACGCATGATGGGGGGTGTGGGGACGAAATGGGTGTGCGGGACGCAAGATGGGGCCTTCGGTGGAGCAGCCACAACGTGTGAGGGGTGTGCCGAAACGTGTGAGGGGTGTGCCGGGTGTGCGGGACGCATGCGGACGGCAGCACTGGGGCCTTCGGTGGAGCTCCCTGTGGGGCCACGAAACGTGTGAGGGGTGTGCCGAAATGGGTGTGCGGGACGCATGCGGACGGCAGCCATGGGGCCTTCGGTGGAGCTCCCTATGGGGCCACGAAACGTGTGAGGGGTGTGCCGAAATGGGTGTGCGGGACGCATGCGGACGGCAGCACTGGGGCCTTCGGTGGAGCTCCCTGTGGGGCCACGAAACGTGTGAGGGGTGTGCCGAAATGGGTGTGCGGGACGCATGCGGACGGCAGCCATGGGGCCTTCGGTGGAGCTCCCTATGGGGCCACGAAACGTGTGAGGGGTGTGCCGAAATGGTGTGCATGCATGCGGGACGCATGCGGACGGCAGCACTGGGGCCTTCGGTGGAGCTCCCTGTGGGGCCACGAAACGTGTGAGGGGTGTGCCGAAATGGGTGTGCGGGACGCATGCGGACGGCAGCATGGGGCCTTCGGTGGAGCTCCCTATGGGGCCACGAAACGTGTGAGGGGTGTGCCGAAATGGGTGTGCGGGACGCATGCGGACGGCAGCCATGGGGCCTTCGGTGGAGCTCCCTGTGGGGCCACGAAACGTGTGAGGGGTGTGCCGAAATGGGTGTGCGGGACGCATGCGGACGGCAGCCATGGGGCCTTCGGTGGAGCTCCCTATGGGGCCACGAAACGTGTGAGGGGTGTGCCGAAATGGGTGTGCGGGACGCATGCGGACGGCAGCACTGGGGCCTTCGGTGGAGCTCCCTGTGGGGCCACGAAACGTGTGAGGGGTGTGCCGAAATGGGTGTGCGGGACGCATGCGGACGGCAACCATGGGGCCTTCGGTGGAGCTCCCTATGGGGCCACGAAACGTGTGAGGGGTGTGCCGAAATGGGTGTGCGGGACGCATGCGGACGGCAGCACTGGGGCCTTCGGTGGAGCTCCCTGTGGGGCCACAAAACGTGTGAGGGGTGTGCCGAAGTGGGTGATGACGATGACGATGACGACGATGACAATGACGATGATGATGATGACGATGATGATGATGATGATGATGATGATGATGATGATGATGATGGGAGGAGGGGGAGGAGGAGGAGAGGAGGTGGGACGCGGGGCGCTGTCCCTTCAAAACGAGGACCCAACACCACACGATGGTTGGGAAAAAAAGAAGGGTTTCGCACCGCGGCTCTTCGAAACACACACACACATACACACGCACACGCACACACACACACACTCTCTCTCTCAGTCACACACACACACGCGCGCGCGTTGTTGCGAATTCTTATGAAAACCGTGCGTGTTTCACGATTTGAAGAAAATGTTACCAAACAGGCTCGCACGCGCGCATGTCGAAATCGTTCGAACGCTCTTTCGCGCGTGCCGTCGCGAGAATTCTCTGCAACAAATGAGACGAAGTGCGCGCGCGCGTCGTCGCGCGCGCATGCGGACATCCTCCATCAAAAAACTTCTAGGATCCGGAAGGATGTTCTAAATCGAGTGTTCAAGCACAGGGTTTCGCAACGCGGATGTCCAACAAAAGCGCGCGCGCGCTCGTGATTGCGAAACTTTTAGAAAACCACGCGTTTCTTAACATGCTCTTAAACGGGCTCCTCGCGCGCGCATGTCGAAATCGTCCGAACGCCCTTGCGCGCATGCTGGGGCGGCACGATCCCGAGTCAAATAATATCTTGCGAGCCACTCTCGCGAGTGCGCAGCGCCCGTGCTTCGAATTCCTTCCGAAACCTTCATCGTTGACGCGAAGACGCCGTCAACATCGTCGGCGTGATCGGCATCGGCGCTTCAGCATCGCTTCAGCATCGTCGCTTCAGCATCGTCGCCAGCATCGCTACTATCAGCACCATCGCGTCTACAATTCTCGACGTTGCCATGATACCGCGCCCGCCCACGTCGCCGACTCGTATTCAAGTGCCCGCTGGGGCGCGCCGAGCGGTGAGCACCGCCGCGGCCGCGTCGGTCGCGCCAGACTACTTGGCCGCTGCGCGCGCGCGCATGCGCGGGCTGGCGCAGCCGGCGCCAAGCACTCATCGCAATCGCCGCCTCATGAGGTTTGCAAACCAAGTTGCGGGTGGGCGGGTGGGATGTTTGCGCGAGCAGTGGAGCGGACAATTCATTGCGAATAGAAATGCATTGCAACTCTTAGTTTGCACCGCCTACGCATACGCACACACACAGTAATTTTATATGCGTATCTATAGGCATACGTATATGCTACATTGTATATCTAGATACGTCTATATAAACATACATATATATAGGTATGTATAATTTTATGTGTAGATATATGCGCAAATCACGTTGCGCGAATTGCGACACATAGGCTTGCTTTCATAGATTGCACCGCCTAGGCTACACCATTTTGTTCGCACCGCGTATAATGCTCCACGCATATTGCTCCACATAGGTTGCGCCGCACCTAGTGCGCCGCAGAGATTCCAAGTTCGACCCCCCCCCTCCGGATTATCGGTTCCTTTTTTCGCATTGCAATGTACATGTTGGTCTGCCGCATCCCCATCCTAAATATTGATCAGACCATCCCAGCCGAGCCCGCATCGACCCCCCCACACGCCATCCTTTGCAAAGATGAATGCGCGCGCGCGCTCGCTTATCACAAGTACGCACTTCCGAAGAATCCCCTGCAACAAACGAATCGAAGTGCACACGCGCGCGTCGTCGCGCGCGCACGCCGGATTCTTTCGGACACCGTTCTGGTGTTCGTAAGGATTGCAAAATCGAGTGTCCAAAATGCATCAAAAGCACATGGTTTCGCAACGCGGATTTTCCAAAAAAAAATTGTTCGCTCGTTCTTGCGAACTGTACAGTTTTTTTTCTTGCGAAATTCTTCGCTCGTTCTTGCGAAGTGCTACCAAAATGGCTTCGCTTGCGCGCGTGCCGAAGTCGTTCGAACGCCCTTGTGCGCGTGCTGTCGCAAGATTTTTTTGCAACAAATGGGACGTCATGCATTCGCGCGCGTCGTCGCGCGCATGCGGGTATCTATATATATATATATATAAGGGAAAAACGTGTGCTTGCTAGGTGTTTACATAAAAAAATTAAGCTTCGCACGGATTTCAAAACCGAGTGTGCCGAAGCCATACAAAAGCACAGTGTTTCGCAACAGCAGTTTTCAAACAAGCGTTCGCGCGCTGTTGCGAATCCTTGAGAACACCATGCCATTAAATTCTGCCAAACGGGCCTCTGGCGCCGCATGTCGAAATCATTCGAACACCCTCGCGCGCGTGCTGGGGGAGGCGGAATGGGCGATACGCGTCAAATAATACCATGCGGCCAGTCTCGCGCGTCTGCCGCGCGCGCACGTCGAACTCCTTCCACATTTCTCATCACCGGAGCGAGGACGCCGTCATCGACGCTGGCCTGATCAACATCCGCGCCGTCACTAGCCGTGCCGTCGTCGCTGTCAGCATCGTCGCCATTATCGCTACGATCATCATCGTGTCTATCGTTGTCGACGTTGCCATGATATCGCGCCCGCTCACGTCGCCGACTTGCACCGAAGTGCCCGTTGGGGTGCGCCGAGCGATCAGCTCCACCGCGGCCGCGTCGGTCGCGCCAAAGTAGCTGGCCGCTGCGCGCGCGCATGCGCAGGCTGTCGCGGCCGCAGAGACGCACCAACCAGCGCCGAGCATTCGTCGCAAACGCCGCCGCACGGGGTTTGTAAACCAAGTTCCAGGTGGGTGGGTGGGGCGCATGCGAGAGCACTGGAGTGGACAACGCATTGCGAACATAAAATCACGCACCGAGTAGATTGCACCACGTAGGTTTGCACCACATATTTCGTACAACCTAGATCCGCCTTTTCTCGAAAGGAAGCCGATTCGACCCCCCACCTGGGATTATCCGTTCCCCTTTCCGTATTGCAATGTGCAGATGATTCTGATCGGCCGTCCATCCTAAATACGAATTCGTACCATCCCACGCAGGCCTGTACCGGCCTTGTCCCGCCATCCTCGGCAACAAGCTAGCATGCGCGCGCACTCGTTTGAAGTCATCGGTCATCAAGAAACCCATTGCAAAACATGAGACGAAGTGCGCACGCGCGCGTCCTCGCGAGCGCATGCCGAATTACTGTAAAAACCGTCAGTCCCGCAAGGATTTCAAAAATCGACTGTCCACAAAAAAACTTGCACGCGTTCTTACGGATTCTTAAGACACCCAACCTGTTTTCAACATGTGTTATGACATGCTACCAAACGGGCATCGCGCGAGCGCATGTCGGCATCGTCCGAACGCCCTTGCGCGCATGCTCTCGCCAGGATTTTTCGCACACAACGAAACGACATACATGCGCGCGCATGCCAAAATCCTTCAAGAACCTGTGGTTCCGTAAGGATTTCAAAGCCGGGTGTCTAAAAATCGCAGTGGTTTCGCAACATCAGTTTTCAAAACAAAAACGGCGCCCGCGCCCTTAGCGAATCCCCCAGGAAACCATAACTGGTTCAACATGTTCATTGGATTTCGGGCTTCTGCCATACGAGCCATTCGCGCCGCATGTCGAAATCATTCGAACACCCTTGCCTTCGTGCTGGGGGGGGGGGGGGGGGGCGATACGTGTGTCAAATAATACCATGCGGCCAGTCTCGCGCGTCTGCCGCGCGCGCGTCGAACTCCTTCCACATTTTTCATCACCGAGGCGAGGACGCCGTCATCGACGCCGGCCTGATCAGCATCCGCGCCGTGCCGTCACTCGCCGTGCTGTCGCCGCTGTCAGCATCGTCACCATCACCGCTACGATCATCATCATGTTTACCGTTGTCGACGTTGCCATGATACCGCGCCCGCCCAAGTCGCCGTCTCGCACCGAAGTGCCCGCTGGGATGTGCCCAGCGGTCAGCGCCGCCGCAGCCGCCGCGTCGGTCGCGCCAAAGTAGCTGGCCGCTGCGCGCGCGTCTTGGGTTGAAACGGCCGCAGAGACGCACCAGCCAGCGCCAAGCACTCATCGCAATCGCCGCCGCATGGGGGTTGCAAATAAAGTTGCGGGTGGGTGGGCGGCGCGCTTGCGAGAGCATGGGATGCGTCAACTCGTTTTTCCCCAATCAGAGCTTGCCTCTGTAGGGGTCCTAGCGGATTAAAGGATTAGGTGAGAGGTGCGGCCGATTTCGGTGGCCGCGCCCGGGTGCCCGGGGGTGCCCGGGTGCCCGGCGGTGCCCAGGTGCCCGGGTGGTGGTGAGGTGCGTGGCCGATTTCGGTGGCCGGGCCCGGGTGCCCGGGTGTGCCCGGGAGTGCCCAATAGCCCAGTAGCCCTATAGCCCTTTAGCCCTATAGCCTTATAGCCCTGTAACCCTATAGCCTTATCCCCCTATAGCCCTAATAGCCTTACATCCCTTAGCACTATAGCCCCATAGTCCATATAGCTCTATAGCCCCATAGCCCTATAGCCCTATAGGTCACAGTCCTATAGCCCTATAGCCCTGTAGCCCGATAGCCCTATGGCCCTATAGCCCGATAGCCCGATAGCCCTATAGCCCGATAGCCCTTAGCCCTATAAGGGAGCAGTTGGAATATTAAAACAATCAGATTTGGGTTTTTCTCTGGTATCATTATTCAAACCAATTGCACCGCGTAGATTGTGCCACATAGGCTGCACCACAGATATTACACCACATTGGTTGCACCACATCGGTTGCACCGCATCGATTGCAAACCACATAGCCGCCAGACCAACAGGCAGGCCCAGTTCCTCAGACCAGAGGCAATCACCCTGAAGCGCAAATGCTGTTGTGGCAACCGAATATGCGTAAGTTCTTTTATATATATATATATATTCATAAACTATGCGAGGGTGGAACGATGCAGATGTGTACAGGTATATATATATATATATATATATATACATACGCATGGCGGCTAGCGTGGATCCCAAATAATATTTCTAACAACGCTTCCAAAGGTAGGGGTTGTGCAACAGAGGTCGGCAGTATGTCCGGTGCAGCCTACGTGGCGCAATCCATGTTGTGCCATTTACGTTGTGCAATCTAGGTGCGAACTTAGGTGGTTCAACGCATGTGGTGCAAGATCTTCTATGCAGCCTGTGGTGTGCAATCTATATCGTGCGAACCACGTGGTGCAACAGATGTTCGCCGTCGCCGTCCCGTCGCCACCCCGTCGGCGCCCGCATTCTGGCCCTGCCCGTCGGTCTGGCGGCTATGTGGTCGCCGTCGCCGCCCCGTTGCTCTGGGCTTGCCCGTTGGTCTGACGGCTGTGCGGTCGCCGTCGCCGCCTCGTCGCCGCCCGTCGCTTGGGTTTGCCAGGCGCTCTGGCCGCCATGTGGCCGTCGTCGCCGCCCCGTCGCCGCCCGCCGCCTCGCCGCCACCCGCTTTGCAGTAGTTCGCAATGCAATCAAGGCATAGATTGCATCACCTAGATCGCACCGCGAATATTGCACCACCTAGGTTGTTCCTCATGGGTTGCACCTCACAGATTGCAAACAAATATTGCACAACCCATCGTGCACCGTATTGCTGAACCCGCATGGCTTACACCGCATGCACTGTACCACGTAGGTTGCACCACAGTGACTGCTCCACCTAGATTGCACCGCACGGGTTGCATGAACTCACTGGTTGGGGTCACCCTTGGCTAACATAGATTCCCTCGCGTCGACCTGGTGGTTATGTGGTCGTCGTCACCTCCTCGTTGCCGCCTCGTCGCCGCCAGTCGTCTGGGCTTGCGGGTCGGTCTGGCGCCTATGTGGTCGCAGCTGCCGTCTCGTCGCCGTCCGTCGTCTGGGCCTGTACGTCGGTATGGCGGCTATGTGGTCGCCGTCGCCGCTTGGGCTGCGCAACACATGTTGCACCGCATAGATTGCACCACCTAGATTGAATGCCAAGTGTTGCACAACATATTGCACCACCTACATGCCACAAGGGATATTTGAAACACGTAGATTGCACAACCTAGATTGCACCACACAGATTGCACCACGTCGATTGTACAGCGCATATAGCGCACAACATCGATTGCACCACAAACAGGTTGCACAGTCTAGATTGCACAACATAAAGTGCACACCATATATTCTCACCACCTAGCTTGCATCATACAGAGCGCTCCACATACATTGCACACTATATATGTATGTGTAGACATTGCACAACATGAACGGCTAGAAGCAAACTGGTTGATTTCCACACTGGCTGAGTTCTATCGAACTCTGTCTATATGTATACATGTATATATAGATATAGATATATACATATGTATATATATATGAATATATACGCAGATCAGCTGATACCCCAAGCAGTGCCCGCACTTAGGGATGTTTCACGTCTTTCCCAAGGAACATGGACTGCCTGCCGTCGGTCTGGCGGCTATGTGCGCCGCCCGTCTTCGGTCTTGTGGTTATCTAGTCGCCGTCGCCGCCCCGTAGTTTTGGGCCTGCCCGCTGGTCTGGAGGCTGTGTGATCGCCGTCGACGCCCCGTCGCCGTCTGGGCTTTGAGTTGCTGTGTATTTCATTCCATTGAATTGTGTTGCTTTCGTTGTGTTGCACTGATTGGCATTGCTTTGCATTGCCCTTGATGGTTTTACATTGTATTGCTGTGTCTTGCTTTGCCTTGGTTGGCCTTGCGTTGCACTGCTCCTCATTGCTTCGCAATGCAATACACTGCTTGGCAGGCGATGCGTTGCTTTGCGCCACATACATTGCACCACCTGGCTTGCACCACCTCGATTGCACCACACGGATTGCACAACCTAGGTTGCACCCCATATGTTACAAGAAATCATTGTCTAGGGGCCCATGTTGGCGAACACATATGTCTGCGACAGCCACTCTATTTCTAACTCCCTCGCATTAGATCTCGTCCTCTCTGGTGCATCGCACATTCCGTGTCGTGCCCCTGTGGCGGCTGGCCAGCCGGCGGACGGACGACGCCTGGACGAAGACGACATTGCGTTGCTGCGGTCGCTGCTGGGGCAGAGCAGGGGGGGCAAGGGAACTAGGCTGAGGTGGGCGGGGGGAGTCAGCTTTTGTTAGCCTCAGGTCACGTCTTGGGGCACCCCGAGCCCTCCTCGTGGCCCTCTTGGGGCCCTTGTGGGTTTTTCTTCGGAGCAATCTTGGTGCGCCTCCTGAGGCCCTCCTGTGCCCACTGAAGACTCGGCCGGGCGAAGCTCGGCCAGCCTGAACTCAGCCAGCTGACCTCGGCCAGGCTGAGCTTGGCCTGGGCCGAAGTCAGCTCTGCCGATCTCCGCTGGCCGAGCTCCGCCTGGCCGAGGTGCCCCGGGCCGCCTTTTTATGGCGTCCCTCCCTCCTGCTGCGCCTCTCGCGCCCTTCCCGAGGTGTTAGTCGCCGTGGGCGCCTGGGCACTCCTCACGATGGCCGCGCCCGCCGCCGCCCTCCCCTCGCCGCCCGTGCAAGCGCTCCGCTCGGCGGGCCGTGGTCCGAGCATCCGCCGCGGGTGCTCGCGCCACCGCGGGCCCCCTGAGCAGGGCATGGACACATGGGGTGCATCGAAGAAGAACACTGAGAATAACAAACAGACAAAGAAGAATAATAAGAATAAGCGCATCATGAATCATGATAATATTGCATAAAACATCATGAATCATAATAATAGTGCATACAACAGACAAAGAAGAATAATAAGGGCATCATGAATCATAGCAATATTGCACAAAACAGCAATGGTTGGAGGTCAGCGCGGACTTCCTGGATCGGCGCGGGGCCCTCGTGGCGGCGCCGCCCCTGGCGCTCTCCGCGCACCGGGGAGCGGGCCCCGGTGCCGATCCGCGAACTCCACGCGGACCTCCGAAGGCGTGTGCTGATGCTGGTTTGAGCCCCTTTGAGCCGGGGGGCCCTCGGTCGCACCCTGCCGTCGTTGCGTCGCGGGCGCACCTGGGACCTGGAGCGAGGGAGGGCTCACCGTGTGTGCTGACTTTTCCAGGAGGCAGCAGCCGCACACCGCCGCCGTACAAACTCTGGACAGGATGGCGTATGTCGTCGGGAATCCTGGCTCAGTGTGTCGCGCCGCCAGTTCTGGCCCACCGCTCCTCGGCGCGACGTGCTGTCCACTCTCCCATTCCCAAGCGTCCAGTTTTCCGAGCCTCCCGCCCCGCGGAGCAAGCGACACGCTACTCAGTCGCAAGGCATAGCGTGTCGTTGGGGCCGCCGCGGCGACAAGCCATCCCTGAGTTCCCGATCCTAGACCCTCCTGGTCGAGGCCAGAAAGATCGAACGAACGCAAGCCTTGCGCCGAACGGCGCGCGAGCAGGGTTAAGTACAAGATCATTAGTGCAGAACTGCAGCACTACTTGCATCCGGCTCCTCTTCTCCACTGATGACTCCCACGAGGCAGCTGTTCTGTCGCCCCGAAAGAAGAATGCAGACACGGCCTCCCAGGAACCAGCCACGGGCAGACAATTGCGCATGACCATGTTGCTCCAAGATTGTCTTGGGTCTTGGGCAACCTCGCTTGCGTGGCCCTGATGGGGGGGGGCGAGGCCAGAGGTGGTTGTGTCCTGGACGGCCCTGGGCATACACGGCGGTGTTGTACAGCTGTCTTCTGCGCACGGTCCGCACGCCTCGAGTTGGTTCGGCCCGGCTCGGGCGCACTCGGCACGGTTGAGCTCGGCTCGTGACCGTCGTTCTGTCGGTGGCTCGCGCACCTTGCCCACAGAACGTCTGCGCCTGAGTCAGATCGCATCGTTCTCGGCAGCCTTCGCATGTTCGAGTTAGTCAGCCCCATCTCGACACAGCATATTTACAGGGCTCGGCCCTGTGCCGCCAGCCCCCCCCTGCGCTCTGATGGCCTGCGCGGCTGGGCCGATGTGGTTGGTTGATGGGTTGATCGGTTAGTATGCTGGCAAAGGGATGGCTGGCTTGCTACCTGGATGGACTCTTAGCAGTTGAGCTAGTAGCTAGGTTGATGGGTTGGTTCGCAGGCTCGGTTGCTGGTTGGAAAATTGGCCCGGTTGCTCGCGACTCCGACGAGCTGATCTGTTGTTTCCAGAAGAGATCGCAGCTTTTTGAGCCCAGACCCCAGAACATCAAAAACGGATCGTGGCCTTGGGAGCGCGGGCCCATAGCTGTTTTTTTCAGCCGTCAAGCCAGGCTTCCCCGCTGGGCAGCGCCCTGTCCAAGGCGCTGACGCCGACGCCGTCGTCGCGCTTACGCCTTCGGTGGCGCGCGTTTCCGCCGCTCCGCCGCCCTGCGTCGACGTCGACTGCGGCTCTTCCGCCGCCGCTTCGCGCCGACGCCGACGCCGCTCCCGCTGCTCTCCGGGTCGCCGCCGCCGACGCCGTCGGCGCCGCCGCTCAGAACACGCCCAGTGGACTTGCCAAGGGGTTGACCAGATCTTCGAGGCGAGCCTGGCCGCGGCGACGATGGGCCTCCCACAGGCCCCCAGCCAGTCGGCAGAAGAGCTGCCTGACGAACAGCTCCCCGTTTCGGTCTCTCGCCGCTTGCGCTTGAGAGGGGCGCGCGCCGGCGCGCGCGCGCCCTGGCGGCTCCGGGCCACGGCCCGTGGCCGCCACTGCACCTTTGCCCGTCGCCCTCGCGACCGCTGACCCCCGCCCTGCAGGTGAAAGCCCTCGCCTCCCCCCCGCCGGCCCTCGGCAGCGCCCTGCCGCCGTCGTCCTCGCCGTCGCCGCCCCCGTCGCGGGAGGCCCACGCCGCGCTCCACCCTGGCGGCTCCGGGTGCGCGGTCGCGCGCGCGCCCGCGCGAGCGGCCGCTCCCCGCTCGCCGGCCGGCGCCCCTCGGCGCCCCTCGGCGCCTCCTCCTCCTCCTCCTCCTCCTCCTCCTCCTCCTCTTTCTCCTCCTCCTTTCTTCCTCCTCCTCCTCCTCCACCCCGTCCTTCTCGTCCGCCTCCTCCACCTCCTCCTCCTCCTCCTCCTCCTCCTCCTCCTCCTCCTCCTCCTCCTCCTCTTCCTCCTTTTCCTGTTCCCCCCTCCAACTTATGGTGGTGGTGGTGGTGGAAAACAGGCCCATCACAGGGGGGGGCAGGTCTGGGCGGGCCTCCTCGGAAGGCTCGGATGGCCAATCCATTGAGAAGCCCTTTTGAGAAGCATTCTAATCCACGGGACGTCAGAGTGACCGTTCGCCATAGTGACCTTGGGCGCGGGCCCAGTGGGGTCTCCCGATCGCTGGGCGCGAAGCGGCAGCAGCGGCTTGCGCGACCGGGTTTGGCCACCCCGCGTCCCCCGTGCAGCCGCGCACCAGAGGCCACTCTCGCCTAGGGCCACTCCTGCGTGTAGGCGATCTGAGCTATCTCCGAGCCCCGGCCGCCCTCTGCGAAGGCTTGGAGGAAGAGGAGGAGGAGGAAGAGGAAGAGGAGGAGGATGAGGAGGAGGAGGAGGAGAAGCAGGAAGAGGAGGAGGAGGAGGTGGAGCAGGAGGAGGAGGAACTGAAGAGGAGGAGGATGAGGAGGAGGTGGTGGAGCAGGAGGTGGATGAACTGGAGGAGGAGGAGGAGGAGGAGGAGGAGGAGGAGGAGGAGGTGGAACAGGAGGAGGAGGAGGAACTGGAGGAGGAGGAGGAGGAGAAGAAGGAGGAGGAGGAGGCCCCCCACTTCCCCTTCATCGGCATAAACTTTCGAAGGTCCCCACGGGTGTGTCGGGCCGTCGCTCTGCCCGCCGTGGTGCGCCGCCGCCGGCGCCGCTCCAAGCAGTCCAGTGTGGACCTCCGCCAGCTTCGGTACTGGCGTAGCGACTTCGGTTTAGCAAAGTAGAGTGCCTTATCATACTTATAGATGTAGTCGTCGCATATGCAAATGTACTTACCGAAGCCGCAACTACACTTACACGGTGCCCGTAACCATACTTATACAACAAGCTATAACCGACATCTAACCATCTTACAACTTTCATAACTTCTGCAATTTCCATGCCCCTCCCCTTCCCTCCCCCCCTGCGGTTCGGTAGTTAGCCAGTAGGACGGCGAGAAGAAAGGAGGGGGGAAGGGCGATGACAGCGATGCATTCGCTAACGCATTCCTGGGTATGAGCGATAAATTCGCTATGTGGTTCTCTGAGCGATCAATTCGCTGTGCAATTATCTGAGCGATCAATTCGCTATAAGCGATGAATTCGCTATGAGGCCCTTGCCCATGCCGCCCCCACTGCGCCATCATTCGAAGCCGTTTGCATGCGCAAGCCCGCGCGTTTTTTTTGCCGTAGATATGGCTGCCCAGCGCTTGCGCGACCAAGCCGAGGCCGTCGGGCGATTGCTCGAGGCAGTGCAAGGGCAGCCCTGTTTCGATACGGTGGCGGCCACGCAGGAAAGGATGCTCGTGCAGGCTTTCGGGAGCGCGAGGCTGCAGCCCACGCAGGTGACAACCCTCTCGTCTCTCGTCGCAGCGCAACCCTGGTCCGAGGTTTCCAAGGGGAGGCTGTTGGAGAAGCTCGGCAGCATCGTGGCTTCTGGCAGCGCCGTGGGCTTGCGAATGGCTCAGCAGGATTACGAGTGCATCTTCGGGTACCTGACAGCGGGCTCGTGGCACCAGTTGGCGCGGGCCGACGTGCCCGAGGAAGCGAAGCTCAACGTGCTGGTTGATGTTGCGATTAGCTTGGGGCTTCGCAACCCGACCGAAGGCACGCATCAGATGTTGACGGCGATGTGGCGCATGGCAGTGGACGGAGCCGAGGCCGCGAAGAATGTGGCGTGGGCTGCAAAGTACTCGTACCCCCAGCAGACCAAGCGCGTGTTCAAGCGCCAGGCTGCGGGTGAAATTGCGGCCCTCGTCGTCGACCACGCCTCCCCCAGCTGTTCCAATTCTCCCCCCCCCTCCCCTGGCCGCAATTTCACCCACGAAGGTTTCGAGGCTTCCTGCGCCCCCCGTTCGGCTGACCGAGCTGCCTGCGTCCCCCTCGACGTTCTGGGAGAACCACCCTGGCTTCTTCAAGCAAGTGTATGGCGACGAATTGCCAGCGGCATGCCCCGCGCCAGAAGCCGCGATTCGCTCCGTCCAGGCTACGCACCCGTGCCGCAACACAAAGCAGCAGGCCACGGGGGCGCAGATGATGAGCGCCTCGGCGTCGCAGCCCGACGTTTTGCAGATGATGCAGCTCATGTTCGACAACTTGCGGCGGGCGGACGTCGGCGCTCAGACGGGCCCTTTGAACCTCAAGATCCTGGGAGGCGGCGCGAAACGTGCCGCGGCCTCGGCGTTCGCAGCCGTGGGGGGCGCTGCCCCGAGTTCTCTTCCATCTTCCGCCTCAGAAGGGGCACCGTCGCCAGCAGCGCCAACGCCACCGTCGCCAGCGACGCCTGCAGCAGCCAGCGTCGCCAAAGGGAACAAGACTCCCCCCAAGAAGGAGGATGTCGCCTCGGTCACCGAGGACATCCTGCACGGACTCGTGACCAAGGAGAAGGGGGAGGGCCCGAAGCCGAAGGCAAAGGGGAAGGCAAAGGGGAAGGCGAAAGCAAAGGCGACGAAGGCTGGGGCTAAGACGACGGGCAAAAGCCACGGGAAGGGCGTCACCGTGTCACCCCTGTTCAAGCCCATCAAAAAGCTCGGGTGTTCGAAGTGTCGTTACGCCAAAATGGGGTGCTCGAGTTGCAAAGAGCGGCTCAGGATTTCGAAGCTGCTGGGTAAGTAGCTCATAATGTGTGTAGGTTTCCTGAGGCGCTCTCGGCCGCGCTGGGTCCGCCACGCACTTTGCTCATAGTCACGCGTCCAATGCATTTCGCTACCGCGCTTCTGTATATGGGGCCCTGGAGAGCGCATCCTAGCGTTTGGGTAAGCCGCGCGAGCGCCCCAGGGAACCCTGCCGCTCTCTTTTACTCTCGCGAGGGCGTGTCTTACCTTTGTCTGCGATAAAAAGAACAGCGATCCACTCGCTAAGCGATTCATTCGCTTGGGGGATAGACAGGGTGAGAGGGGTGAGAGGGGAGAGTGATGGACCGCTGACTTGGAGAGGGGTGAGAGGGGTGAGAGGGGTGAGAGGGGTGAGAGGGGAGAGGAGGGTGAGAGGGGGGAGTGATGGAGGGGGCCTCGACCCCTCAAGCCAACCCCCAACCCCGCGTCAGCGATGCATTCGCTTTCCTCCGACCCCCCATCGAAGCAGCACTCCCTTCACCTCAACCCTGTGTCAGCGATGCATTCGCTTGCTCGCGGAGCGCCCCTGCGACCGCGCCTTCGCATTGCCATTTCGGCTCAAGGCCTCGGCGGCCGCGCCAGCGACAATGGCCGACGACGCGGAGAGGTCACTGCAATCGTTGTTGTCGTTGGGCAACCCCTTTGCGCAGTTCCAGGATGGGGCCCAGGAGGCGGGTGAAAGCAAGGAGAGCGGGGGCGCTGGCGACGAATCGCGCATGAGTCCTATCTCAGACTCAGAGTCCGAGAGGCCGAGCGCCGCCGACAAAGGCAAAGGCTGCAAGGGCGAGTGGCGCGCCAGCGGCATGGGCGAGCCCGACAGCGGCGGCGAAGCGGAGGACCCTTGGGAGAAGAGGCGCAAGCAAGCGAGGGTGACCGCCTTGTGGAACTCCCCGCAGGCTCTCAGGGACGAGTCGGACGTGGCAAGGCAGTTCGGCGTGCCATGGGCCATGCGCGGCCCGCCTCCTCCAAGCGAGGGGGGGCCGACGATGTGGCGCGGCAACAGATGGTCAGAAGGCGAGCGGCTTCGGAAGAAACGCGGTGGCTCATCCAGGGAGTTCTTCGAGGAGAAGTACGGCTACGGCGGCTGGGGCTGGCAAGCAGGCCACGCGCCGAAGCGGCCTTCGGACTGGAAGGGCAAGGGCGGCGGCAAGGGCGCCTCCTCCAAGAGCGGCAACGGTCAGGAGCAGAGCAAGGGCGGCGCCTTCTCCGAGCGCGGCAAGGGCGGCAAGGACGGCAAGGGCAGCAAGGGCAGCGCCCCCGAGGGCACGCGGGCGCCGCGGGCGCAGGCCGCCTGGAACACTGATGCCCTCGAGGACATTTGAGACAAAAAACCAGCGATTGACTCGCTATGCAGTTCACAAGCGATTGAATCGCCATGCAGGTCACCTCTCTCGTCTACTTATCCTTGCCCCTCTCTCTTCTATTTCTCTTTGTCCCTTGTGCGCGCAGAGAGTGCAGAATATATTGTTGATAAACGAGCCCGCGAGTGATTCAACATATAGAAACGCAAGGCAAGAGTGGATCTTGATTCTGAAGAGATCCCACGGGGAGTTCTGTGAGAAATCTGGCGGGGCATTCCTTCACAACGCTCTCTGGGCTGTCACGCGCAAAAAAGTGCCCCAGATTCGGCGGGCCGTCCCCCCCCCCTCCGGTCGCCTCGGCTTGCTCGACCTCCTCGCTCAGCCCCCTTCGATGCGTCGGCATCCTTACGCCCCTGCCCGTTGCATTTCCTCTCAGCGATTGCATTCGCTCCATGGGGCGGGCCGCGCGAGTTGTCATCTGCATTCGTCTGGGCTCAATCTATTCAAAGCGGTTTTCTTTCTTAGCGGCCAAGGGCCAAGGCGCGCTCGGCGGGCAGCGATGGATGGACCGTCGGAGGCCGCGAGCTCTAGCGGCGCGGAATGGCTGTGGCGCGGCTTTTGCCCTCGCGGCGCTTGCGCGAAAGGTGGTTCTTGCCTCTTCCAGGGCCCTGACAGGGAGGTCGTGAAGGAGAAGGTGGCGAACCACTTGTGGTCTTCTCCCTACCACAACGTCGACAACACCCTCGAGTGGGAGGCGGCGTTGCAGGAGGCAAATCATGACGCGTACATTGTCTACGAGCTGGGCGCGCAGAAGAGCAAGGAGCGCACGCCACCCGAGGAACCGCCGCAAAGGCGGGCCGTTCAACAGCGGTCTTCAGGACCAGTCGGCCAGTACAAGTCGAAGGCAGTGGTGACGCGAGACATCACGGTGCGCAAGGGCGAGCTGCAGCAGGTCACGGGCTGCCTTGACAGGTCTCTGACGGCGACGGAACACGCCGCGACCATCGCACGCAGCGCAGCGACGGCGTTCGAGGACAGCGCTGCTGCGATCTCGGGCGCCAAGAAGACGCTCGAGAGCATCTGCATGCGCCGCGTGGGCTGAGCCACCCCAAGACGCGGCCTGCTGCCCTGCGCTCGGCCTGTCTCGGAAGCCCGCGGCTTCTGTGAGAAAAGAATAGCACCCTCGTGACCCAACTTGAGCGATCGAATCGCTGGCTCTTCCTCGAAACCCCATTTGAGCGATCGTATCGCTGGCTCCTTTTCGGCCCGCCCATGCGCGACCCGCCAAGAGGAGAGGGGAGAGAGGAGGGGGGGAGGGAGGAGACAGTAAAGAGAAAGTAGAGAGGAGGCCCGCCTCGGGGGCCGATTCTCGGAGGCCGAGGTCCAGGAGGACGCATTTTGGTCGGGGTGATCCGCGGCTTTTCCCGCAGGGGCCTGCGGGTAGTTTTTCTGCACAAGCCGGCGTGGAGATCCCTCTGGCGGCGTCTGTGGCGCGACTGGGGGGGGGGGGGGGCATGGGCCCCGAATCCAAGCCCGAGGCCGAGCCCGAGCCCGCGCTTTGAGCCCGAGCCGAAGGCCAGGTCGGAGCCCGACCCCGAGCCTGAGCCAGCGCCCGAGAAGGACAGAGCAGAGAGAAAGAGGAGTGGGAGAGAAGAGGAGGGACAGCAGTAGCACCATAGCGCAACGGCGATTGGTGGTCCGGTTGTCCAACGGTGGTCCAACATGGGTGGTCCAACAGAAGGTGGTCCAACGTGGTCCAACGGTGGTCCAACGGTGGTCCAACAGGGGTCCAACATGTTGGACCACCGTGGTCCAACGGTGGTCCAACGGGGGTCCAACGCGGGCGGTCCAACGGTGGTCCAACGTGACGTCGCCATCCGTGGTTTGCGCTTTTCTGTTTGGATGGGGGCGGGAGGGAGCGAGAGAGCGAGGATCGCTGAGACCTCGTTTCGCTTGCTGAGGCTAGCGATGCACTCGCTGTAACTAGCGATACACTCGCTCAGACTAGCGATTCACTCGCTCAGACTAGCGACTCGCTCGCTCAGACGCGCCCCCGAGCTCACGACGCCACTGCGCCCTACTGCAGCCACTCTGGGCTCAAAGCAGCGCGCCCTGCTCTCGGGTCGCTCGGGAGCGCTCGCGCAACCGAGGTATGGGCGCGCCTGTGGGGAACCTGCTGCAGCAGATGTCGGCTGCCGCCCCGCCGCGCGTCTCCACCCCGCCCGAGCGCGTGGAGGTCAGGAAGCAGCGCTCGCTGTTCGAGTTCTCCGTTGTGGCTGCGGCGGACCGTGCGGGGCAGCTAGACGACGCGAAAGAGGAACCCCCCGAGGAGCCAGAGGAAACCCCCGAGGAGCTCGGGGTGGCCCCAGAGGAGCTAGGGGTGGCCCCAGAGGAGCTAGGGGTGGCCCCAGAGGAGCCAGGGAAACTTGCCGAGGAGCTAGGGGCGGCCCCAGAGGAGGCCGCCGAAGTGGCCGCTCACGGCGCCAGCCGCGCAGGCAAGGCCAAGCGCCCTCCCAAGAAAACGAGGGCCAGGGCAGCCAAGGCAGATGCAGGCCCTGCGCCCGAGGAGGACGACTGGCCCTGGGAGTGGGGGCCCAAACCCGAACACCTCGACGAAGGAGGCGACCGCAGCGGCGCGGCTGCGCCCGCAGCTGAGAAGAAGAAGAGGGGCAAGAAGAGGAGGGCCTCCGAAGGCGCCGAAGGCTGGCCAGCCGACGCCGACGGCGACGGCGCCGACGCAGGCGACACCGGAACTGGCGGAGACGACGGCGCCGAGGGCGCCGACTACGGCGTCAGCGGCGAGGGCGGCGAGAAGGCCAAGAAAAAGAAGAAGGGGAAGAACAAGGGGAAGCGCTCCAAGACCGCCAATAGGAAACGCAAGAAAACGGCCGCGCCGAGGAGCTCGGAGGTCCCGACAGAACCCGCCGAGGTCCAGCCACCGAGCGCCGCTGCCCCTGGTCAGAAGGCTATCGACGCGGTGCCGCGCTTCGATCGCAACCCCGCTTGCACCAAGTGCAAGAAGCCCGTGGAGCCGCTCGCAGCAAGGATTGCAGGCAAGAAAAGGAATTTTTGGCAGTGCTCAACGTGCAGTTCGCGGCACACTCAGCTCCAAAGGATTTTCGGAGGGTGGCCGCCACAGTCCTTCAAGTCGCTTTCACAAGAAGAGAAATATAACATTTGGAACGACGTCAAGGAGGCGAACGGGAAGGCAGAGGTCGAGAAGATTGCGATGGAAACGTTCACGAGGGTATACCGCGAGAGCCGCGCCTCAGGCAGGCAGGGGAAATACCCCCCACTGAGCGTCTACAAGAAGAAGGGCTACTCCGCAAAGAGGATTAAGAGGCTGTGCAAAGACAAGAAAGAAGACGAAGTCCTCGGCACGCTCTACTTCGTGAACATCGATTACAAGGACGACAAAAGCGTTGAGGAAGAGGTCCGCGAGTCCCTTATCGCCGCCAAGGAGCGCAGCGCCAGCTCGCAGCAGCACCAAGGCAAGAACAAGGGCAAAGGCAAGGGAAAGGAGCAACTCTCGCCAACCTCAGCCACCAAGAAGATGATGAGCGACGCCGTCAAGATCCTGGCCAAGGCGAGCCCGCTCGCTTCCGAGGCAAAAGGGTTGTTGAACAGCCCCAGAGCAAGCAAGCTGCACAAGGACCACAGCAAGGCCCTGGCGTGGCACGTCAAGGACCTCGACGCTCTCGCGGCCGCGGCCCAGGATACCCTGTCCAAGAACGCCGTGCTGTCCATTCAGCTTGCGACGGTGAAGGAGAAGGCAGACGCGGCTGAGAAGAAGCGCGCTCAGGCGGAGACAGCGCTCAGCACTTTCGACGACTGAGGCTCCCCTGCGGGAGGAGGGGAGGAAGTGCCGCGACGAGCATGCTGCACGAGTGGCCGCCTAAGTTTCTTGACATCTCTCGGGCTGAGATGCGGCGTCGGAGAAGAAATTCGGTGCAGAGCGGCGGGGGCCAAGCGATCAATCGCTCATTTCGTTAGCGATGCACTCGCTGTGAAGCGGCGCCCTCGATCGGAAGCGATTGAATCGCTCGGCGCGACGGCTTGAACCCTTCACCTGCTTTACATTCAGCGCTTGGGCTCAGGAGCGCCCGAGTCCCGCGCCCCAGCACCCGCGTGGCCATCATGGGTAAGCAAGTTCTCGAGAAGCGCCGCCGCCTTGGGAGGCTGGTGACCATTCCAGGAGCGACGCGCGCTGGTGTGTTCGAGGTCCTCCGCCGGCTGAGGCAAGCGCCCATCGAAGAGGAAGTCTCTGCGCATGAGGCCAAGGCCGCCGCGAAGATGGAGTGCGATAGAGAGATGTCGTGTTCTCTGAAATTGCCGTTGTGCGACGGCGGATCCTTCGAGTGGCACATTGCAGGGGCGCCGCGGGGCGCACCAAGTAGCGCGTCTTTCTTGGGCCGCAAAAAAATCAACAGCGGCATCTGGATTTTTTTCTGGTGCCAGTTTTCTCCTCTCCCCCTGCCCCTTCCCCCCCTCCACCCATTCCCCCCTTCCCCCTTCCCCCCCCCCCCCCCCAGGGCGGGAGGGGGTGGTGCAGGGGGTTCGCGGCGCGCCTGCTTGGCGCATCCCGCTGAGGCCTGCCCGCTTGGTTCAACGGTTAGTCGAGGTGTCCCCAGCGCTGAAGCGCATGTTCGCGGCCGCGCCTATCACCCCAGCAAGGCCGTGGAACGTGATCCTTGCGCACGACGAGGTCACGCCTGGAGCTGTGCTGCGCCCGCATAACCGCAGGAAGTTCGTTGCATTTTACATTTCGTTTTTAGAATTCAAGCATGCCCTTCGGCACGAATGCTGCTGGTTCCCCCCTGGGCGTGATCAGGTCGGCACAAGTGGAGAAAATGCGCGGTGGCCTCTCGGGCGCGATCAGGTCGTTGCTGCGTCGCTTGCTTCTTGAGGACGGCAATCTCGTGGATGGCGTGGCCTTGCCGCTACCAAGCGGGCCGACCATGTTCTTCGCGAAATTTGCCGTACACTTGGGAGACGAGGTCGCTTTGTCCAGGGGCCTCGGCGTGAAAGGATTCGCAGGGATCCGACCGTGTCTGAAGTGCGCCAACGTGCTCAAGAAAGGCTCAGGCATTGTTGGCGCCGCGCCCAATCGGTTGGTGGAAATCACACGCAGGGGCCGCAGCGCATTCATTTGCAATTCTGACGAGGCCGCATGGGGAGCCCACGACGAGTTGACGCACTTACAAGGGACAACATCGAAAGCCGCATTGGTGCGCCACGAGAAAGCACGCGGAACCAATTTAAATCTTGATGGGTTGTTGGCGGACGCAGACCTCCGAGGGCAGGTCGGCCCTGTTTCGTCGCTCCATTTTGATTGGATGCATGTATATTTGTGCAATGGTGCTGCGCCCCAGGAAATGTGTTGCTTCATGTCGGCATGGCAAGCCGTTCCTGCTCTGAGGGACATCTATCCGAAGTTGGAGCGGCACTGCCATGCAGACTGGTCTTTCCCCCAGCAACACCGACGCAAGTGTCGGGAGGCCCACGTTGTTTTCTGCAAGGCCAGGGAGAACGCATCCAAGGAGCATTGGCGAAGCAGCGCCTCAGAGTTGTTGTGCGTTTACCCGCTGGTGCGGCATTTTGCTTGCATTGTTATCTTGCCGAATTTCGATGAGCTGCGCGACGAGGTTGCGCCCCTCTGCCATTGCTTCGCTGTGATTGACAAAATTCAAAAGGCGAAGGCGGGCGACATCGATGCCGCGGCCCTCGAAGCTGCAGTTGACCGCCATGCGGGGCCGACAATTGGAAACCAAAGTTTCATTTGACGACGCGCATTCCCGAGCAAGTGGAGAAATTCGATGTTGCGTCGGAGAGCTTCGTTGTTGGGACGTCGCACCTTCTGCCGAAAATGATTCTGGACAACCAAGATATACTGAGAGGCTTCGAGAAAGCTGCAATTTCTCGCGTGCTGTTGGCGCGCCTGCAGGAGCTCGGAAGTTTCGACGAGCGCCCAGGGCTCAGGGGGGGCGATGCGGAGTTGTCGCCCCTGCTTGCTGAAGCAGTCGGCGGCGACGTCGTCCTTTCATCCAGCGCTGCTTTCAAAGGCTTGCTTGTTTGGGCAGGCGACGTGGTGCACATGCAGAACAATTTTTTATGCGTCGCAGCTCTGGGCCAACGGGGAGACGATCTATTCATTCTTGTGCACGAGTGCGTCGTGATCGAGAAGCGGGCGCCGAACGCGTCAGTCCTGCGGAAGGACGGCGAATTGCTTCTTGCGTGGTGGAGCGGCGAATCGGTTGAGATGTGCCACGCTTGGTCGGAGCTCGCCTCTGGCGACATTCTTGCTTTGCACTGAGCGGAAAACAACATCTGCCAGGACAGCGATTGAATCGCTCATCAAAAAAATTTCACTAGCAGCGATTGAATCGCTCATCCTCCTCGCAATCCGCCTCTTTCTTCGGTCTGCGATCCGAAGCCTCAGCAGCCGCGCGGCGCTGGGGGGATGGGGGGGCGCGGGGGAGGAGGGGGGAGAGGGGAAGGATAATGTGCGATATTTATAATTTCGAGGGTTGCCAAAGGAGCCCAAAGCTAACTTATTTCACCCAGTTGCAAGTCGTTTACAAGTTGTTTGTAACTCCCATAAGTTCTTTGGCCTGCAACTCACAACTCACAGTTACGATAGTCACATCCCTGGGTAACTTGGGCGGCTGCATTTACAAGTGGTAAACAATGCAACCATCTGGGCTAACATCAAGTTGGGTAGTTGCATGTCAGTTCTTCAGATGACCTTAGCTATGTATCAACTGACACCATACTGTAACCAAAGTTGGCCAGCTTCAAGTTTTCCAACCCAAAGTCGCTACGCCAGTATGTGTCGTTGTTTACTGTTGTTGTGTTGCTTCGTCTTCTTAGTCTTGTTCTGAGCAGGATTATTTGAGTCCTCGTGAGTATTTGCATCACTCGTACGCTCTGCGATACTGTGAATATTCTCCTTCTTTTTGTTAGTCGCGTTGTATTCTAGGCTTGGCCGAGGGGGAAACGTTGTTCCAGGGGCACCCCTCACGAGGCTCCAGAGAGCCCCAGAATGGTCACCTTGGGCCAGGAGCACCTCTCTAGCGCCTTCCGATCGCGAAGCCTCGTCGTCGTACCTCACTCTCCTGACAACCCCTTCCCTCCCTTTTCCCTCACCTCTTTCACCCCCTCCATACTCACGTTTTTGTATGGAGACCCATTTCCCCTTCTCCCCCGAACTTGTGTGGTTCGGGGCCTCGCTTCTCACGCATACTGTTCTGACGCGCAGGAGCTCAAGATCTTGCATGGTAGAATTCGGATGCGCACACACACACACAAACACACTCACACGCATTTGTACATCCATACCAGTATACACATGTGTGCATCTGCACTGCTCTAACGCTTCCAATCGGAACGTTGTGCTCCCGACCCTTCTGTGGTGTTGGGTCCTCGTTTTGAATCCGCAGCGCTTCGCGTCCTCTTCTCGTCTTCCTCTCCCCCTCTCTCCTTCCATCCCTGCCTCAGCCGTCCGCATGTCCACTTCGTCACACCACTCACGCGCTTCGTAGCCCCATGGAAGGCCCCGCAGACGCTCCCAGAGGGGTGGGGGGAGCGTATACCATCCCCCCGCCGATCTCGGCGCACCCCTCACACGTTGCGTGGCCCCGAAGGGGGCCCCACAGAAGCTCCGGGGGGGTTGACCGTCCCCCCGCTCGGCGCACTCCTCTTTTGATGGGCCTGTTTTCCACCATCACCACCATAAGTTGGAGGGGGAAGGAGGAGGAGGAGGAGGAGGAGGAGGAGGACAAGGAGGAGGAGGAGGAGAAGGAGGAGGAGGAGGAGGAGGAGGAGGGGGACCCCCTCCCCCTCCCCCTCACACGCGCTGCCGCCCCATGCGGTGCTACACCTGAAGCCCCAGTGTCAGAGTGTGTGTGTGTGTGGGTGGTTGTGTGTGTGTGTGTTTTGTGTGTGTTTTGTGTGTAGGTGTGTGTAGGTGTGTGTAGGTGTGTGTAGGTGTGTGTAGGTGTGTGTAGGTGTGTGTAGGTGTGTGTAGGTGTGTGTAGGTGTGTGTGTGTAGGTGTGTGTGTAGGTGTGTGTAGGTGTGTGTGTAGGTGTGTGTGTAGGTGTGTGTAGGTGTGTGTAGGTGTGTGTAGGTGTGTGTTGGTGTGTGTAGGTGTGTGTAGGTGTGAGTAGGTGTGTGTGTGTGTAGGTGTGTGGTAGGTGTGTGTGTAGGTGTGTGTAGGTGTGTGTAGGTGTGTGTAGGGTGTGTAGTTGGTGTGTAGGTGTGTGTTAGGTGTGTGTAGGTTGTGAGTAGGTTTGTGTGTAGGTGTGTGCAGGTGTGTGAGGTCTCTATTGTTTTTGTGTGCCGGGGTTGTGCTGTATGCAGGTGTGTGTAGGTGTGTGCAGGTGTGTCTGTGTGTAGGTGTGTAGTGATGTGTAGTGTGTGTAGTGTGTAGGTGGTAGGTGTGTGTAGGTGTGTGTAGTGTGTGCAGTAGTGTGCAGGTGTGTGCAGGTGTATGCAGGTGTGTGCAGGTGTGTGCAGGTGTGTGCAGGTGTGTGTAGTGTGTGTGTAGGTGTGTGTAGGTGTGTGTAGGTGTGGTAGGTGTGTAGGTGTGTGTAGGTGTGTGCAGGTGTGTGTAGAGGTGTGTGTAGGTGGGTGTAGGTGGGTGTAGGTGGGTGTAGGTGTGTGTGTGTAGTGTGTGTGTGTAGGTGTGTGTGTGTGTGTAGGTGTGTGTGTGGTGTGTGTGTATATGGTGTGTGTAGGTGTAGGTATGTGTATATGTGTGTAGGTGTGTGTAGGTGGTGTGTTGGTGGGTGTGTAGGTGTGTGTGTAGGTGTGTGTAGGTGTGTGTGTGTGTGTAGGTGTGTGTGTAGGTGTGTGTGTGTGTAGTGTGTGGTGTAGGTGTGTAGGTGTGTGTGTAGGTGTAGGTGTGTTGTAGGTGTGTGTGTAGGTGTGTGTAGGTGTGGTGTGTGTAGGTGTGTGTGTGTGTGTAGGTGTGTGTAGGTGTGTGTAGGTGTGTGTGTAGGTGTGTGTAGGTGTGTGTGTGTAGGTGTGTGTAGGTGTGTGTAGGTGTGTGTGTGTGTATGTGTGTGTAGGTGTGTGTGTAGGTGTGTGTGTGTGTGTAGGTGTGGTGTGGTGTGGTGTGGTGTGGTGTGGTGTGGTGTGGTGTGGTGTGGTGTGGTGTGGTGTGGTGTGGTGTGTGTGTGTGTGTGTGCGGCCGCCGCGCCAAGTTCGGTACCCCTCGCACGCCTTCGTGACCTCTTGGGGAGCTCCAGCGAAGGCCCCGGTGTCCAAGTTTGCATGCCGCCGTCCCGCCCATTTCGGCACACCCCGGACACTACCAGGGACGTGGGGGCGGCCCCGCCAGCGGGCGTGAACGCGAGACGTTCGAAGACGCTCTCAGGTTCAGGCGCGAGGGGGTCATCAGCAGTCGGTTCATCTGCTTTTTCCCAACCGTCCTGTGGTGGTGGGTCCTCGTTTTGAAGAGAGAGCGTCCCGCGTCTCCTTCTCCTCCTCCCTCCTCCGCCCCCTCCTCCCCCTCCTCCCTCCTGTCCCTCCTTGCTTTTGCTTTCGCATGTCTCTGTTTCGGCACACCCCGCACACGTTTCATAAGCAGTCGGTGCATTTGTTCAACCCCTGCGGTGGCAAATACGGATGCAGGGACCCCAGATTTGAGACCATCGAGGGGGTGCCTGCAAGAGCCGCCGCTAAGAGACAGCACGAGGAGGAGGATTGGGAGGAGCATCGGGAGGATTCGGAGAAGGATCAGGAGGACTCGGAGAAGGATTAGGAGGAGGCTTTGCAGGATGATTACGAGAATCAGGAGGACCAGGAGGGGAGGTGAGGGGAGTTGCAGGGCCTAGCTCCTTCGTGAGCCTTTCCTTTTTCCACTCCATATGGTCTCCCTTCGTCGGAGGTGAGGGGGTGAGATCGAAGTGGAACGGAGAGCCCCCCTACCGGGAAATCGGTTTCGGTTTCGTGTTCGTGCGTGCCGTGCGCGCGGGCGAGGCGAAGATGCGTGGGCGGGCGAGAAGAAAGTCTCCTCCGGCTGAGGCGCGGCCGGACCAAATGATTCCTGTCCGGGGGTCGGCGGCGCGCGGAGTCCCGCCGGTGTCCCGCCTCCGGCTGAGGCGCGGCCGCACCAAATGATTCCTGACCGGGGGCCGGTGGCGCGCGGTGTCCCGCTGGTGTCCCGCCGGTGTCCCGTCGGTGTCCCGATGATGATGATGATGATGATGATGATGATGATGATGATGATGATGATGATGATGATGATGATGCTGATGCTGATGATGCTGATGCTGATGCTGATGCTGATGCTGATGCTGATGCTGATGATGCTGATGCTGATGCTGATGTCGATGATGTTGATGATGATGATGATGATGATGATGATGATGATGATGATGATGATGATGATGATGGTGGTGGTGGTGGTGGTGATGATGGTGTCCCGATGATGATGATGATGATGATGATGATTATGATGATGATGATGATGATGATGATGATGATGATGATGATGATGATGACGATGTTGATGATGATGTTAATGATGATGATCATGATGATGGTGATGGTGGTGATGCTGATGGTGTCCCGTTGATGGTGATGTTGATGATGATGATGATGACGATGATGGTGTCCGGATGATGATGATGTTGATTGATCTGGATGATGTTGATGATGATGAGATGATGATGAGATGACGGTGATGATGATGATGTCCCGATGATGATGGTGATGAGGTTGATGATGATGCTGTTGATGATGATGATGATGCTGATGGTGTCCCGATGATGGTGATGATGATGATGTTGATGATGTTGATGCTGATGATGACGATGATGGTGTCCCGATGATGATGATGATGTTGATGCTGATGATGATGATGATGAGGTGTTGATGATGATTTCGATGATTGTGGCCCGATGATGGTGATGATGATGATGATGATGCTGATAATGATGATGATGGTGTCCCGATGATGATGGTGATGATGGTGATGGTGACGTTCATGATGGTGTCCCGTTGCTCATGATGGTGACGATGATGGTGATGCTGATGATAATAATGGTGTCCCGATGATGATGGTGCTGATGATGTTGTTCATGATGATGATGAGATGATGACGATTGTGGTGTCCCGATGTTGACGATGCTGTCCCGTTGATGATAATGTTGTTGATGATGATGATGATGATGATGATGGTGACGATGATGGTGTCCTGGTGATGATGATGATGCTGATGCTGATGATGGTGATGGTGATGATGATGATACTGTTGATGATGATGGTGATGAGGTGGTGATGATGATGATAGTGTCCCGATTATGATGATGATGCTGATGACGTTGATGACGATGCTGTTGATGATAATGACGTTGATTGTGAGATCGATTGTGGTATCGATAGTGAGATCGATAGTGATACCGCATGTGAGATCGACTGTGAGATCGATAGTGAGATCGATAGTGAGATCGATTGTGGGATCGATCGTGAGATCGATTGTGAGATCGATAGAATCACATAGATCGAGTGAGATCGATTGTGAGATCTATCGAGTGAGATCGATCGAGCGAGACCGATAGTGAAATCGATAGTGAGATTGACAGTGCGACCGATCGAGTGAGACGTAGCTTCCTCCCCCCCCCGAACCTCCTTATCACCCGAAGGGTGGTCGTTTAGGTACCTTTCGGCGGCTGTGCCATGGCACTGTGAGTTGCACGTGGTTATCTGAGGTACGTGCTTGTCTCTTGCTCAGCCGCAAGAGTCATCTCGCACGACGCTGCGAGCCCCGCTCAAAGTCTGGCCACCGAAAGAGCTCGGGGCCACAGCGGGGAGGCGACGCCACCACTCCCCCCGCGCAGGCGCGAGGGCGGCCGCGAGGAGCGCGAGGAGGGCGAGGACGAGGCGGCGCAGGCCTCCCCGCGCCCCCCTCTCGCGCGCCGAGCCGCGGCCCGCCCGCTCACCGATACGCTCCCGGAGGGCAGCCTGCTGCGCGGCGGGGAGCTCTCCGACGGGGAGAGTTTGCTCCGCGCTGGAGGCGAGCGCCTGCCCTCCGAGGGCAGGGGCTTCCTGGAGCTCTCCGAGGGCAGCGCGGCTCCCTGAAGGGGGCTAATGCCTTCGGCAGGGAGAGGTGTGGCCTTCCGTGCGCTCGCTGCCACATCTGTGTTGAGGGGCCTGTTCTCTCTCCACCACCTCCACCATGAGTTGGAGGGGGACGGGGTCCTCCACCTCGTCGTCCTCCTCCTCCTCCTCATCCTCCTCCTCCTCCTCCTCCTCCTCCTCCTCCTCCTCCTCGTCCTCCACCACCTCATCCTCCTCCTCGTCGTCCTCCTCCTCCTCGTGCTCCTCCGTCTCCCCCCCTCCATGTTATGGTGGTGGTGGTGGTGAAAACAGGCCCATCATGTTTGCCTTCCGCGAGCTCGTTGCGAAAATGTTTGCCTTCGGCGAGTTTGCTGCCGCCCCCCCGCCTCCTCGCCTCCGACGTGGAGCAGGCGCGTCCCGAGAGGAACTGGTCACAAGTTGTTTGCCGTCTTCGGGCCCTCGGGGCCCTTCCTGGGCCCCAGGATTAAATCGGGCATGTTCCTCTACAGGAGGAGAAGTCAGAAGCAGTGAAAATAGTCAGGGGACGATTTTTGGACAATTTGTTGTTTAATAACCAGTTTGAGTATTTTTTAATATGTTTATATTTTCGTCCAACATCCGCCTGTAGGGGGACATGCCCGACCGAACCTCAGGCCCAGGACCTTCAGGGAACGGCTCGGGGCGAAGCGCTGGTCCCGGGGCAGGCCCTGGAATTGTGCGTGTCTGAGCGGGGGCGCCGACCCCGTGCGTGGTGACCGCCCTTGGCATTGTTGGGCATCTGGGCGACGCAGAAGTTCCAGCCCTGAGGTCCGACGTTGCCACAAAAGTGCAACCTCGCGAAAAACCACGGCCGGAGCCCCAGGGCCCACCTTCCTGCTAAATGTTTCGCGCCGGATCGATCTGTGATGGCCCCGGGGCCCTGAGCCAGCGACAAGCCCCGCTGTGAAACAAGTGCAAAGCCCGGATCTCAGGCAATATCAAAACATGAGCAAACAAAAGGCAGCAGACAACACTTCCACCAAACACCATAATCAACAATCAAGCACAACAAAGACACTATACAAGACAGCACACACAACAACAATATGAAACACCGGCAGCCAAGCATAACACAACAAACAAAGAAACCAAACAACAGCAACAGCAACAACAGCAGCAACAACAACAGCAACAGCAACAACAAAAACATGTAAACCAAATAACCCCTTTTCCCCCCACAACAACGCAAAACACGCTGCCGACAGCGCGGGCATTCGCGCGCGAGCTACCCGCGCAGAGCTGCCCGCGCAGAGCTTTCTGCGAGGGTCGCCGCCCCTCTTCGGCAGCCGACGTGCGACGCCCGGCCCGGCCCGGCGGCGCGGGCCAAGGCGGCGTGGCCGCCGCGCGGCAGTGCGGCAGAGGCCCCCTGCTCACTCTGATGGGCGGACGGCGCGCCCTCACACGGTGGAAGCGTTGGTGCCAGGAGTGTGCCCAGGAGGCTTCAGGCCCTGGGAGGTTCCTCGTCTGAGGAGGGCGGCGGCGACATCCAGGTTCGATCCACGCTTGGGGTTCCACCGCCTTCGAGGCCCTGAAGCCTGTTGGTGCTGAGGTCAAGCACTGGCACGGCCGATGGGTACTATTTCTTCTAGGTGCGGCGCGTGCGTTTTGGAACCTGGTGGTACTGAGGTAAACCACCCAGGAGGTTGACCTCTAGCCTTAGTGGGCCTCGGAAACGGCAGGACCGTTTTTTCACTTTTTCCAGAAAAATGTCCCTTGAAAATGGAAACGGTTAAAAAAGGCGACTGGAAATGGCAAAACAACGGCTCCAGGATTGGAACCGGAGCTGGAACCGGTCAAACAACGGCGACGGAACCGGTAACAAAAACGGCGTCGGAACCGGCAAAAAAACGTCAAAACGGAACCGGTAAAAAAACGGCCATGTCGTTTCCAGAGCCCTCTAAGCCCCTAGCCCACGTGGTTGAGCTGGGGCCGAGGCTTTTACCTCTGGCCCCCTGTGGGTCCCTCCTGGGCGCCGGGCGCGTGCGGCGCCCTCTGGAGTTCGTTTTGGAGCAAGCCTGAAGTCGGGCCTGTCCCTCTACAGGGCGAATATCAAAAAATGGTAGACAAACAGTCTGGGGATTATTTTTAAAACATTTTTCGATTATGTTGGAGTGTCTTTTGCTGCTATTTTCTTTTGTTCTCGTCGAAAATCCGCCTGGAGAGGGACATGCCCGACCTAAAGCAAGCCCCCCCCCCCAGGGCCTGAGGTGAGGAAAGACATGCCCTCAGCGTTCCTAGCAGGGGTGCTGGCCCACGCATCGCGATTCGAGAGCGCTTTCT
>CAUYUJ010018059.1:617500-640000 GCA_963575745.1 Prorocentrum cordatum
TTCTCGCTATAGTGCCGTGCATATTCGTTTCAAACATTCAGAAGGGTTTCACGGATACCCATGACCAACGTACCAGAAATGGCGTTTTAGAAGGATTCCGGATTATGTGGGTGCAACAGTTATTATGATTCGCAGTGTTGAAGTCCCGAAAATGGCGTTCTGCCACGATTCAGGTTGATCCGTGGCGTTGAAATCCCGAGAACAATGTTTTGGCATGCTTCGGGGTCTTCGAACGGTTGTCTTCAACGAGGCAGTTCCTTCAATTGAAACCAACCGTTGTTGGGGCCTATGAAGAGGGAGCTCGGAGGGAGGGTTAATTCCAACATCGTTGATGACTCTTGGGTTTACACTGGTCCTCCTCCTCCTCCTCCTCCTCTTCCTCCAGTGGACAGTGAACAGGTGAACCGCAGTCATGCGTGCACGAACAGCGATGGACAAGAAGAGCAACAACTGGTAGCTGTGGCTTCTGGAGCCGTACATCCCTTACCTTGCATCCTGGCTCGATCTATGATCTCCCACCCGTCTCCCCAAATGCCCCTGACGAATTCGGTGGCAAGACCCTTACGGCAAGCCCAGGCTCAGGCAACGCAATCAAGGGTGAGGCGAAGAGCTGGACGTGTGTAAAGTTCTGCTTGCTGCTGCGCAAGCTGTTGTCCCACTCAGTGGGATGGATGGTTCTCGGAACCGCAACGCGGAAACTAAATGTCACGGAGATGGTGCGTTGCGTGTGCATCCCAATGTCCCGTTCGTGCACTCCTGCGAACGATGCCGAAAGCGCGAGATCCCGCCACACATAATTGGTGAGGCACGTTAGAGATCCCCATCCTTACTCTGTCTCCTTCCCGTCCCTCGCCCCTCTTCCTGTCGTCCTAAAATGGGTGCGCTCGTGACGGCGTGGTGGAGGATGGAGGAGTTTGGGGAAGGGGGGGAAGGGCCCAGACGAAGCGAACTACGTGATGGGTTCGGGCCGGGCTAAATATTTGCCTCTGCTGCTTGGTAGTTCCAGCTTTCGGAGCTTACGAAGCTCACTGCTTAAACCGTGCTTGCATAATTTGGATAGTTGTTTCCTGCACGTGCCTGTGCTGAACCCTCCACAGGCGCTGCAGAAGACGATCGGCAAGCCTGTACCAATGACGTGTGACTGCATGTGCACATGCTTCTGCGCTGTGGCTGTATCCACTATGTCCAGCAGTTTCGCAGGCAACTCTTTGCATTTGGATTTGGTACGGGGTGTCACCTTCATTAGACAGAGGCGGCATCCAGAGGAGCTGCCTGCCCAAACAGGCTGGTGTGACGCAGAGAAGGGCCTCGGTGCTCGTCCCCGGGATCCTGTCTCCAATGAAGGCTAAACCTCCGAAGCCGGCGGCCACAGTCCTAACACCTTGCCGGTGAACGAACGGAAGTACTTCATGTAAACTCACTGCCTCCGCACGAACTAAATTGGGACGGAAAGAATGGGTCCAATGCCCAACAGCGTTTCCTGTTCATTTTGAACAGGACGCGCTGTCGGTGTCGCCGCGGCCTGAGTACATTTGAGACAGAAGGCCGCCTGCCCAACAGCGGGACAACATTTGTTGTTGGGCATTGTACCCACTTTTTCCGTACCCATTCCCGGCGTCCAAAATTGCATGCATTTGCTCATCACGTACGTGCTAGGGTAGCGCCCGGCCGGCTGCGGCTTGACCGGCGTGCCGGTCGGCGGACCGATTCCCTATGGCATGCGCCGGGCGTCTTCGGTCGAGGTGGCTCGGGAATCGCCCTTGTGCGCTGTAAGTTTAAGGAGGGCAGGCCAACTGTCTGCGGGGACGGCATGGGCGATCTCTCGCCAATCTCTTGCGAACGCTGTTTTGCATGACAGCGCGGAGGCTGGGGAGTAGCGTGCGAACAAAACGCTGCCATCAGTGTAGATGGGCTCATCGCCCTTGAATCTGGCAGGCTCTACGTGACCATCGGCCGACAGATGCTCAAACTCCCAATGGGGCACTGGCAGGTCGACTGTTGGCCGGCTCGCCCAAAGTCTGGAGCAGAATGGGCCATTAGAGCCCTGCCTCAAGGCTTCCTCAGCGAGTTCTGGGGCAAAGGTTTCACGTACTTCACGTCCATGGATGCACTCCCAGATGCGGTGGAAGATGGTGTCGGGCCGGCCGCAGCGTATGCAAGTGCCGTCGTGCTCGAACCCCCATTGTTGAAGTCGGGATTTTGTTGTGGCATCCACAAAAAACTGCACGCACCTGCTGGGTCTCGTAGTGGGTGAGGTCCTGAGATGCTTGTGCGATCCCTCTTGCACATGCCTCCCACCAGAAGCCTCATTCCTCGAAGGGGTGGTCTGGGCATGTACGTTTGACGTACGTTAAGAGCATTGCGTTTTTCAGGCCGTGCAGGAATGCTTTCGCCACCACCTGTGGGGGATCGTCTAGAACATCGGATAGCTTGCCATTTGCAGCTCGTAATTGGGTGTGTCGTTCCGCTTTCCACCCCGCTTCGCCCAGCCACAGTAGCATCCAGCTGATTGGCCCCTTCTGATTTGCCCAGCCTTGACTTCTTCGTTGTCGTGTTGAGCTGAGCTTGCGCAGAAACAAATGCACGGCGAAGTTCAGGAATGGTGCACACGTCGGCAGGCTTGGGCTGCTCTTGCCGAGGGGCGGTGGTCATCCACCACTCTTGGCAGTAACGCTCAAGGGAAGCAGAGGCCAGTTGCAGCGGGTCGTTTTCGTTCCCATGCATGGAAGCCCACCAAAGATCCAATTGCCCACGCCTGAGTCTCCAAGGAGACACTGAAGCAGCCAAGTGCCGTAGCTTATCTATTTCGTTCGGCGTGAAACCATGCGTCGCCGCGCCGTACGCGAGCCCTGACCGAACTCCGACAATAAATATTGTCGCCCTGTGTGTTCTTGTGTTGGTGCTTCTCATCTTCTTTACCCTGCCCACCCGGGCTTGTAACTGTAGCCATCGTTTCTTGACGTTTGGCTGTGCACCCTTTTCCTTTTTTTATGCTTGCCGCATGTGAAATCACCCCGAGGTTGGCGACGTTCCACTCGGGAGCGGCAGCGAGCTCCCCTAGATATTTGTGTTTCATGTGTAAAACTAGAGGAGACTTGGCCACGACGCAGAGCTTCGGCTGCGCAAGCGTCAGTAGATGGTCGGTGATCTGCCCATGCATGCTGACAGCCAGGTTGACGATATATTATACTACTTCTGTGACGTTGTCGGCCCACGCTGCCAGGGTGAGGTCGTCGATGTGCAAGTTGCACCCGGTTTTTTGGCACCGAAATTTAGTCCATGAGTGGTATCATGAAAGCCTTTGCTTCGTAGGTAGCGCGAGATGCCCCAGCTATGATGCTGGTCTCGGGGTAGAGCGGGTCCGAGATCATCATGGCCGTCAAGCATCAGACGACGCGGCCACTGCTACATGCGTATGCCGTAGGCCAAGATACACGCAGGAAATATTCTGTGATGCCCGTGTTGACGCAGCAGGTGATGGCACCGTAACTTAGGAGGATTTCAATTCCCACAGCAAGGAAACGTAGTATCCTTGCTTGTTCGACTGCACCTCGGCCTTGGGTGGCCGAATTTTCTGCGCCCATGCCCTCGTCGGATTCCTGGGCGCGGCAATGTCTGCTGAGCGTCCACTCATGGAGGTGGATGAATGCCGTGAAGAAGCCGAGGGTGCGCCGGCCTCCACCCTTGTACTTGTTGGCCAGCTGGATGAGGACGATGCGCAGTGGGGTGGGGGCCTCCCCGAGTATGTCCATGGCCGTGAACAGCAGCGCCTGCATTCGGAGGCAGCTTTCCGACAGCAGGGAATAGCGGCGGAGATGGAACCCGTCTGGCTGGCAAGTCCTGCTCTTGAATTGTTGACGCTTCGCGAATCCCCACCAACTGGCCCGGACGTCGCCTTCGCTCCCTGACCCTAGTCTCGGGGCCGCTGACCAAAAAAGTGAATCCCCACCAGCCCATCCAGAAACGATGCCCAGAGGAATTGCCTCGATCAGGGAAGCGGGCAGCACACAGAGGAAGGGTCCCCCAGTGGAGGCTTCTTAGAGCATCTCGGAGGCCTCTTGGCGGTCCCGGACGCCTCTTAGAGCGTCTTGGGTGCCTCGGAGAGCTTCGTGGGGCCTCTTGGGGGTCTCTTGGGAGCCGAGGCCTCTTGGGCACCTGTTGGGGCCTCCTGGGGCCTCCTGGACGCCTCTTGGGGCCCTCTTGAAGCGCTCTTGGGAGCCGTGGGAGCGCTCTTGGAGCCCTCTTGGGCCATCTTGGAGCCATCTTGAGGCCTCGGCGAGAAAGCCAAAAACATTGATTTCCCCAAGGATTTGGAAGGATTTGGGCCTCTTCGGGGCCTCCTGGGGGAGCTCTTTGGCCACTTGGAGCCGTCTTGGAGCGGTCTTGGGGCCTCTTGGAGCATCGTGGGCGCCATCTTGAGGCATCTTGGGATATCTTGAGCCATCTTGGACATCATCTTTTGCTCTCCCAGGTGCTCTTGGAGTCATCTGAAGCAGTGCCCCCCCCCCCCCCCCCCCAGGAGGCCAAAATGTTGCCACAACCTCGGTAAAATCAACGATATTGGCATTGTCGCCGAGGCCTCTTGGAGCGTCTTGGGTGCCTCTGGGGGGCCTCTTAGGGCCTCTTGGAGATCTCTTGGAGGTCTCTTGGGAGCCTCTTGGGGTATCCTGGGGGCCTCCTGGGGGCCTCTTGGGGCTTCCTGGCCACCTCTTGGGGCCCTCTTAGGGCACCCTTGGGAGCCTTGGGGGCCATCGTTGGGCCATCTTGGGTGAGATCGATCAGGGAGGGGGGGTGTTCAATTTGCGTCCCCCCCCCAAGAAGCCAAAATGGGGCCCAAACCCTCGTAAAATCAATGATGTTGGCTTCCTCGCCGAGGCCGTTTTGGACGCTCCGACGACTCGCGAGACCCCCTGTCCAGGTCCATGGGGAGGGGGGAGGGGGAGGGGTAAACCACTCCCCGAAGGGGAAGAAGGAGGGGTGGAAGAGGAAACTCTCTAAACCACCGACTCCCAGAGGGCTGGTGGAATTTGCGGCTTTGTCTTGCCATGTACTCGGGAGGGGCATGTGGAGGAACTGGACTCCTGACGGAACCAATGTATGGAGATTCCTTCTTCGGGGAGAAATTCCATTTCTTGCCCCGTGCGCTGACGTGGTGCTCCATGAGCTTGGGTAGCGAGCGAGGAACTGCCCCTTCTCTAAATAGGAGCTGGTCCATTTCCAATTCCGCCTTCATTTCAGGTGCCAGTATGCTTGGGATCCTCCATCTTCCAGGAATTGTTCGCACCTTTCCTCCCAATTGGTTCGTCGCTCTTGGTCGTCCCGTCCTTTGCAGTGTCCCTGGAGGCCACCCAAGGCAATAAGGATAGCGCCCATGAACTCTCTGGTCTTCTGTTACATCGCCCCAGAGGGTTCTCGCTACCTGGAGTAGAAGATCATGCCATGCATTGGCCTGCAGCGGCCAGAATTCACGAAACGGCCTTCCCCGCGATGGGTGATTGTGCAACATCGACAACAGCTTGTTGAGGTAGGGAGGAAGCGCAACACCCTCGGGCAGTGTACAGCACAGCGAAGCGATCCCTTGGAGTAGGTTGACCATCCAACATATGGCCCGCTCGGGACTTACGCTGTTCCGGACATTATTTTTCAGAAATCGCCGAAGTGGAATTTGTATGAACTCAAGTGGTGTGCCGGGTTGCTTGCCTACAGGCATCGTTTGGGTCACCTGCGGAAGTTCATCCCTGGTTGAGTCGACCCATTTGCCATAGACAGTCTCCAGTAAGTTGACGCCGATCCCTTGTGCATCTGCCTTGCTGCCCGCTGTCCAGATTTCGTCGTCTGCGTCGGTCTGGCTGGTCACGACGTCCTGCAGGTCCTCGGCCAGCTGGTCGTAGGAGGGGGGCTGCGGCGCTGGTCCAACGGCCTTGTCTGTTGGGCACTGCTGGTACTTCTTGGCCACCTGCACTTTGATGTCGTGCGTGCATGCCTTCACCTCAAGTTCCACGGGCCTGTGTGGAGACAGCGGTATGCCCCGAACGGTGCCGACACTTGATGAGATGGGAGAGGAGGGTGCCCATGATGAAGTAATCGATTGTAGTCTTGGAGCCTGCTTGGATGCAGGTGGGGTCTGCCGGCGCCTTCACACAGCAATCGAGCAGGTTAAATTTTTGGGGGCGTCTAGCTCGTTGGGGGGCTTGTTGAAGTCGCCGCCGACTACACATTGATGTCCATGTTCGACCGCATCTAGGCCTATCTTACGAAGTATATCTTCGTTGATCTGCCCAAGCCCCTCCTTATCTTTCAAGCAAGAGGAATATATTGATAGAGAACCCGACTTGATGTTCGCAAGAAGCATCGGCATACTCTTCCAGGTACCAGTTCTTGAGATACTGGGTTTGCCCATGCATCCAAATTGGAACGACATGCTATCATGACGCCTGCTGCGGGCCTTTTGTTTGGGCCAGGTATTGCGGCTGAGGTCAAAGCCTTCCACCCAAGTACACGCAGCTGTATGAGACATCCTTTCAGCTTCTCTGGGAAAAGCCGGTGTTCCTGATGAAGCTCTGTATCATATGCTTCGCAGGCTTGTAGGAGCACTCGCCCTGTTCCCCACCCAGATACGGTGATTGTTAGAATATGTAGCCCACGCGAGGACTTAGATGCGAGCTGAGCTTCGAAACGACCGTCCACCTTCTTTCCGCCTTTAGCCTGGCCCTTTGCCCATTTGCTGGCATGCTGTTGGAAGGCTTAGAAGATAGCATCTGTTGAATCAATTGGGAGGCCTGAGAGCCCCTCGTCTGAGGCCAGTAAGCTCTGCACCACGTCGGCGGTGACGTCGACCTCGGAGCGCTTGTCTTTAGCGCCTCGCGTAGCCCGCGTAGCTGCGAGCATGTCCTTGTCCTCTCTGGCTTGATCCTCGCGGTCTGTGAAGTTCTCGTCTGATCTTTCGTCGCCGTCGGAGTTGTCCAGCTGGTACAAGTTGTCGTAAGATGAACGTAACTCTTCTCTCTGGACCAGCTGGTTGAGGAGAGCGGATGTAGAGAGGGGACTGCCTTTGCAATGGCCCTTGCCATAATCTTTGCCGTTGCCTTTGCCGCGACCGTGTCTGCCGCCTTTCCTGCCATGTACTCGGTCCTGGATGCGCCATGTTCCTTGCCTGTGCCATGGCGGGCGTTGCTTTTGTCCTGGTGGGATCGGTTCTCAAGAGGAGTTGGAGATATGCTCCGAGCCCCCAGTTCTGGCAAGGTTGCCACGTCCTTTTCCCAAAGCACCTCGGGCGGGTCTGGGTGGTCGGGGTCGGACTCGATGCCCAGGAAGTAGAGGATGATAACAGCGGTAACAATGAGACTGCCACGAACAAGTCTTCTTATTGCCGAAATTGTGACAACGAATGAAGAAGGACTGCGTGCCAGCGGTGGCCATCGCCTACGGTGTAGAAGCTGGTGGGCTTGAGTAGGGTAAGTGCAAGAACCCCCCCACAGAGATCACGCAGAACGCCTTGGTGATCACTTTTTGAACCAGAATGGCCACTTGAGCCAAAATGGCTTGAGCCAAAATGGCCTGAGCCGACATGGCCTGAGCCAAAACGGCTACGGACCCCGCCTCCCTCCGTCTGGAGGAGGAGGAGGTGGAAGGGGAGGAAGAGGAGGAGGAGGAGGAGGAGGAAGGGGAGGAGGGGGAGGGGGAGGGGGAGGGGGAGGAGGGGAGGAGGAGGAGGAGGAGGAGGAGGAGGAGGAGGAGGAGGAGGAGGAGGAGGAGGAGGTCTCCTCCGCCTCCCCTCGCCCTCGAAGGTGGCCGTGGCGCCGGCGGCGCCGGGGCCGTCCCCGCGGGCACGGCACCCGCCGGCTTGGTCGCCGCCCGCGGCCGCTGCTGGCGGGCCGACGGCGCCGGCCCCGCGGAAGCCCCCGGACGCACGGCCGCGGCGCGGCCCGGGGCCGTGGGCCATGCAGGCCTCGGGGGAGACCCAGATGGGTGCGATCGGAATGGGAGCAGGAAGCAGTCAAACATAGTAGCACCATGATGCCCATACATCTGGCGTCTCGAATTTTGGGGGAGACGCGCCTCCGTCTAGTGGATGTGTTCGAGGTGCCGCAAAACATGGGCACGATGCCCAATAGCAAGTGTTGTCCCAGTTCGACGGCGGCCGTTGTTGGGCAGGCGGTCTTCTGTCTCAATGAATCACCGTCCGCGGCGACATCGACAGCCTGCCCTGTTCAAGATTAACAAGAACTACTGTCGGTCTCCGTACCTCGTCTGGTACGATCGAAATGGGTACGGAAAGAATGGGCACGAAGACCGACAGCAGTTCTTGTTGACTTTGAACAGGGCTCGCTGTCGATGTCGCCGCGGACGGTGATTCGTTGAGACAGAAGGCCGCCTGCCCGACAACGGCCGCTGTCGGTTTGGGACAACATTTGCTGTTGGGCATCGTGCCCATGTTTTCCGTTCCCTTTCCGGGCGTCAAAACCAGACACCCAGAATCTCGACAGAAATCGGGACGGAGGTGTTTCATCGGTTTTGGCCTGTCGGGACCCCGACCGGGCTTCGGGGCCGTCAGAACATTGGTCGGGATGAGAAGCCGGTCTCAGGGAAGTGGTCGAGAGGTGGGGGGGGGCGCGTCTCGAAAACATCGAGACGCCGGATGTCTGCGGATCCTGGCGCTGCTGTTTCTCACCACGGGCATTTTCGCCCTGGCTGCGGGCCCCTTAAGGCCCCTAGATATCGATATGGCTCGACATGTGGCGCTAAGAGCGGTGGGGTCCGGGGCTCCAGTCGTTCTTTGTCTGCAGTGATTGTTTGGCCATCCGCGCCGCCGACCCTGCAGGCCTCCCTCGGAGTTCGCGCGGATTGCTCGAATCGGCGTTGGGGCCCCCAGCGCCGAGCCGAGCAATCCTTGCGACCTGCGAGAAGTCATGCTTATTCATTAGCTTGCTCCTCTGCTCCCACATGGGGTCCAGGCAGCTGGGTTCGGAGGATCGCGCCGCAGCGCCGATGCATCGGCGTGGCGGCTCGATGTTCTCAGCCGCTCGGGGCGACAAGTTCTTATGCCCCCCTCGCCCTGCCCTGCTCTGGGGCATGAGAACTGATATGGCTGCTGATGTATGGTGTTCCATCCCTTCCTGCCTCCATTTCCACCGCAGCCGGGCTTGGCGCAGCAGCGCTTGCGGTCCAAACCCCGGCTTCGGTGACGCAAGGGGCAGGACGGTGACGACGGGACCCAAGAAGGCCCAAGAGGGCCCCAAGACACCCCAAGAGAGCCCCAAGGGGGCCCCAAGAGGGCCCCAAGAGGCTCCCAAGCGGGCCCCAGGAGGAGGGGGAGGAGGAGGAGGAGGAGGAGGAGGAGGAGGAGGAGCAAGAGGATGAGGAGGAGGAGGAGGCAGAAGAGGAGGAAGAAGTGGAGGAAGAAGAGGAGGAGGAAGTCGATGGCGAGGACGAGGCCGACGGCGACGACCACGCAGACTAGCCAGACCGTCCAGTCAAACCAGCCAGGTAGACCAACCAGACCAGCCAGGCTGATTTACCAGACCAACCCCAGACATGATGGCGTCGTAAAAAATTCAGGACGGGAGGTTTTTCGCTAGTTTCGGCCTTCGGGGGCCCTCGCCGGGCTTCGTGACCGTCAAACAACGACTCAAGACGAAACACCAGTCCTGGGGACGGGGTCGGGACTTGCGGGGACGCCGTCCAGAAAAAATCAGGACCTCGCATGTCTGGGACCAGACCAGCCAGCCATTCGGACCAGCGAAGCACAGACCTGACTAAGCAGACGAACCCGCCCTGACCAAGCAGACTAGCCAGACCAGCCAGCCAATCCAGCCAAGTGGACCGACCAGACTAGGCAAACCAGCTAGCCGTCCGGACCAGCGAAGCACAGACCTGACTAAGCAGACCAACCTGCCCGAACCAAGCAGGCTAGCCAGCCAAGCCAGTCATACCGTCACGGTGGACCAACCAGACCAGTTTGGGTCTCAAGTTGGAGCTTTAAGTCCCAAGCTTTAAGCTTGCTCTGTTGAAGTTTCGCGTCCCGCCGCGCGCGAACTCTGGCTGGTCTGGCTGGTCTGGTTGTTCTGCGTCGTGGCGGAGGCAGAGGAAGAATGCCTGGCGGCGCCGACGCGCGGCCGCCCTCCTCCTCGGACGGCGGCACTGGGCCTCCTATCTTCCTCGTCGTCGTCACCTTCCCGCTCTTCCTCCTCCTCCTCATTATCTTCCTCCTCCTCCTCCTCCTCCTCCTTTGTTTCCTCTGGGGGCCGAATATCCAAGTCAGTGGGAAAGAAGGTTCGGCAGACGTACAAGTCGATTATCCCATCCGGTAGGCCCTGGAAGGGACACCCAAACATACCAGCGGTTATCCTATCCAGTGGGATAGAGGGTGTGGGGGAGGCGCTCAAGTGGAACAACGGTTACCCCATCTGTTGTGGTCCGAGAGTCTGACTTGCCTTCACGTATCGGTGACCCGTCCAGCGAGATTAAAGGTGTTGTTATTGACCAAGCCAAGCAGACCATCATCAGAGTAACGCAAGACCGGCTAGACCGGCCACGAAAGTGTGCTTGTAGTCTGGATTTCGGCATGGGCCTGTGTGGGCAGCCATGCAGATAGCACACAGCCGACGTGAGTCGTGCTAGAGCCAAACATGGATGCGGTCGTTCTTGCAGTGTTTATCAATTTGGGGCGTAGGTGGTCTAAAGCGTTTTCTTTCCCCCTCCTTCCCTTCCAAAGAAAAATGCAATGTAAAAGAACACATGGCGCCAGACCAGCCAGACAGACCAGACCCAAAGAAAAACATTCCTTCCAGGAAGGGGGGAGTTTAACTCGCGGTTGTCGTCGTACAAGTCTTCGGTTTCGTAGTTATCGTCGTCTTGGTCGTCATCGCCTTCCTAGTCGCACTCGTGATCATACTTGTTGCGCTCATTCGTGGTCTGCCCTCTTTCTGCCTTCTGTTCTTTGTCCTCTCTCCCCCTCTCAACTTCGTTGTCCATTCGGCTTATGTGCAATCGGTTTCCGAATCCATCTAGATCAGCCCAGCCCGACAGCGGCCAGACCAACCAGACCAGCCTGACCAGATGCAAATCAAATGCAACGAATCAACATACAACACACAGCACATGCCAATCCTAAGCGAAAGCTCCAGCACTAAGCTTAAACCAGACCAGCCAGATAAGGTGCAACAAAAGAACTGCAACGCAACACAAAACAGCAAAGCAGAACAAAACAACTGCAACACACACTCCTCTTCGGTGGTCGTAGTCGTTGGCGCTGCCTCCCGGGACCTTCCCTAAAACCACTCTCGCCCGAATCCGACACTAAAGTTTCAGCACTAAGCTCAAACCAGACCAACCAGACCAGCCAGACCAGATGCATCAAGAGTACTGCAACGCAAAATAACTGCAGAGCAAAACAAGCTGCAAAGCAACAACACTTGTTTTTCGGTGGTCATAGTCGTTGGCGCTGCCTCCCTGGACCTCCTCTATACCACTCTCGCCCGAATCCGAAGCTGAAGCTTCAGCACTAAGCTCACACCAAACCAGCCAGACCAGATGCAACAACAACCTGGAATGCAAAACAACTGCAAAGCAAACATGGCTGCAATGCAAAAACAACTGTTATTCGGGTGTCGTAGTGGCTGGCGCCGCCTCACTGGACATCCCCTTGCCACTCTCGCCCGAATCCAAAGCGAAGGTTCAAGCTTTGTCTTTGGAAGCTTGGCGTCCCGGGGTGCGCTTCACGGCCAAGAGCTCTGTGGAGCTCGATTTTCTCCACGCTCACGTCGCCGATGCATCGGCGATGCATCAGCGATGTGACTCAGACCTCATTTGGGAGGCCCCCAGGCCCGCGACTCGTGGGTCGCCGAGCCTGGCAGGGGCAGCTTCGCCGTCCGCAGGCTGCGACCGGACTGCGACGTCTTGCGGACCTCGGAGAGCGGCAGTGCGCAGCCCTGGTCTCCGACGATACGGCCTGGGCAATCTGGGTGTGTGTTCTCGGATGTCGGCCCCTGGGGCTTTGGGGCCGCTGCTGAGCTCCTGGGCCATCAAGCATGCAGCGGGAACGAAAGCCTGGCCCCGGGGAAGGGGTCGGGACCTCTTTTGGGGCCGCGCGCATGTGGGAGGTCATGTCGTCGGATGTCCGGGCAGAGGGGCCCCTCGCCAGAGTGGCCCTCTGGTGCGGACCCGCAGGGGGGTCGTCCACCCCCGGGTCTGGCCTGCGCGCTCGGACCTGGCCCCCTCGCGTGGCTCCGAGGCCGCGCACCAGAGGTCACGCTTGCCTGGGGTCACTCCTGCCAGGGGTGGGCCGAAACGGTGTTTGGGCGATTGCGTGGGCCGTGTTTTCGTTTCGACTTCGTGTTGCGGCAGGGGCGGATCGAAGACAAAACGATGGAACACGAGCACAAACCGAAAACGAACAGCACCGTTTGGGTTCGGCCCTGACTCCTGCCTGTGGCCGAGAAGAGGCGAAAAGCGTGGGCCCCCGGAAGTCTGCGCGGACGTCTCGGAGCGGCGCTGGACCCCTCCGTCGGCGCCCCGGGCGCCGCCCCAGGCTCACGCCGCGCGCGCGCCAGGAGCGCGTCCAGCGGCGGTCCAGCGCCCGCGGACCTCCAGAGGCGGATGTGCTCGCGCAGGGCCCCTCGATCTCGTCTTGAGTCGGGCCTGTCCCTCTACAGGGGGGAATCTTCAAAAATAGTCCAAAAATAGTCTGGGGACATGCCCGACCTAAATCTCGTCGGCGAGCACAGGGGGGGACGTGAGAGGGGGCAGGCCTTCTCAGAAGGCGACGGGGCTGCTCACAAGCCCTCCCGCCTTCTGAAACGCCGCCTCCGTCTTCGGAGGAGGCCCTGGAAACGGTTCGGAAGGCCAGAGGCCTTCCGAGTCCTTGAGAAGGCCCGCCCCTTCCGACCCCTCCCCCCCTGGGATCGCCGCCGATGTGGTGCTGCCTCTCCGAGGACCACTGGGATGCGGAAAGAGATGGCCCTACAGGGGAACAAACAATGATATGAACATAGAAATTCGGAGGACCGCGCGGATTTCTCGGATCGGCGCTGGACCCCCCTGCCTGGCGCGCTAGGGGCGGCGCTGGTGGCGCCGCCAGGGGGCCTCAGCGCCGATCCGAGGAATCCGCGCGGACCTTCCTCCGAGTTTGTACGGTCATGTCATCGCTGGTCCCCCTATAGGCCAAGCTGCCCCTCAACCAGTACTTCGACGACCTCGGCGCGCCCCGGTTCGAGGCCCCCGCGGTCCTGTCTTTCGCGGCCCAGCAGCTCCCGAGCGCGCGGTTCGGCTCCCGGGCAGAAGCCCCGGCGGTCAGCCTCGCGGGCAGCCTGCCTCCGATCTCCCGCCGGGCGGCGCTCGCGGCGGTAGAGGCGAGCGGCCACGCGCGCCCCAGAGGAGGAGGAGGAGGAGGAGGAGGAGGAGGAGGAGGAGGAGGAGGAGGAGGAGGAGGAGGAAGGAAGGGGTGGTGGTGGGAAGGCTTCTTGGAAGGAGGCTGACTCCTAAGGAGCAGCCTTCTAAGGAACGAGCAGCCTCCTCCTTCACAGAAAAGCCCTCCCCCCTCCCCCCACCCCCTCTGTGCCAAGGCGAGGGATCGGGACCTGGAGGCGTGCAAGGAGCAGAGGGTTGAATCCCCAGGCATGCTCGCGTTGTGGACAAAAATGCGACGGGTGGTTTGGGGCAGTCTTCGGCCTTTGGGGGCCCTCGCCGGGCCCCGGGGACCGAAGCCTGCGATAAGAACGGGCCTGGACGAGAGGGTCAGGATTTCCGGGGACCCCGTATGGAACAAAAGCAAGACATCGCATGTCTGGGTCTTGTCAACGGCATGATAAAAATTGTCGGACCTTCTGGCGCTGGGCCCCCCTGGCGGCGCCTCCGGCGCCGCCACTGGCGCGCTCCACACGCCAGGGAGATGGGTCCACCGTCGATCCGAGCAATCCGCGCGGAGGTCCGAAAGTTTGTGTGTTATGCCATTGCGTTTCCTCTGGGGCCGGTCGAGACTCGAGACAGTGGCGGCCCTCCCTGGTCCACCGCTGCCTGCCCGATCCGCCCCGGAAAACGGGCCAGGGATGCCTGCGGCCGATGTGCGGGACGGCCGGGCGTGTGGGGCCGCCGCTGCCCCGCAGGCGTGCCCGCGTTGTGAGGAAGGGCGCGGCGGCAGGTTCCGTGCCGTGTTCGGCCTGTCGCCGGGCTTTGGGGCCGCCAAGGGGCCCGGTCAGCAGCAGGGCCCTGGAGCCCCTACCTGTGCCAGGCTCACTGAACCAGGTCTGCCGTAGCTGGTGTTCTTTCGGGCGACGGCAGTTCCGTTTAGTGGAACGGGCGGGGGGGGGGGGCGTCCCCCAGTCCACATCCCTAAACCAGGTCCCGCTAAACCAAGTTGTGCCAACGCCCGAAACAGGGTAGAAGATCTGCTGCGGGGAAAACAGGGTAGAAGATCTGCTGCTGACTCTCGGGGACCCCGTGCCTCAGGGGGACTGACAGGGCAGGATGAAGGGCACAGGGGGGGAGGCATCGATTTCCAATCGCCCGTTGATCGCCGACAGGGGCCCGACAGCCCCAACCTGTCCAGGAACGCGCGGATTCCTCGGGACCCCGTCGCCGATCCGTCGGCGATGCATCGCCGATTCCAGGTCGACCCGTGCCCCCCCCCCCTCAGGCCAGCCCCCCCCCTCTCGTGGCCCCTCCGTGCCGAAAGCACCTGGGCACCGCACCTCTCGAGGTCTCGGCCGGCCCTCCCCTCCCAGAGGAGCGGGGCGGGAAGCTGTGGGCCGTGCCGCCCGACCAGCGCGTGAGGGTCGACGACGTGCGGTCCCGGCAGCTCGAGCTGCTCTTCTGCGGGATCGCGGGCTTCGAGCTCGGGCTGCCCCCGTGGGTGCGCAGGTAGGGGGCCACATGCGAACCCTATACCCCTACCCCCCACGATTTCTGAGGGGGGGGTGGGGGGAGCGAAGTGAACCCCATCCTCCCCCTCAGAAATCGTGAGGGGTAGGGGTAGGGTTCGCATGTGGCCCCCTGGAAGGGACGACCTGCTGCCGGCCGAGGCAGACCGGGGGGCGGACTACCAGAACCGCGTCCTGATCGAGAGGGAGAACAGCACCCTGCGCGAGATGACCTTGGAGTCCTCGGGGGTCGAGATCCAGAGGGAGGGTTCGGCAGCAAATCATGGGAGCCTTGTGCATGTCCTCGCAATTCCGCTCGTAGAGTGCCCCAGCGCGCGCCAGCGTTTTCGGGAATCGGTGGGCAAGCGCCGAATCGGCGCCGATGTGGCGCCGACTTGGCGCCGAGCAGCCTCGACTGGCGCCGATCCGCGTCGAGCCATCAGGACGGCGCGGGAGGCTCCCATGAGATGCCGCCGGAGGAGGGGTGGCTGCTCTCCTTCCCGGAGATCCTGGCGGTGCTGCAGGTGGCCAGCCTCTGGGCCCGCGCGGCCCAGGGCCCGGGCTGCCTGCTGGGCCTCGAGCGCCCGACGTTCTGCCGCCTCGTGCTGGACCTGGGCCTGGTGGACCAGAAGAGGGTGCCGTACTTCCGCCTCGTCTCGCAGTTCGACTCCCTGGCTCGGCTCGTGTCGGTCCCGCTGCGCGGGCAGCCCAACGGGATGGTCGTGCAGCCCATCCTGAGCTGGCGGCTCTTCCTGACGCTGATGAGCCACGTCTTCCGGCAGCATTTCAGCAACTCGTCCACGAAAAGCACGTTCGTCTCCGCCCTGCTGGACATCGTGAGGCTGAGGTTGCCCGAGTCCGTCATCGAGGACAGCGGCGTAGATGACGCGAAGCTCGGCGACCTGCTCTCCGGTGTCCTGCCTGCCCGCGTGTTCGCCGACAAGGGCTCCAGCGCGAAGGCTTGGCTCGACTTCATGGTGCAGGACTCGGAGGCCGCGGATGACGAGGAGGTCTTGGGCGCACAGGTGAGCGACGAAGGCAAAGCGGGGCCCACTGCGCGGGCACTGGAGCGTGAGCTGACTTGCCCGCGCCGCGCGGGGCGCTTGCAGGCGCCCTCGTCTCCACGCGGTGCGCCGCGCCGGCGGGCCGCGTGTTCCACCGCTGCAGCGTCGCGGTGCCCGCGCGAGGCCCGTGCCATGCCACCGCCCAGGTGCCGGAGATGCCACAGAACGTGAACATCTTCCGGGAGGAGCTCATGAAGGAGCAGCGGCTGCGCTCCTTGCTCGTGGAGCCGGAGGTGCTGCATGTTCTTGCCGTGTACATGCCGCTCTTCAGGCAGCTGCACGCCTGCTACGCGGAGGGCGGCAGCATGGGCTTCCGGGAGTTCCAGCAGTTTTGCGCCGACTTTGGCCTCGTCCCCGCCCTCAGCTCGACGCACCAGCTCCGGGGGATCTTCGAGTCCGTGGAGACGGTCGACGCCCTGGGCGAGGAGGCGCTGCTGCACCTGCGCGAGGCGCAGGAAGGCTGCGGGGAGGGGCCCCCGCCGCCCTCGCTCTCGCGGTCATCGCTCAGCTCTCGAGACGACGAGGTGGCGCCGTGGAGGCGGGTGGTGGAGCTCGCCAGGCAGTGCGAGAAGGCGAGGCAGCAGGAGCTGTCGCGCGAGCAGAAGCGCAGCGCTGCGGTGGCGTCTCCCACCCCCTTCGCGGGGGCGAGGCAGAGCAAGAGGGCACTGGCAGTCCGGAAGCTGGACGCTCCCAGCGACATGACGCGGATGGGCACCTGGCATCAGGCTCTCCGGGGCGGGGGCGATGGCCCTGCCGCCCGCCACGTCACGCGCGCCACCTCCAAGGAGGTGGGGAGGAGGGCCCGCTTCGGCGCAAGGGCGCTCGCGGAAGCGCTCTGCCGAATTGCCTTCACCTGGCTGGGCAGCTACGGCAACAGCCGGCAGCAGCGCATGGGCGGCTACGCGCGCGTCCTCTGGCTGCTGGCCTTCGTGCGGGAGGCCGCCGCCCAGCTGCGGCAGAGCCTGCGGAGGCGCAGCGAGACCCTCCGCGGGCCGCTCGAGCGGGCGCTGGCCCTCACGGAGGAGGCGCTCTGGGGCGTGCCCCCGGCCGAGGAGCAGCTGCCGCTGCTGCCGCCGACCACCGTCGGTGAGGTGCTGCTCCGGCCAGAGCAGCGCCGCGCCAGGCTCCGGGGGGGCAGGAGGTCGTGGAGCCGGCCCCCATCCCCACGGGGCCATGGCGTCTCACCCACAGTCCCAGACCCCCTCGGGTCACGAGAAGACGGCAGAGGGTTCTCCGCTGTATTCAGCTCCCTGGGGTCCCTGCCAGGCCTCGCGGCCGTCAAACGAAAAGCCAGGGCGAAGAATCGGTCCCAAACCAGGGACGAAGAATCGGTCCCGAGAAGTGGGTCAAGATCTCTTGGGATCGACGTTCTGAAAAATCATGACGCCAGGGGTCTGGGATCCCCACCCAAGTTGAGGATGGGCCCCTCGAACCCCGAAGGGAAACAGCCCGTATCCCCCCCATCTGGGGCCCCTCGAACCCCGAAGGGAAACAGCCCGTATCCCCCCCATCTGGGGCCCATCGAAACCCGAAGGGAGCAGCCCGGATCCCCCCCCCCCCCCCATCTAGGGCCCCTCGAAGCCCGAAGCGACCAGCCCGGATCCCCCTGCCATCATGGGGCCCCTCGAGACCCGGAGGGAACAGTCCGGATCCCCATCTGGGGGGGGGGGGGGATCGGCTGGTGGGGTCAAGGCCATGGCAGTGGGCCCCGGGGGGTCGGTTCTGATAGGGGGCGCGGCGGCCAGGCCCCGGCCACGTCGCCCGAGAACTCCGAGCAGGACTCGGGGGCGCCCGAACGTCGTGGTGGCCAGGCCGCACGGTGATGCAGGTGGGAAGTCGGGTCCCCAGGGATCCAGCGCATTGAAAAAATCAAGACGGAGGTTTTTCGCAAATTTCGGGCGCCAGGGGCCCTCGCAGGGCCTCGGGGCAGTCAAAAAAACGACTCAGGATGAAAAACCGGTCCTGGGGAATGGGTCAAGACTTCCGGGGACCGCGTATATTGAAAAAATCACGACATAGGATCTCTGGGACAACCACTCCGGGCCGCCCAGGTGGGGTCGGAGTAGATGGGGTCGGAGGGTCGCGCCGCATCGCCGAGGTGTCGGCGATGCGGCTCGGTGTGGAGCCCGCTGTTCTCCACACCGACGTCGCCGATGCATCGCCGACGTCGTGGGTGCGTCGCCAACGCGTCGGCGATGCATCGCCGATGCGGCGCGATCCTCTGACCCCATCTACTCCGACCCTATCTGGGAGGCCTCCAAACACGCGGTCGTTCTCACAGGATGTCTCCGGCGACGAGGGCCTCTCGAGGTCCCAGAGCCGTGCGATGGTGGACCGCGCGGCGAGGTCGTCCCAGACATGCGAGGTCCCGATTCCTTTCTCACTCGGGGTCACCCGAAGAGTCCTCCCGCTCCCCAGGACCCGTGCTCCATCCCGAGCCGCTCTTGGGCGGCCCCCGGGGCGGGCGAGGGCCCGGCCCAAACCTCCCGCCGCGGGGGTAATGCTCCACGGCGCGATGCTGTCCGGGGCCCTTGGCATCGCTCGGTCGTGCGCACTGCTCCTCTCGCATGCGGGGGCCCGCGAGGAGCATCCTGAGGCACCTGGCGAAACATGCACGCAGGAAGCCGAGCAGGGCACGGGGAAGGGACGTCCGAGCGATGGCACGGGGCTGGGGATTCCGGCGTCTCCGCGCCGTCCGTCACCACACGGCTCCGGGGCCCCGCCAGGAAGCGGCGGCGGAGGGCAGCCGGGAGCCGAAGCTGCGGAGCGCCCGGCCGCGGGCGGGCAGGCGGCGCAACAGCGTGCCGTCGCTGCCTCGGGGCGGCGTCGCCGCGGGCGGCGCGGCCGCGGCACCGCTGGCGTGCCCCGGCGTGTCCGCGGTGCGCAGCCAGAGCCTGGAGCGCCCCTGCAGCTCCGACACGGACGCGTCCCCGAGGCCTCGGTCGGGCATGTCCTCCTACGGGCGGATTCTGGAAGACAAGTAGAAGAGGCTGTGAAGCATAAGTAGGCACAAGCAAACAAACACGACAAATCGTCACACCTGGCTATTTTGTATGTGCTTCAATATTCCTCCTGTAGAGGGACATGCCCGAGTGAAGGGCAAATGGGGAGCCGAGGAGCGTTCGGCCCCAAAGCCCAAGAACGATGGCCATAGTAAGTGAACCAAGTCTGCCGTATTTGCTGGTGTCTCCTCGGGTGGCGGCAGTTCTGGTTGATGGAACGGGGCAGGGGGCGCCCCCCAGTACACATCCCTAGACCAGGTCCCACCAAGTCCAGTCCTGGCAACGCCCCTGATTAGCAGCATGAGCCTCTATGTTCTGAGGTCCGTGCGGATTCCTCGGATCGGCGCCAGAACCCCTTGGCGGCGCTTCTGGCGCCGACCTCGGCGCGCTCCGCGCGCCAGGGAGGGGGGGGGCCAGCGCCGATCCAAGAGACACGCGCGGACCTCCGACAGTACATGCTTACGCCATTGTTTGTCCCTCCAGGGTTCTAGGCCTCCCAGGTGGAGTCCGAGCAGACGGGTTCGGTGCATCGCGCCGCATCGCCGATGCATCGGCGATGGGGCTCCATGTGAAGCCCGACATTCTCTGCGTCAGCGTCGCCGACGTATCGCCGATGCATCGGTGATGCACCGACGTTGCGCCCCGATCCTCCGACCCCATTTACTCGGACCCCATTTGGGAGCCCCCTAGTTCCTGGGGAAGCCACATGGTACCGACACCGCTACTCCCCAGACCCCTCATGGGGTGCGTTCTGGCAAGAATTCTGGAAGAATCCAGCGGTGGCGACCAGGGCCTCCCAGCGGTATCAGTACCCGTTCCTCCGAGCTCCGGCATGAAGTCAACTTCAGGAGGTCCGCGCGGACCACTCGGATCGGAGCCCTGGGGGGGGGGGGGGGGAAGCGCCGATTCAGAACTGGACTCAAACTGGGAGGCTTAGAGCCCTAGAAACAAACAGCGGCGTAAACATCGGCATCGTCGATGCATCACCGATGCATCGGCGATGCGTCGGCGACGTCGGCGATGTATCGGCGACGCTGGCGCAGAGAATGTCGGGCTGCACATCGAGCCCCATCGCCGATGCGGCGCGATGCACCGAACCCGTCTGCTCGGACTCCACCTGGGAGGCCTAGAACCCTGGAGGAACAAGCAATAGCGTAAGCATGTACTGTCGGAGGTCTGCGCGTATTTCCTGGATCGGCGCTGCCCCCCCTCCCTGGCGCGCGGAGCGCGCCCTGGGCGGCGCCAGAACCGCCGCCAGAGGGAGCCGGCACCGATCCAAGAAATCCGCGCGGACCTCCGAAAGCGAATGTTCATACAGTTTTTCGTTGTTCCTCCAAGGTTCCCAGAGATCCGACGCTCCAATAGAGAATTGGAGCGGCGGGTTTGGGGCCGTTTTCAGCCTCCAGGGGCCCTCGCCGGGCCTCGGGACCGTCACAAAACGGCTCGTGACGAAACGTTGGCCCTAGGAAAGTAGTCCAGATCTCCAGGGCCCACGCATCGACCAACAATCGAACGGCCGTATATTCGGTTTAGACAGGCCAGAGTTCGCTAGGAACTGGTTTTCCGCTTCCACTTCTCTTCAAAGCGACCGAAAGCTTCCCGAAACCGTCACAAAACGGCTCGTGACGAAACGTTGGCCCTAGGAAAGTAGTCCAGATCTCCAGGGCCCACGCATCGACCAACAATCGAACGGCCGTATATTCGGTTTAGACAGGCCAGAGTTCGCTAGGAACTGGTTTTCCGCTTCCACTTCTCTTCAAAGCGACCGAAAGCTTCCCGAAATTTTCCGGAACCCTTCCGAAGGGTTCGGGGAAGCTTCTCGGAGGGTTCTGGATGGGTTCCGGAAGGGCTTGGTCGTTTTGGAGGAAAGCCAGCCCCGAGCGAACCTTGGCCTTTCCATTCGAAGGTCCCCCGCCGTCAAGAAGCGGTCGTCCCTGTTCCCCGTCGGGAAGCCGCTGGAGTCGTGCGAGATCCCCGATGCACCGCGGCTGGACGCGCTGGCAGACGCCCTCGCACAGGAGGATCGAAGGGGGGGCAAAACGTCGCGTCGAGGAAAAGATCACGACGGGCCAACTTTGGCCGCCTCGGGGCTCTGGGGGCCCTCGCCGGGCCCCGATGCCGTCAGAAAACGGCGCGGGGTGAGAAGCCCGGCCTCGGGGAAAAGGGTCTGGATTCTTCCGGGGACCCCGCCATGGAGAGAGCAGGACGCCGCGTGCCTGCCGGCATCTTTCGGAGGTCCGCGCGGATTCCTCGGGTCGGCGCTGCACCCCCGCAGCACAGGGCGTGCAGCGCACCAGGGGCGGCGCGCCAGAGGCGCCGCCGGAGGGGCCCAGCGCCAAGCCAGAGCCAGCGGCGCGCCATGCCGCTTCGGCCTGGCCCGCCAAACCTCGGCGCGGCATGCCAGCCGCCTCCTGAGGAATTGCCGAGCGGCATCGTGCCGCGACGTTCCCAGCAGCCCGCCCTGCGGAGCGGTGCGGCACGCCATCTGCTCACACTGCACAGCGGGTCGACGGAGCCGCGGCCGTGGCACGCCAAGCACAAGTTACCGATCATGTGGTTGTGCCGGTTCCTGCTCATCCAGGAGTCTAGCCCTGCCAGATGGGGTCTGAGTAGATGGGGTCGGAGGATCGCGCCGCATCGCAGGTGCATCGGCAATGCGGGTCGATGTGGAGCCCGATATTCTCCACGCCGACGGCGCCGATGCGTCGCCATTGAGGCGCGATCCTTCGATCCTATCGACTCGAACCTCGTCTGCTCGGCCAAGGAGCGGTATGCGCGCCCCCATGGCTTGACCAGGGAGGCATATGCACCGTTCGTGGGCCCAGGATGGGCCTGGCCATTGGCCTTGGATATGTAGAGATGTTGTCGCACTGCGCTTCCTTTTCCTTCACGAGGATTTGCCAACGCTCTTTGACAGGCTAGTCCTGAAATTTGATGTTCCAGTTTTCGTGAAATGGTTGCAGCGCGAGCTTGCGTCAAGTTTCAGACTGGGTCTCGTTTCCCGACGGCCTCGTGAGGCCACCCCGAGGCCCCCGAGCCCTAGTCAACCCGCATAGTAAGGATGGGCAACCTTCCCAAGGGTACCCTTGCATTCCTGCCTCCTCGGTCCATCCTCGGCCACTTCCGTTGGCCGCGCCCCGGTCGAGAAGCTTCGAAATGGGTTCCCAAGGCCCTTGCATCCTTATCGCACATCCTTACTATACGGGTTGACTGTAGTCTTTCGTCTCCCCGATCTTCGACCTCATCTACTCGGACCACATCGTTTCGACCACGGATCGGTGTACACGACCCCCTTCCTTGGCCAGGGAGGCATGTGCACCGCTCGCGGGCCCTGGGTGGGCCTGTGGCCCTACGCTCCTCCAGGAGCAGGAGGACGAGGAGGTCCGTGGAATGTTTGCAGCGGGGAGCTCGCGTCCAATTTCAGATTGGGCCTCGTCACTGTCCTTCCGAGAGGCCAGCCTGAGTCCTCCGAACCTGAGTCTTACGTCTCCATTGGCGATGCATCGTCGATGAGTCGCGATCCTTCGACCCTATCTGGGAGGAGGAGGTGGTGAGGAGGAGTAGGTGAGATGTAGGAGG
>CAUYUJ010018059.1:645000-687500 GCA_963575745.1 Prorocentrum cordatum
CGCCCTGCCCTCCCGTAGCCTCCGATGCGGCAAGGGGCAGAGCCACGCGCACGGGCACTGATGCTTGTACACGCTCGGCCTTGGCGTCACGTTCCGCGGAAAGGGAGAGGACTCATATTCGTGGGGGCACGTGTTCGTCGATGCGACATCAGCGGCGCTCATTCGGTCCCCTCTGGCCGAGGCGATTCAGCCACTGCTCGGTTTGATGCTGGGCGTCAATTGCGTGGAGGTTGTGCGAGACGCCACGCTGTGTTTCTTGCCCCACTGGGAGACACGTGGGATTCGACACCCTTCTCGGGAGATCGTCAATACGTTGGGTTCCACCAGGGGGGGGCTGAGGATCACAGCTCCCTCCCTTGTGTCTGGTTGGGGTTCGTGGTGCGCCGAGCGCCCCGTGGAGACAGGCCGCACGGGGGGGCAGCGGCGAGCCTGTGGCCGAGAGCCCGGTCGAGTTGACGACCGTCAGGCAAGACGGTCAGAGCGCGCCGTGGCAGCTCTTTGCCGGCATCGGGCGAACGCTTCGTCCCTTGCCGGGGGGGCTCTCGTGAGCCAAGCTGGCGACCCGAAGATGTGCACGCAAAAGGGTGCGGGAGCTTTGCCCCAGCACGTGCGCCCGCTGGCGCAGTTGCGCCTCGCCCCGGACCCCAGCTGTTCGCCCCTTTGTGGAGGCACCTTGGGACACCTCTAGCAACACCCGACTTTCATCCCCTCGTCTTCATCCTGCTCCCCGCCCTCCTACCGCCTCCGTCGCCCAGAGCCTGCTCGTTCTTCGTCCTCCATCGTTTGACTGCTAGCCGCGTGTTTTTTGTGCGTCGTCTCGACGGTCTGTTCGAGTCCGCATGTGCGGCAGGCTGCCAAAAGGCAACTGGCTGCTACCCCGCGAAGGATCAACTCCAGTTTTAGCCATGCGGTTCTTCACCGAGAGCAGCGCATGCGAGAAACAGGGGCCTAGGATACAGCATACTGCTGTGCGGCAGGCTGCCGGAAGGCAGCTGCCCGCAACCCCGCAAAGGGTGAACTCCAGTTTTAGTCATGCGGCTTTTCACCGAGAGCGCATGCGAGAAAAGGGCGCATGGGAGGCGGCATCTCGAGAGGTATGCCGCGCCTCGTCGTCGAAATCGAGGGGGCCGGGGGAGGGGGTCCCCCCCCCCCGAGGCGAGGGAGAACGCAGAGCGGGGACGATAACGGGAGGAGGAGAATGGGGTGGAGCTCCTCCTCCCCTCCTCCCCCTCCTCCTCCTCATCGCCATCGTCACCATCACCATCATCATTAGCATCATCATCATCATCATCATCATCATCATCATCATCATCATCAGCAGCAGCAGCAGCAGCAGCACCATCAGCATCATCACCGCCACCACAACAACGACCATCATCATTATCAATAACATCAGCATCATCAGCATCAGCAGCACCACCATCACCCCAACCATAATCATAAGCATCATCATCAGCATCATCATTATCAGCATCGTCATCGTTGTCGTCATCATCATCACCACCATTATCATCACCACCATCATCATCCTCATCATCATCCTTATCATCATCACCGCCATCATCATCACCATCACCATCAGCATCATCGTCGTCGCCATCATCAATCATCATAGGCACCAGCATCCCCATCATCAACGTAATCGTCGTCATCATCATGGCCGTTATCATCATCATCGTCGCCATCACAACACTCTTCATCTTCACCATCATCAGCATCGTCAGCATCACCATTAGCATCAGCATCAGCAGCATTATCAGCAGAATCAACAACCTTATCAGCATTACCATTATACTCAGTATCATCATCAGCAGCATCATCATCCGCAGCATCATCATTCCTTTCGTCATCATTTTCAGTATCAGCATCAGCATCGACATCATCAGCATCATCAGCAGCATTATCAGCATAATCAACAACCTTATCAGCATTACCATTATACTCAGTATCATCATCAGCAGCAGCATCATCATCCGCAGCATCATCATTCCGTTCGTCATCATTTTCAGTATCAGCATCAGCATCGACATCATCATTGCCACCATCATCATCATCATCATCATCATCATCACCATCATCATCATCATCATCATCATCATCATCATCATCGTCATCATCATCATCACCATCATCATCACCATCATTATCACCATTCACAGCACCACCTGCATCATAACCATCATCAACACCGCCATCATCATCATCATCATCACCACCATCATCATCATCCTCACTATCCTCATCCTCATCATCATCATCATCCTCATCATCCTCATCCTGATCCTCATTCTCATCCTCATCCTCATCCTCATCGTCGTCGGGAGCTGGCTCGTGTGCGGCCTTCGCGTTGTGCCGTTTCTTCCCCGCCCCCAGCTCCCCGCAAGGCCTGCTGCCCAGTGCGATGGTGCCTACTGCTGCTGCGGGTCGTCGTGCGCGAGCTCGCCGTTTGGCAACCCGCCACGCTCGGGCAGCAGACGCGGGCCCTGGGAAGGCTGCTGGCGCCGCTCGCCGTGGTGGACGGCGCTCCGGCCGATGCCGTGAGGGCTGCTGACGCGCGGCCCGCGCCGCTTGCGCTGCGCCGCTCCTCGCCAGTCCTGGCCGACGGCCCCCGCGGACCTCGTGCAGGTCGCGGCCTCGGCCCGCAGCACGCGTGGCTCCTCTGTGAGACGTCGGGCATGGGATGCATCCGCGCGCTGGCGCGGGCGGCTGCGGGTCTTCTCGAAAGTGCAAGCGGTGTGTGTGTGTGTTTGTTTGTGTGTGTGTGTTCTTCGTGTTTGGTCAGCATCTGCCCCCGCCGCCGCTGGCCCCCCCGCCTCGCTGCTGCTGCTGGCCTCGCGGCGGTGACGGCCGCGCCACGCGCCCCTGGGATCGACCCGTTCCCCTGAGCGGCCCTGGCCCGTTTCCTATTCCTCTTCGGCCGTCGCTTTGTTGCCGTCTCCTCCTGTCTTGCATGGTGGCACAATTTTGCTTAACGGCAGCCCCGTTTCGCTTCCTCGCCAGCGCAGTGGCTTTGCCTAGCCTTAAGTCGGGCACGTCCCTCTACAGGAGGAATATTCAAAACAATGTTTAAAAAAACAGTCTGGGGACGATGTTAGACTATTTTTGAACATGTTTGGAGCAGTCTTGGAGTAGTTGTAACTGTTCGTCCAAACTCCCCCTGTAGGGGGACAGGCCCGACCTAAGCCTAGCCGCCGACGCAAAAGTGTGTTCTTTGTGTCACGGGGCGCCTCTGCCCTCCTTAGGGAGGTGAAGGCACGCCGCCGTGGAGGTCTGCATGGGCTGTGCGCGCGTGATGTACTGCGGCATCGGCTTCGCGAGCAAGCTGGGCAGGGGCTGCAGGAGGCTCGTCGGCGCGTGCTGGCGGGGGGCGCTCTTCACGCGTGGCGTTGCTCTCTCCGCCTACGCGCGTTTCCGGAAGTCCCTGAACGTGGTCGTGAGTTTCGGCCTGGGGTGCTCACGCTGGTTGGCCAAGAGTATTGGCGCTGTCCTCGTGCCCCCGTGGCCCCATGGAGCGGGTCAGCAGCTGGCGGTGCCCATGTCAGCGTGGCTCATGTACCACACTTGGCTGCTCCGCCTCTTCGTGGCGCTCAGGTACCCGCTCGGTCGTCTACTTGTGCGCGGTGCTCTTGGTCTTGGGCAGCCCAGCTTCCCTGAGCGGATTGCCAGCGCCTTCACCACTTGCTGCGTTCGTGGCCTCGTCGCGGTGCTCGGAGCCCCATACGCGACTGCGCCCTGGAGTTAGATGCTCTGGAGGCCGAGGCGGCCATCCAGAGGCACAAGTGGCGCCGACGCCGGCGCGGGAGGCCGCGGTGAGCCGCCTGAGTTCTGCTTCGTGTTTCAGAGGGCGGAGGTCCGGCATCAGCATGCGTGCCAGTCTGTGCTTGCACCCGCTGTCGTTGTTGTTTCTCCCCCTGTGATGCGGGCAGTGTTTGCACGGCTCTGGCAGAGACGGCCAGATCGAGCGGGCGGGTCGGTGAAGCGTCAATCTGACATGAATCGCGAGGAAGTTTCGAGCGATTGTTCGATTTCCTCATGTAAATCGCATGGGAATCCAACGTGAGAGCGTGATGTTTGGCTCTTGGGGGCGCGGCGCCGGTATAAGTTGCAAGGAAGTGCCACGCGAGAGATCGATTCCTATGTATGTATATCTATAGAGAGATACACATGGGTATGTATAGGTGTGTATATATAGTGTGTGGAAAGTCCCGCGCGAGAGTGCAATGTTGACAAACATGTTGGGAAGAATACGGCGGAAGCCGTTGTTGTTGTAGTTCAGAGGCCTACAACGCATTTGGGCAAAGTGTTCCTCAAAGTGAGAATTCAGCAACAAAACATCAACATAAACATTAGCATCAACATCAACATCATCAGCAGCTTCATTAAGAGGAGGGGGGCAAGGAGGAGAAGCGGAGATGACGCAGGAGATGCGGGAGAGGGAAGATATAGGGAGAGAGAGAGCGATAGAGAAGGAACCACTAGACCCCTAGAACCGGAGGGGGAAACGGTGCCGATACCGCTGTTCGTCCTGGATAGCCTTCGTCGCCACGGCTGGATTCTTCCCGAAATTCTGGTCAGTGCGCACTTCAGGAGAGGGGGGTAGCGGCATCGATACTTTTTGTTGTCCCCCCATTTGCAGCCAGAGGGCAGAGACAGACACAGAGAGTCAGGAGAGAAAGCTGGGTTGTGGGGGAAGACAGATGAAGTTCTGGGTGGGGGGTGAGCGTCTCCAGCCCAGGTGGGGTCCCCAGATTGTACGTGTCGCAAGCCTGCTCGTCTTCGCTCGCTGCTCATCAGGAGACTGCTCGCAGAAACGCGCCAGAGGCTAAGTGGTTGAGGCGCCGTCGCGGGGTGTGATTGACCTTTCTTCCCTCCCATTCGTGTTTCCTACGAAGTGTGCAAAGTTACTTCGCTTGGCTGGTGCTGTTTACTTCTGCCGCAATCGGCGGCTCAACAGGCTGCAGTTCAGACTGGCTCTGGTTGCGCGCTGTACCTGCAAGGATGAAGGAACGATGCTCTATATGGAAGCATGCCTTCCCTGTCGCACGCGACTTCAAACAAACCATGCTTCCGATGGGGAATGCGAACTACCCATGTCAGCTGCCCTGACACGCCCGTGCTGCAAAGCAACACGCACCGTGCTCAAAACGTCTGGGTTGGTCACGTTGCCTGTTGGTTCGGCACGTGTTGGCCCACGTTCTGGCGAACGTACTGCACCAGACATTGCTTCCAGTCTCAGAGGGCGGGCCCCGGGACCCCGACACCTCAAAAAGATTGCCCTTTCCTGGGAGACCGAGCTCTTGTTTCCGCCAGCGGAGGCGGCCTCGTTGCATTTTCGCCCATTCCTGCCACCCCTCCCCTCCGCCTCCACCGAGGCAGAGATGCCAACTCTCCCGCTGTTCGAAGGCAGGGCCATCTCTGGAACGCCCCGCGTGCCGATCTCCGTGCCAGCGCGCCACGGGCTGCGTGCCGGGGCGGCGCAGACGAGCTGCCTCCGGAGCCGCTGCGGCCCAGGCCCCCGGGCGCCCGGCGCCGCTGCCGTGGCGCCGGGCGGAGACAGTGCGCACACGGGAGGCCTCGGCGGCGGGATCCGAACCCTCCGCCTCCGAGGCCTCCGCCTCCGAGGAGGAGGGGCGAGCAGCACAAAAGCTCGGCGAAGGTGTGTTGGCCACCGTCGGCCCCTGGGGGCCGCTTCGGGGCCCCGGGGCCGTCAGGAGCGGGTCCGGGGTGAAAGAAAATTGCACCAGGTGGACGGCGGGGGATACGGGGGGACCGGCCTTCTGAGCGCATCCAGCCTCGTCGCCCGACTTCTTCGTCGAGCAACGATGCAGGCAGCTCGATGGGTGGCGGGGGTGGGGTTCAGCCTGCATCGGACACGAGGCGAAAATCTGAGCCCCGCCCCCGCCCCACATCGGTTCTGGGAAGTCAATGGTTGGCAGGAGGTGCGTTCGGAGATCGCCACCTAGAGTCGTGCATGCCCGAGGGGCAAGAGAAGAGGATCCACACCAGCCCCCGCTGTTGGCGATTACTGCAGAGCCCTACGCGATCACCAGGCAAACTTGTCCCGCTCGACTACTTCCGTGCGCGCTTGCCAAAGGCCAAGGGACCTCGCTTGCAGGGGTGATCATTTTGGCCCGATCCTCCGCCTTCCGAACTGTTTGGTAGCCGTCGGTCCATCCCCATTGGGATGTGGGTCAAGGGCGTCTCGGATACTTCTCGGGGTCTCTTGGAATGTCTCTCGGGGGATTCCTGGGGTCCTCTTGGGGGGCCTTCTGGGGTCCTCCTTTGAGCCTCTGGGGAGTCTCTTGTGTCCTCTTGGAGGCGTCTCGGGGCCGTTTTGCGGCACAAGAAGACTCCTGGATCGTGGGGGCCTTTCGAGTTCCCCCCTGCGGGGCCTCTCTAGGAGCTCTTCTTAGACCCCTTGGGGGGAGGCGGGGGCCGACGTAGGGCGACGTCTGGAGCCTCCGATGAGCCATCTTGGACGCTCCGAATGTCAGAAAGGCGGACTTCGCTAAATCATTCCAGGACCGTCTGTTATTCCAGTGGCCTTGGTATCCTGGGCCAGCCCCCAGGTCTCCAAGACGGCCAAGCAGATCCCCAAAAGAGCCCCGAGACGGACCCCATGGGGCCACACCAGGGCATGTTGTTCGAACCACGCTCCCAGAGCCTTTAAGACAGCCGTGCAGGGAACCTCAGAAGTGCCTGGGAGCGTCCACGAGAGCTCGGGAGCCTCGTCAGGAGGTACATATAGGGGCTTGTAAGATGCATACGCCCCAGCGAAAGGCCCAACCATACGCGGCTGGGAGCACAGCAAGGCAATGAAAGATGGGAACGAATCCTGTGAGGGGTGTGCCACAACGGCGGGGTGGCGGCGTGCAGGCTTTGCCGCTGTGCCTTTCGGTGTAGCAACCTGTGGTGCCATGACATGTGTGAGTGGCGAGCCGGCATGTGGCGGGGCCGCTATGCGGACATCTTCGTTGGGGCCTGAGTTGGAGTCCCCCATGGGGCCACGAAACGTGTGAGGGATCCGCCGAAATGGGACAGGGCCGCCATGCGGACCTTGCCACTGGAGCCTTCGGTGGAGCTCCCCATGGGGCCGTGCAACGCGTGAGGGGTGAGCCGAAATGGGGCGGTGCCGCCTTGCGGATTTTGCAACTGGGGCTTCCTGTAGAGCTCCGTATGGTGCCACACGAAGCGAATGAGGGGTGCACCAACATTTGACTGAGTTGGAACTACTTGTAGAGGAAACGAAACGCGTGAGTGGTGTGCCGAAATGAGGAGGCGCCGCAATGCGGACTTGGCATTTGGGACTTGGCTGGGGCCCCCGATAAGAGGCGCCAAGCATGTGAGGGATATGCCGACATGTACACGGGGAGGGCAGAGGCAGCCTGGGAGGAGGGAGGAGGAGGCAGCGGGAGGTGGGAGAGGGTTGCAGGGCGCTGTCTCTTTGAAAAGAGGACCCAGGACCACAGGATGATTAGGACAAGCAGTATTGAGTGCTATCAAGTGCTACCATGTATTTGGAGACACTCAACTCAGTCAGGACCTCGGGCGCGGTGATGTGTAATTGGTCGTTCAGGCATAGACGCACAGTTCCCGTGTGAGCACGCACTCGCATACATGTCCGCAAACATGACAGAAGTAGTCTACTCATTGCTCCAAAGATCTTGCATGCTTCACTCTTCCAGGGATGCGCATGTATAGTGATTACAGCTCCTTCCTCCGTTCTGGGCTCACGGTTTCTCAGCAGCACGGTGCGACGTGCAAGTTCGTTGGTATCATTACCTCGCAGCGATGCGTTGCTGAAAGCAGCATGGCACATGCGGACAATCGAGACATACGTGCCCGAAGCGATACACCTAATTCAATGCGCATAGCAAGTACAGGCTTTGTGGGCCCCGGAAACGGCAGGGCCGTTTTTTCACCGTTTCCAGAAAAATGTCCCTTGAAAATGGAAACGGCAAAAAAAGGCGACCGGAAACGGAAAAAAACAGCTCCAGGATTGGAACCGGAGTTGGAACCGGTCAAAAAAACGGCGACGGAACCGGTAAAAAAACGGCGTCGGAACCGGCAAAAAAAAGGCAAAACGGAACCGGTAAACAAACTGCCCTGTCGTTTCGAGGGCCCACTAAGTGTACAGGGACGCACACATCGTACAGACAGTACACACGAGCTTGCACACATACATAGCAAAGACACGTATACATCCGCAACACACAAACATAAGCACCGTGCGAACATATCCCTGGATACATACATACAGCCACTTCTCGGAATAGCACTCTTGCCTCTGCGTAGGTCGTATGTCTAGATCGGCAGGGTGCTCGTTCCTCAGCCCCAGCCCTGGCTTTGAACTGCTGGACAGCATGGTAGGTAGTCCCGTCCGTGCTCAGTGAATATCGCCTCAGCCCCTGCCAGATTCCCAGGTCGGAACGGCGCTCTCGCCTCAGCTTGGGCCACACCTCCAGCTCGGAGTTGCGCTGTCTCTTAAGCTCCGGCTCTTGTTCCGAGGGACAGCATGGTGGGCGACGGCGCGCATACAGAACTCGACCACGCCGGAAACAAAAAGATGGATATATTGTCGTGAGGTTGTCTTGCGTTGGCCCTTCATACTTGTCCATTCTCTCCATGCTGGGCGCCTGCACAAGCTTGTCATTGTCGCCTCAGGCGTCCAGGGTCCAGGGATCCCGTCTAGGAGTTGGAATTGACGTGCCCGTAGCTAATGCTGATCAATGCCAAGTAAATTTCAGTGCTGCAGGCCAAGTGCTGTCCTGTAGACTCTTCTCTCGTCCTCCTCTAATTCCTGCACCTCCGTAGCCAGTGTGGCTCAAATAATTCTGTTGCAAGCAAGTTGCATCCACGCGCGGTCCTGACGCTTGCGGCACACGAAATTTTGGGACGTTGCAGGGCGCAGATCTTCGCCTGACCAGTCAAGAAGATGGGGGAGTTCTCGCTCTACAACGCGTGCTTCTTCTTATACGTCTTCATCGTGCCAGCGTTTCTGCAGTATCTGATACGCGCGCCCTCGACTTTCAGTTCAGCGCCATTCTACCCTGTGCCGCTTGCCACGCTGCAGGGGAAGGTGGCGCACGTGAACATGAGCAGCCCTCCGCAGACGATGGAGGAGGGGGTCAACCACTGCAAGCCCTGCTACGAGGACCAGTTCCACAAGACGGGCATGTACCAGTGGGACATCATGCTCAGGATGACAGGGCCAGAAGCCCGCAAAACCTGTACATAACATCCATTGGCATGCGCTCGTGGATGGTTTCTCGGCCAGCGCCGGACACCCGTTTCGCGTCACCCCTGGGCATTCGGCGCTGCCCCGGAGGGTTGCGGGGAGGGGGTCTGGCGCGGCGGAGAGACTGTCCGCGGACGTCCACGAGATGATGTCCAGAACAGCGCTTGGACCAGTTTCTGGGTGTTCGCCCAGTGCGCGCTTGCACCGCGTGGCTTGCACCACGCATAGGTTGCACCACCTATTCCCTTGCGTACGAGAGATTGGACTCTGCCCTTCCGAGACCTGGGTTATCAGTCTTTCTGGTACTGTTTGTTCCTAGCTTTTCTGCGCGATCGTACATCCGAAGTACGTGCAAGATAACAGCAGGCCAGTCAGGGTGGGTATCTCCTCCCACCATCTTGCAACACATCGCATGCAGTGCACATGCGCTGATCTTAAGGAGTGCGTGTTCAAATCACCAATACAGAAGCTACGATGCGTAACACATGCGCGCGCCGCCTCCCGCGCATGCCAAACTATGTGAAAGCCATTCGTTGTCTCACCAGTCGAATACATATGCCAACACATTGTTCTTGCTCGCCAGCACAAATTGCCAGAACTCTGCGCTCGCTCGCCGAAATCAATGGAGAGCCATAGGTGTTGAGACATTCTGTCTCATGAGACTACGTGGGCCACACGCGCGTGCATGTCGAAAACGTTCAACACCCGTCGCCTGCTTGCCAACTCAGTCAAGTACTATACTGCTGGCCACGCGCGCGTCACCGCGCGTGCGCGCGCGTCTTCCGAAACCATCGATGTTCGCACCATTTCAACATGGACGTGTTCAAACACATCCATGCTGAGAAACCCAATGTTTTGTTCCATGTAAGCCGCAGTTCGGTTCGGTTCGGCGCGCGCGCGTGCGGTGCGGTTCGGCTTGTTCGGTTCGCGTCCGAGACCGGTTCAGTTCGGATCGCGTCGTAGACGGCTCCGTTTTGGCCGGTTCGGTTCGGCTGGTTCGATTCGGCCGGTTCGGTTTCCCTGTTTTCGGCCAGGTCGGTTCGACCAGTTCGACCAGTTCGCCCCGACGAATCGACGCAGACCAGGTACGGTCGGATCCGACTTCGATATCTTGTTGCCGACCTATTTTGTCGTTGGTCGTCGTCGCCGCCGCAACGGCCGTCGCCGCCGCCGCCGTCGTCGTCATTGTCGTCGTCGTCGTCGTCGTCGTCGTCGTCGTCGTCGAACGTCGAACGTCGAACGTCAAACGTCGACGTCGTCGCTGCCGCCGCCGTCGCCCCGCGCCGCCCCCGGTCCACCGAGTCGGGGCCACCGAAGGGAGCCAACGAGAATGGCTCCCGAGGGTGGCCACCGAGGGGGGCCACCGCGGGGGCCAGGGCGACAGGAGGGGGGCCACCGAGGAGGGCTTCGAAGGGGGCCACCGAGGGAGGCCACCGAGGGGTCGCATGGAGGGCAGCCACCCAGAGAGGCCCACCGAGTGAGGGGGTACGGAGGGGGGCCACCGAGGGGGACCGAGGGGTGCACGGAGGTGGGCCACCAAGGGGGGCCACCAAGGGAGGCCACCGAGGGAGGCCACCGAGGGGGGGCCACCGAGGGGGGCTACCAAAGGGGGGCCACTGAGGCCACCGAGGGAGGGCTCGGAGGGAGGACCACCGAGGGGGGGGCACGGAGGGCGGCCACCGAGAGAGGCCACCGAGAGGAGGCCACCAGATGGAGCCACCGAGGGCGGCCACGAGGGGGGGGGGGGCACCGATGGGGGGGCACCGAGAGGGGCCACCGAGAGGGGCCACCGAGGGGAGCCACCAAGGTGGGGCCACCCACCGACGTGAGCCGCCGAGAGGGGCGACAGAGGGGTGGCCACCGAGGAGGGGGCACGGAGGGAGGCCACCGTGGGCCACCGAGGGGAGCCACCAAGGGGGGAGGCCATGGATGGGAGCCGTCGAGGGGGGCCACCGAGGGGGGCCACGGAGGGGGGAGCACGGAGGAGGGCCACCGAGGAAGGCCACCGAGGGAGGCCACCGAGGCGGGCTACCGAGGGGGCCACCAAGAAGAGCCACCGAGAGGCGGGTCACCGAGGAGGGGCCACCGAAGAGAGAGCACGGAGGGAGACCACTGAGGGGGGCCACGATGGGGGGGGACGGACGGGGGGGACACCGATGGCGGCCTCGAAGGGGGGGCCACTGAGGGGGGCCACCGAGGGGGGCCACCGGCGGGGGCCACGGAGGGGGGCCACCGGAGGGAAGGGCCACATGCAGGGAGTCCACGGAGGAGGGAGCACGGAGGGGGGGCCATCGAGGGGGGGAACCGAAGGGGGGGCATCTAGAAGGGCCATCGATGGGTGGCTACCGAGGCGGGGGCACGGAGGGGGGCCACCAGATGGGGCCACTGAGGGAGGCCACCGAGGGGGAGGCACCGAGGGGCAAACGGGTTAGCGGACGGGGGCCTCGGGGGGGGGGCACCGAGAGGGGGCACGGAGGGGGGGGGGGGCACCGAGGAGAGGCACGTAGGGGGACCACCTAAGGGGGCCACCGAGGGGGGGCACGGAGGGTGGCCACCGAGGGGGGCCCACCGAGGGGGGGCCACCGAGGAGGGCCACCGAGGGGGGCCACCGAGGAGGGCCACCGAGGGAGCCCCTTGGCCTGTCGTCGTCGACGTCGACGTCGACGTCGATGCCGCCGCTGTCACTCCGCGCCGTCTCCCTTGCGGCCAGCCAGGTGCCCGCGGTGATGCCCGCGACGGTCTGGTTCGGCCTGCTCGGCTCGCGCAGCAGACCAGATCCGTTGCTGGTCCGAGTCGGCTGGCCGGTCTGGTTCGGCCTTTTCGATTCTAGAGCCGGTTCTCGGTTCTCGGCTTGTTGGTCCGCGGCAGTGAGGTTTTTAAAGTATAGGGATGGTAGAAATCTTGAAATCCTGCGGGCGCGCTTCCACGTCATCCCCATCAGCCCGGATCGTTACATCCGAGGTTGGTTAGCAGGTCGACCTTGCCAAATCAAGGGTCCCCTTGTGTCCTGTGTTCCGCGACCCATGCCTTGTACATTCCTGTGGCGATGTGGCCCTCGGAAGGGTCTTGTGTCCTGTCGCGTGTCGTCTCCAATCAACCCCGACTGTATCGCCATCGTTAGCATCATGATATCAATCGTCATCGACGTGGTCATCATCATCACCGCCGCCGTCGTTATCGTCGATGTCGCTGCCCTCGACACATTTATGTGCGCGGCCACTTCCTCGCCGTCGTTATCAGCACCATCGCCATCATCATCGCCAGCGTTCTCGTTGCCACCGCCTTGATCGTCACCATCAGCTTCTTCACCATCACCATCGCCTTCTCCGATATTGCCAACATCACCATAGTCACTGCCATCGACGGTTGAATTCCACGAGCCCGTACGTTCGTTGAGGTCGCGGCCAGATGAATTTTGCCAACAAGTTGCGGGTGGGAGGATGGGAAGATGGGACGTTTGCACGAACATGCCAGGTGTTCACGCGCGGATGCGGGCTGCACTAATTGCACCAAATAGATCTCATCACAGTGGTTGTGCAACATCGGTTGCACCACATTGGTAGCACCACATCAGTGGATTGCACATCACATGTTGCACGACTTATGTTGCAAATCGTGAGTTGCATCCCATACTACCACCACAATCTGCCCACGATTCCTTGCACCACATATACTGTACTGCATGGATTGCGCCATACACGTTGAAACAATCTAATTGTACCATACCCAGATTGCACTACAAAGGCTGCACATCGGGAGTGTAAGGTCCCACTGTTCTGAGTCTACGCTGGCAAACGAGTTCGTGCGGCCTCTTGGCTCTCAGGATGTCGTATAACGACCTCATGGTCCAGGACAAGGCCCACCCGGTGACCACCATGTATCCAGTCATCCTCGCGTCGAACGACTTCAAGAGATGGCACGTGGTGGCCGATGCGGACGACGTGCAGGGCGACAGCACGTCCAACGCCACTTCGACCCAGGAGCTCGCGCACCTCGCCCCGCCCCTGCTAGTGGCCAACCTGAAGCCGTTCGGGTGCGTGAACAACGAGACCGGCACCACGGACCCGTTCATGTGGTTCTTCGCCTCGGCCGAGAAGGCGAACCGCTACAAGTGGAGGCTCGTCGAGCACATCTCGACGCACGGCTCCGTGAACCTCGTCGCCTGCGTGATGCAGGGGTTCGACAAGGTGAACGCGCTGATGACCTACTTTGCCACGAGCTGCATCACCGCCACGGGCAAGATGCAGTGCACGCAGACGCCGCGGGAGGCGTTGGGGCAGTGCTACGCCCTCGGCTCCGCATGCGGCCAGGCCTGCGGCTTCTTCTCCCCGAACGTCCAGCATTGCAGCGAGGGCCACATCGACCCGTACCTCTTCCAGGGCCTCACGTCCAAGAGGGTGAGCATCAAGACGTCGTCCGGCGGAGGCGCCTCGAACGCGCTGGTGAACTGCAACGACCAGGGCTGCAAGACGGGCCTCAGCTTCGACGGGATGTACGCGGAGGCCGACAACCCGAACGACTTCGTGGTCGAGTCTGGGGACAAGGAGATGGCGGACTTCTACACGATCGTGTTCGCCATGTCCGACGTCGAGGAGTCAGGCTCTGAGGCGCCAGCGGCGGGTGCAGCGGAGGACGCCCTGGCAGGCGAGGACGACCTGGAGCAGCTGGCCGACCGGAGGCTCCAGGTCGCCAACAGCAAGTATCTCTGGCAGATCGCCCACATGCCCAATCTTACGCGGGGCGTATTCAAGGACCCAGAGTGGGAAAAGGCGCCGATGCCGGTACCCATCCCTCCTTTTCGCTGTCATGGGCCTCCTGGGAGGCCCTCGGCGCCACGGCGGCATTCGCCCCGAGATCCTGGTCAGAACGCACCCCACGGGAAAACCTGGGGAGTATCAGCATCAAAAACTTCTGGTTCCCCCAAGGACCACAGTTCGAACACCATGCGCATCGAGCCCACGAGAGAGTCCTGCTTCACGCAGCCAGGATTCACTTACATTCGAAGAAGAAACAACGACATCAACGTAAATGTTCGAAGCTCCGCGCGGATTTCTTCGATCGGCGCTGGACCCTCCTCCCTGGCGCGCGGAGAGCGCCAGGGGCGGGGCCAGAGGCGCCGCCAGGGGGCACTGGCGCCGATCCGAGAAAGCCGCGCGGCGCTCCGAAAGCTTGCGTGCGTGCCGTCTTTTCTTGCTCTGCGCATGGTGGCCTGCATGACGGCCATCCGGGGAGAAACCTAAACCCCCGCCACCGAGAACCTGTCGGTGGGCCGCCGACCCCCCGGGCGGCGGCGCGCCCGAGCGCCGCCCGGGCACGGGACGGCGCTCGGAGGCGTGCCGCCGCCCAGGGGAGTGGGACCCCTGGGCGGTGGCACTCCCGAGCGCCGCCCGGGCACAGGACGGCGCTCGGAGGCGTGCCGCCGCCCAGGGGTCGGCGGCCTCCACGCGCTGGGCTCCTGGGTGGCCGTGGCCCGTGCTGCCCTCTCTTTCCTCCGCCTCCGCCTCCGATCCGCCTCCTCCTCCTCCTCTCCCTCCTCCTCCGCCTCCTCCTCCTCCTCCTCCTCCCTCCTCCTCCTCCCTCCTCCTCCTCCTCCTCTCCTCTTCCTCCTCCTCCTATTCCTCCTCCTCCGCCTCCTCCTCCGCCTCCTCCTCCTCCGCCTCCTCCTCCTCTTTGAGGCCAAGCCCGTCTTCACCGCCGGCAACATGGTGGACATCCCGGGCCCGCCCTTCAACGACCGCTGCGTGGCGGTCGGCGGCCTCTGCGGCGCGGCCTGCGGCTCCGGGCAGACGCTGGACGAGGAGGCCACGCGGTACTGCCCGCAGCGCGGCGGCTCGCCGGACGGCCGCCGCCTGGACGGCTCGCTGGACCTCAGGGGCAGCGGGTGGGGTCATGATGTTCCAGCCTACTTTTTAGTTTTGACCACCAGGAAGGATTTCGAGCACCAGAAAAGTGCCCCAAAACTCCAGGATTTTCACGTGTCGGGCCCTGGGAGGCACTCGCTCGCCATTGTTTCGACGCTGTTGCGACCCTCTTTCGACACTTTCCCGGGTGCTCGACATCATTTTCTGGGATGTGGTCCTTAAGCACGATGGGAGCAACATAAGGCTGGGGGGGATCGGCTCCGGATGGTGAGGGCATCGGCCACCGAACGCCCACGCATCGCCGACGGGGGCCCGACAGGTCCAGTCCCGCTCGGGAGCCTGCGGCTTCGCCATCGGGGGCCCATCGCCGAGCCATCGGCGAGGCATCGCCGCTTCCCGGCCGACGCTCCCTCCCCCACCATCGCGCCCCCTCATAGGACTACTCGCCGTACGCCTCCACGGTGATCTCGAAGGAGGAAAGATGCATACACATAAACTTTCCGGAGGCCTGCGCGGAGGTCGTGCGTCCGCGCCGGGCCCACATGGCGGCATCTCGGGCGCCGCCCCTGGCGCGCTCGGCACGCCTGGGAGGGGGGCCCAGCGCAGATCTGAGAACTCCGCGCGGACCGCTGAAATTTTATGTCTGCGCATCTGTTCTTCTTCTGCCATCCCGATGGAGTACCTCGTGAGCCCCATCGAGCCCCGGAGGTCGGCGACCACGAAGTCGACGGCCGCGAGCTTCTTCTTCCACAGCTTCATCTTCTTCGTCGCCGTCTCGTACGTGGCCACGATCCTCAGCAAGTTCCCTGGCAACTTCAGCGACTTCTACCCGATGCACACGTGGGACGAGCTCCGGACGCACGGCTACGTCCTCGAGAAGTTTGGTTGCGCCGCAGCCTTCGGTATCCAGGAGCGAAAGAAGGACGCACATGTACATGAATCAACGTTGGTTTCGAGGTATTTTCGCATTGCGCGGGCTGCCGTATCACACGGCCGCATCACGCGGCTGGTCTCGCGGACGGGGGGGCCGTGCTCATGTACGGGGTTGGGCGCGGACAGGGTCCGGCTTGCATTTGGAGCACTCACTTTTCAAAAGGGTCTCGGTCGTTCCTTCGGTTCGCATGCGTTCCGCTGCCGTTTTGGCGGCGGGCCCCCCTTGACGAGCGAACAGCTCACACCCATACCCATAGGAGGGTCGAAAGGAGGGTAACTGGCTATGGGTATGGGTGCGAGTTGTCGGACCCTGGGGGAAGCTCCCGTTCGAGCGGGGACCCCCATCCGACAACACGCACCCATAGCTTCCTCCGTCCCCTCTATGGGTATGGGTGCGTGTTGTTCGATCGTCACCCCTGGTGTTCCTTTGGACTTCGCCGAATACTGTACGTCCTCCTGTGGGCTCCCATAGGTATCTCCGCGGGCGAGCACAAGATGATCGTGCTCAGGAACTGGCTGGGCAGGATCGCCGCGCGGCCCGAGTTCGAGGACCAGTGCTGGACCCAAACGCTGTATTGCTGGACTTCGGCTGCGTTTTGTTTCTCGTTGTGGGAGGGCGGTGCAGGAAAACAGGTAGAGCAGAATGAAAAACATAGTGAAAACAACACGAAAAACAACATGTAGCTCCAGCCCTGTCGAGGACCGCGCCTTTCCCACCTTCCGGCGCTGGGTGGACGCCTTCGCGGACGAGGGGCACCGCGAGGGCGCCCGCTTGCTGTGGCTGGCCTGGGGCGACTTCCTGGACACGAACCCGCCAGTGGAGTTCCTGGAGGAGTGGTCCGACAGCCTGCGGGAGCAGTCGTGGGAGGCTGGGAGCAGAAACCAGGGATGGACAGAGCCCCCACCCTGACACGTCGATTCACTTGGTATCGCTCGGACGTGTGCATTTCTTCTCGGCGGGGATTATTCAGAAGCATCCTGGATCATCCTGCGAAAAAGCCACGCACGAAGCCGAAAAGAGCACAGGGAATGGACGTCCGAGCGACGGGGAGTTAGTGAATTGGCCGTTTGAGGGTTCTCGAGCGGGCGCCGCGGCCGTCCTTTCCCAGGCTCTTGCGCCCGCCAGGCTTGGGGCCCGAGGTCGTCGTCACGAAGCCACGTTTTACTAAAGGGGGTCCTGCCCATCCCCGAAGAAACAGCTCGAGGAGGAAACACAGCGGCATGTAGCCTAGATTTTGGGCGCTCCGCGCGGATCGCTCGGCTCCGCGCTGGGCCTCCCGAACGGCGCCTCTGGCGCCGGCGCCGCCCCTGGCGCGCTCCGCGCGCCGGGGGCGGGGGGGTCTGGCGCAGATCCCAGAAATCCGTGCGGAGCGCCAACAGTGTATGGTCACGGCGTATGTCCTCTTCGTTCGAAGCAGCGCGAGCGTGAGCTTCCAGAGGTCCGCGCGGGCCTCCGAAGTTTTCTGTTTGCGCCGCTGCTAGGGGGCCACTTGCGAACCCTACCCCACCCTCCTCTTCAGAAATCGCGGGGGGTAGGGGTAGGGTTCGCATGTGGCCCCCATAGCTGCTTCTTCCCCATGAGGCTGCGCACTCCAGGTCGCCTTTCGAGCTGTCCTGGGGGAACAGGCGGGTGCTCCCTGTGACCCACAGCCAGGCTCGGGAGAGGAAAAAACACACAGACACAATTAATCGTCGACTCCCAAAAATATAGCAAAATATGGGAAGTGGGGGGGAAGACGAAATCCAAGAAATATTGGAAGATATGGGGGATCCTGTTATTTGAGTATTTCTTTGTGTGTCCCAGGGCCCCTTCACAGGCGCAGGCCTTCGCAACGCAGGCGGGCCAGGCCGCTCCCGAGGGCGGGGTGGAGCTCCAGCAGGACTCGCTGGCGAGGCTCAAGGATCTGGCAGACCTCTACAAGCAGCTGCCGGGCGATCTGAAGATGGAGCATCCAGTAACAAAAAGGCATACATCGAGGGCGTAAAAGACGCCCCTACCCTGGTGTACGAGGCGCTGTGCGCTGAACCTCCTGTGGGCTGACAGGGTAAACCCTGCACATCGCGCGTGTCGCGCGGCATCCTGGCGGCTCTCTGGCTTCTGGGAGCTCCCAGGAGGTTTACAGACCACGCACTTGCAGCCCAGGGTAGGGGCGTTTTTGCATCCCTCCAATGAACTCACTTTTTCGGAGGTCCGCGTGGATTTATGGGATCGGCGGTTGGCGCCCTGGGCAGCGCCTCCGGCGCCGCCTCCGGCGCCGATCCAAGAAATCCTCGCAGACCTCTGAGAAGATGCCTATGTGGTTTGCTTGTTCTTCTGTAGGAGCAGTCCTTGAGCAAGAAGGACGACTGCGTCCTGACCCGGGAGATCAACCTGGGGCTGAAGTCAGAATCGGCCAAGAGGAGGGGCCAGGGTTGCTACACGATCAAGTACGGCCAGGCATGGATGAAAGACATGGACGGGAAGTTCCAGGAGCGGAAGGCCGCGACGAGCGCAGCCACGATGGATAGCTACAAAAAGCACTTGGCTATCATGGACGCCAAGGGCCGCATGCTCCAGCTGGGGCAGCTGGTCAAGGACCTCCCGGAGGCGCGCTTCCCCCTCCACTTCCGGGAGATGCCCGCGCACAGGGACCGGAAGGTGATCATGATCTACCTGGCGCGGGCACGGCCCGAGACGGAGCGCAGGGGCATCGAGAAGACGCGCGGGCTGGACAAGTACCTCTGGGCCTGCCTCAAGCCGAGCGCCGTGCGGCCCTACCCCGGGGAGGACGGCGCCCGCAGGCCGTTCCGGCGCCGCAGGGCCGACGGCAAGGAGTCCGAGCCCCTCCTGGGCGCGGCCGCCCCGCAGCCGCAGGGCATCCAGGGCGAGGTGCGCAGGTGCGTCCAGGAGGTCCTGGCGCGCCAGCACCGCAAGTTCCTCGAGGCGCTGGAGGAGCCCGCCGCCTCGCAGCAGCAGAAGATGCGCGGTCACAAGGAGCTGGCCGAGGAGCCGGAGGAGGAAATGGGTGCCCATCTACCTCGGAGGTTGATAGACCTCCTACCCTGACACGTCGATTAGCGAATTGGCCGTTTTCGTTTCGCGAGAGGGCATCGCGGCCGTCATTTTTGCGGGTCCAGATACATCGGTCTCGGTCCCAGGCCGTTTTCACTGAAGGGGGGGGTTTTCTAGAGGGAGGTTGGTCCACCGCCTGATACGACCGCTGCAGCTGCTTCGTTGTCGCCTTATCTGGGCCTCCGGGGATGCCCTCGTCGCCACGGCCGGCTTCGCCTCGAGATTCTGGTCAGAGGGCGCACCCCGGGAGAGGTCTGGAGAGCAGCAGCGTCGGCATCGGTGTCGCTCTGTCTCCCCGAGGAGTACCTGAAGTACCGCGTGGTGGACTCGGACTGGGAGCTCGGCCGCTGGTGCTACGGGGAGGTCGTCGGCGAGGACCAGGACGTCCACGGCGACGACGTGCTGGTCCTGGACAATCCCTCCTCCGCGCTGCTGGAGCTGGTCACCACCTGCGAAGGTGCCAAGAAGGCTGGCATGGGGCTGGTGTCCATGGAGAACGTCGAGGAGGTCGCTTGCCGCTGCCTCGTGCGCAACACGGTCCGCGTGGCCATGGCAACGCAGCCCAGCTTGGAGTTCCTCTTCTCCGCGTACGACGAGGACGAGCGGTCGGCGTACAGTCCGCAGGCGTTCGAGAGGGCGATCCGCGAGAAGCTGCGCGAGTTCGTGAGCGACCAGGCCGCGAAGATGCTGCCGAAGTGCACCATCACCCAGCATCAACAAGGAGTCGACCTCTCCGTAGAGATCACCGGGGATGGCGCGGTCATCGAGGAGATCCGCGCCCGCGTGGACACGAGCCTGTCCGTGATGAGCTACGAGGGTCGCTTGATGGACAGCCACCCCACAGTCCTCGTCAAGAGGAACCTTCTCATGCCGTACATCGGCGTGCGCGGGAAGGGCGGCGGTCTCAATTTCGCGGTCGACATATTGCAGTTCCGCGACGGCTTCATCGGCACAGGGCTCGAGCAGGACCCGACCCCAGAGCGCATGCTCTTCGGCATCTTCGACGCTCGTCACCAGCCGCACCCGGACTTCTGGCGCATGGTGCTGCCCAAGTTCGTGCAGAGCGCCAGCGTCGGCTTCACCTACGAGGTCAACAAGGATATAGCCATGGTGCAGGCTCCTCAGCACTTCGCCCACCTGAAGGCGGAAGACGACGTCCTTGACGTGCTCAATGGCGCCGCGTTCAACATCATGAACGTCATCCGAAACAGGTGCGGCGGGGTGACCTCTTGCGGGACCAACGCGGTGTGGCAGATCGATGCGGTTGATTTCAGTAGACAGACTGAGGAGTCTGTGCATTTTGAATACTTCGAGTCGCGTACCAAGATTGAGGACACGGCCACCTCGCACCAGCATTTCTGCCGGGGCAAGCGCAGCGTGTACGTGCAGGAGCAGGTTTGCACTGGAATCGCCAAGGTGAACGCGGACTACCTCGGCGCTGTGCAGCGCTGGGCTGAGGGCGCAGTTCAGCTTTTCTGGGTGCAGTTGTTTGTTGACCGCACTCCGCAGCTGGTCATCTTCGCCTGGTGCGTCCTAGGATACTTTGGAATTGTCTATCATTTTGTCTACGGATCTTGGGCCAAGGACCTGCTGGGGTACAACATGTTTTGTGACACGCCGGGCACCCCCACGATCATGTTCGGTGCGGACGCGAGCCTCTGTACTAGTTTGTACAGTGGATTCAAGTTCTTCCTTGGACACAACATCGACAGGGTGGTCTACAAGCTAGCAGAGGAGCAGTACATGTTATTGATCGACGTCACCCTGACGTGGTTTGTAACCTGTTGTGGGATGGCCCTCGCAACGGTGTTCCTGTCCTTCCGCGGTATTATGCCCAGCATCGTCCGCCTGTTCATCATGACGGAGAACATAACCTACTTCTGGACCTCCCTCGCGATCTTCTTCTGGATCTCGCTCACGGTCTTCATGGTGATCAGCACGACGCCGCCGTTGATGTTCAACGTCAGCCATTTTGCCATATACATCATTTTCATCAAGATCTCGGAGAACGGTATGCTCCACTACTACAAGTCGCTCGGCGAGAGCAACGAGCTCGCCATCTGGCGCGGGCAGCAGTCGTACATGATCTCTGCCCCACTATATGTGATGTCCATTGTTCAGGGCACCTTGGCAGCGTGGGGCATTGCATGGCGCAACACGGACAAGTCTTTCTGGAGTTCTGCCGACCACGGCGCCGACGTCATTCGTGTCGCCACCATGTGGGTGACATTCATCTGGCTACTGCTGCTTTTCTGCGTCGGCTTCACAGTCATCATGGCGACCCGCTTCGACCTCTTCCACGACATCGGGGACAAGTTTGAGAGGCAGTGCCAGGTGTGCGCCTGCTGGATGATGTTTCTGGTGGCGCTGACCGTCTGGGAACCCCTGCTGAAGTTCTGGGGCTTCGATGACAAGATCGAGGCGATGAGCAATGATAAGAATTCCAACATTGGCAGGTGGTGGGCCAGCTTCAACATGTGGTGGCGCACCCGGGCTTGGATCACTCGGTCCTGTGGGGCAAAAGATACCTGTATGTTACTCCCCGGACCTCTTCCAGGGTGCGTCCTGACCAAGTTTCCAAGGCGAATCCAGCCGTGGCGACGAGGGCCCCCCAGGAGGCCCAAGAAGGCGAAACCTACGAAAGCAGATTCGCAGAGTGCACTTCTACACCACCACGACCATGCCTGGCCAGGGCCATCATAGGCCCTCGGCTGGTGCACAGACCCTTCTGGCCTCGGCCAGGAAGGCATGCCAGGGCCCAGGATGGCCCTGGCCGGGCATGATCGTGGTGCACAGGCACCTTCTGCCTGGGACGTCGGTTCCGATCGTTCTTTCGCCTCTGAGGTACGTGACCGACTTTGGGCTGCCCCTGCTCATCCTGTCTGGCGCCACGGGCGGCAAGAGCATCTTCGCCGCGCTCGCCTACGCCACCTCCGGCGCCGGCGCGGAGCGCTGAGGCCCAGACCTCTGTGAATTCAACGGGCTCACGACCGGAGCTCCGCGCGGCCTTCTCGGGTCGGGGCCGGCGCCGGGCCCCCTCTCCGCACCCCCCCGGGCGCGCCGCAGGCGGGAGAGGCGGTGTGTGGAAGGGGGGGTCCAGCGCCGACCCGGGAGATCCCCGAGCGGGCCTCCGAGCGCCGCTTCCCCCCGGGGGGGTGGGCTTTCGCCCCGGGTGCACCTCTGTGATGGCCCCGAGGCCCGAAAGAGAGCCCCGCGGGCCGAAGGTGGCGCAGCCAGGTCTTAATTCGGGGGGGCGGCCTTGCGGACCTCAAGGAGCTCCCCTGTCGCTCCAGGCCGCCTGCCGCGGGCCTCCCGCCGCGGGCCGAGCCTTTTGCCACCACGTTTTCCACGGCAGCCACGGAGTGTGAAGTACGTACGGTGGGTGCGCGTCGTGTCGACTGGCGGCGACTCCGAGTCGGTCGATGCTGAGCGATCTGACGTTGGTCAAACTGCGGGCAATATTAATATCCATATCCAGTGCGTCTTGGACTTTCTTGAAGGGGCGCCGCAAGGCCGAGGCGCACTGGATGTGGATAGAATTTGAGCTTTTTGGAAACAAATTATAATCCATATCCAGTGCGCCTCATGTTTCTTGGGGAGAGAGGCCGAAACTCCAAGACGCACTGGATGGGGATAAAGACATTGCCCGCATAAGCGATCCCCGCGGTGTCAGGAGCCAACGCCAGGGCCCACACGACACGAGCCCACCGTGCCCCGCTTTCGCTTCCAGGCAAGACCAGGTCATGCCGCGCGGCTCCTCATCAAGCAGCCTGGTCGTTGCGGGCCACCACACGGGCAGTTGGTACCGTTTGGGCCTCTTTTGCAGGGTCCGGTTCGATTCGATCGATCTGCTGCGATATCGGCTCTGACCAGCACGATTTGATTTGATGTCGATGCTCCGGCGATCCGATGCGACCCGATGTTCGCATGGCGTTGTTGTGCACCCTGGCGCGGCGGATTCTATTTTCTAACCAGCCTCGAACTTATCCCTATCCCTGAGATTGACACGCCAAAAGGCGATGACAGTCTTAGGGATGCAGCCTCAGAAATTGAAGGATTCCCTAAGATCGCCATCGTGACGAGGCGATGCCCAACATAGGGATAGGGATAGGTTCCAGGCTGGTAAGATTCGATTCGATTCCGACCTCGTTTCCACGTGACCCCATCCGACCCGCGTTCCAATCCGATCCCAATTTCCGATCCGAGGTCGACCGGTCCTGGTCTGGAAGCGCCTGTGGCCGAAAGCGAGGCAGCCTCGTCTGCCCCCTTTGCCTGGGCAGTGCCAATGCGGTGGTGCCTGCTCGGCGCGCCAGCCGCGAGAAACGCGCGCCGCGGCCTTCCCCTGCCCGGCCGGCCGTGCGCGGCGCGCCACGGGTGCGCCGCGCTCCTTTGTTGCAAGCAGTGGCGGAGCATCCTGGCTCGCCTATAGGCCCGCCAAGGAATGTTCCAAGAGCCTTTTGCAGTATGCACGACATGTACTTAGCGCATGTCTGCAGTATCGTTTGTCCCCTTCGAGGCCCCCACCAAAGTGCCCCCCCCCAGTGGGGGATACACCCCTCGAAAACCCGAAGGGAACAACCTATATCCCCATCTAGGTGGGCAAATCGGCCAGTGGGGCCCAGGCCGCGCCACTGGAGATGGGGATCGGTTAAACGATACTCATGCCTGGCTGGAACCACTTTGTTTCAGCACATCGGCTTTATGTTCTAAGAACATTGTTTTTGTGTTTTGAGCATTCTCTGGTTTTGAGAACATCTCCTGGTGGGCCTATAGGAATGCTGTGACGGTCGGTCTCTGCTCAAGTGTTCGTTGTTATCGACCGCGTTTGCGTTTGGACAATGCTTTGCATGACTGTTCGTCCTCCCCACAGACCTGAAGAACGAAAACTGCAATGTGACCAGGAAGAGATACCGCCGAGGCGCTGACATGAGGGCCACTGTGGGTTCGGAGGGGGCCCGCCTCTCCTTGGTCAGGTAGGACAGAAACACACAGACACAATGAACCGACGACTCCCAGGAAAATATGGGAAATATTGGAATTGGGGGGGATAGCGAAAACCCATACAATATTGGAAAACATAGGGGATCCTGCTATTTGTTTGTATTTATGTGTGTTCCCTTGGGACCCTCGACTTGGGTCACCCTGTGGTTGCTCCTCTAGCCCTCCTCGTGCGCCCAGGCGCTGCTGGTGCCAGAAACGGGCTCCGCGCCTTCTTGGGAATGCCTTACGGCCGGTGCCGCCGACGACGGCGGCCGCGACGACGACGACGACGCTGACGCTCTGGAGCCCCTGTTGGGCCTCTTTTGGGAGCCTATTCGGCTCTGTTGGGGGGCCTCTCGGGGGACTTCGTGGGAAGCTCCGTGGCCACCCGGAGCCGCCTCGGAGCAGATCTGACGCCTCCCTCGAGGCAGGGAGGGAAACACGCAGCAGCCCGCAGCAGCAAGTCAGAGTGAGGAGGGTCCCTGCCGGAGTGGGGTGTCCTGGAGGAGGGGGGCACGGTGGTCACCACGTCAAACAGAACAAATGAGGAGGGGTCCTGAGCCCCCCGTTTTCCCACATGGGGGCCATGGGGGTCACGACCCCCGGGAGCCCCCAGGGACATCCCCCTCCCGGATCCCCCTTGTAGGGGCCCCCTCCCCGCCGACAAGGGAAGGGGCTTCCCCTTCCGAATCTCCGTCTGGCGTTGTTCGAGTTCCGTCTGGCTGGGATCGCTGGAGGAGGAGGGCCCAGAGGAAGAGGGGGGGATGTAGAACGGAAAAACGTCCCACGCACGCCGACAGGGTCGGCGAATTGAGCGTTCCTTATGGTAGCAGCTTGCTCGTGCTCGAGGCCTCCCAGATGTGGTCGGAGTAGATGGGGTCGGATGATCGCGCCGCATCGCCGATGCATCGGTAATGCGGCGCGATGTGGAGCCAGATGTTATCCACGCCGACGTCGCCAGTGCATCACCGACGTCGCCGGTGCATCCACGATGTGGGGATCCAGCGCCGATCCAAGAATTTCGCGCGAACCTCTGAGGGATTATGCTTACGCCGTCCTTCTTCTCATTGATAGTATCAGTATTCGTGATTGCCCTCATTATCATGCTTCCTCTTAGTATGCCCTTTTACTATTATTGTTGTTCACGTTCCCTTCTACCAGGATCTGTCGACTCCTTCGAAGGTGCCTGTCTCCTCCTCCTGGTCTTCCATTCAGAGAGCATTGGGCAACGCTTCCAAGTGCATGCAGCGATCTATCGTCGCGGCTTTTTCCCTGTGCCCAGCATGCACTAGTGCAGCTTAGGACAATTAATCAGCATTCACTTGCGCTGGCTAGTGGCTGCCGCCACTTGCGAAGAGTGCATGACGATACGTACGGCGTATAAATTGCCCCTCGGGGTGCTCGAATTCACACAGCGCAGCTAGCGCTGAAATCGTTTAGCAAAGGCTCCAATGCGAGCGGGACCTGGACACGAGCGTGGCTGGTACCATGCTGGAGACCCCGGCGCAGCGCTGCTGGGGAGCGGGTGGCCCTCGCGAAGTCAACGCAGCTTCTCGAGGGACGCCCCAGAAGCATTCGGCATAGATTGTCGCTCGACGTGGCGGCATCCCATCCTCCCATCATCCTATTCCTTCATTTTCTTTTCATTCAGGAGGGAAAAAACACACACAGACACAATTAATCGTCGATTCTCCTTAGAATATTGGAAAAGAGGGGAAGTGAGGGGGAAGACGAAAACCCAGAAAATATGGGAAAATGTGGGGAATCTTTTTATTTGTGTGTATTTGTTTGTGTGTCCTGGGGCCCCGTCATTCATTGGGTAGTCGAGGAGGCGGTGACATGTCTTGGCGTCGCTGACATGCAGCGTTGGAAAACAATCGAAAAAGAACATCAGCGCCAGCGGCGGGCTCCTTCGTTGAATGTTCCGCGCAATCTGTTTCCGGTAAGCCGTCTGAGGGGCCCGCGGCGTCGTGGGGACCAGTCTCCGCGGGGCCCACGGGTGGCGCCGGAATTGGTTGCGCAGTCGTGCAGCAGCGTTGAAAATTAGGACAATCTGCGTTTGCGGCGGGCTTCATCACTGAATGCATTGTTTAACCTGTTTTAGTGAGGGGGGCCGCGGTGAAAGTTAGCACTAATCCTGACCATCCGGATCAGCTGGTACCTCGCCTGGCTCGGTGGGTCCAGCCGGGGCCGTTTCGACCAATTCCGGCCAGGCAAAGATCAATGGTCTCTTGTGTTTCTATTGGATACCTTTGAGGGCTCTCTGAGAAGCCGTTGGTGCCCTCCCGCAGGCTTCATAGAGGCGTCTGAGAGGCTGCTGCGAGGCTTCTGAGAGGCTTCTGATTGAGAGGTTTCTGCGAGGCTTCTGTGAAGTTTCTGAGAAACTTCTGAGAGGCCTCTCGGAGGCTTATGAGAGACGTATGAGAGGCTTCTGCGTGGTGAGCGGGAAGTTTATGAGAGGTTTTTGATAGTCTTCCGAGAAGCCTCTGAGAGGCTTCTGAGAGGCTTCTGAGTGGTTTCTGAAGAGAGCAGGCTTCTGATAGGAGCTTTCTGAGAGGCTTCTGAGAGGGTTCCGAGAAGCTTCTGACAGTCTTCTGAGAGGTTTTAATCTGGGTCTGAGAGTCTTCTGAGAGGCGTCTGAAAAAACTTCTGAGAGGTTCCCAAGAGGCTTCCGAGAGGCTTCCGATAAGCTTCTGAGCGATTTCTGAGAAGCTTCCGAGAGGCTTTTGAGAGGCTGTTGCGCGGCGGCTTTTGACAAGCTTCTGAGAAGTTTATGAGAGGCAGGTTTCTGAGAGTCTTCTAACACTTCTGAGGAGCCTCTGAGAGAAAGAAATAAACAAAAAACGAAACAAAAAAACATATTTCGAGGGATTACTGAGAGGCTTCTGAAAAGGCTTTTGCGGGGAAGGGGGCGGCGAGGAAATCCAGTGGAGGTTTTTGGTGTGTTTCGGCTTCTGGAAGTCACCCCTGCAATTCGGCCCTGGGACAGCCAAGCATCGACTCAGGACGATCAGTCTCCCCTGGGAAGTTGTCGTGTGATTCTCGCGTTGCCCCCCGTCGTCGTCGCCGTCGTCGTCAGCAGTCCAAAACCGACTCGGGACGACACCCTCCTTGGGGGAGTCTTCGGGTGATTTTCGCGTTGCCCCTCCGTCGCGGCGATTATGATTGATAGTAGTAGTAGTAGTAGTAGTAGTAGTAGTCGTCGTCGTCGTCGTCGTCGTCGTCGTCGTCGTCGTCGTCGTCGTCGTCGTCGTCGCCGTCGCCGTCGCCGTCGTCGTCGTCGTCGTCGTCGTCGTCGTCGTCGTCGTCGTCGTCGTCGTCGTCGTCGTCGTCGTCGTCGTCGTCGTCGTCGTAGTCGTCGTCGTCGTCGTCGTAGTAGTAGTAGTAGTAGTAGTAGTAGTAGTAGTAGTAGTAGTCGTAGTAGTAGTAGTAGTAGTAGTAGTAGTAGTAGTAGTAGTAGTAGTAGTAGTAGTAGTAGTAGTGTAGTAGTAGTAGTAGTAGTAGTAGTAGTAGTAGTAGTAGTAGTAGTAGTAGTAGTAGTAGGTGTAGTAGTAGTAGTAGTAGTAGTAGTAGTAGTAGTAGTAGAAGTAACAGTAGCAGTAGTAATAGTAGTAGTAATAGTAGTAGTAATAGTAGTAGTAGCAGTAGTCGTATTATTAGTAGTAGTAGTGGTAGTAGCAGTAATAGAAGCAGTAGTAGTAGTAGTAGTAGTAGTAGTAGTAGTAGTAGTAGTGGTGGTAGTAGTAGTAGTAGTAGCAGTAGTCGTAGTAGTAGAAGCAGTCGGCGTAATACTAGTAGTAGCCATTGTAGTAGCAGCAGCAGCAGTAGTAGTTGTAGTAGTAGTTAACGGTTGTAGTCGTAGTAGTAGTAGTAGTACTAGTAGTAGTAGTAGTAGTAGTAGTCGTAGTAGTAGTAGTAGTAGTAGTCGTAGTAGTAGTCGTAGTATTATTAGTAGTAGTCGTAGTAGTAGTAGTAGTAGAAGTAGTACTAATAATCGTATTGGTAGTAGAAATGGCAGTAGTAGTCGTAGCAGTCGTATTAGTAGTCGTAGCAGTAGTACGACTACGACGACGACGGCGTTGACGACGACGACAGCTAGTAGTAGCACCACTACTACTACGACTACGACTACGACGACGACGACTACTACTACGACTACGACTACGACTACTACTATGAGATACTACTGCTACTGCTGCTGCTGCTACTACTACTACTACTACTACTGCTACTCCTACGACTACTATTACTACGGCTACTACTTCTACGACTACGCCTACTACACCAGCAACGTCGAGTATTATTACACTGCTACTACTGCTACTACTACTCCTACTAGTAGTACGCCTACTGCCACGTACTACTACAAATACTACTACTACTACTACTACTACTGCTACCACCACCACTCCTACGATTGATATTACTAGTTCTATTACTACGACTACTACTACTACTACTACTACTACTACTACGATTACTACGACTATGGCGACTACTACGACAACCACGGCCAGTACGATTGTTCTTACAACTAATATCAATCCTGCCACTACTGTTATTATTGCTACTGGAACTAGTACTACGACTACTACTACTAACCACTACTGACTGTATTCCTTCTACCACTGCTACTACTACTACTACTACTACTACGACGATTGCTTCGGCTACTACTATTATTATTACTACCACTACCGCTACTAGTAGTAGTACTTTTACTATTACTACTACTACTACTACTACTACTGCTTCTACTACTACTACTACTACTGCTACTCCTGCTGCTACTATTGCTTGTACCCAGAGTAGTACCAATGCCACCGTCACTGCTACTGTACTTCTAATACCACAACTGCTAGTATCGCTGCTTCTGCTACTACTAGTACTACACTCTCGGCGCCGGCTAGCACGAGTACTATCAGTAGTACTTTCTTTATTACTACATGTACGACTACTCCTATTACTATTCGCACGACTACGATTCGTATGATTACGATCACGGCTGCAATTCCAATGACTATGGCGGCCCCCACGGTTACTATTACCATTAGTACGAGCACCACTACCACCACCATTACTAGTACTATTATTACTACTACTACTTCCACTTCTATCACGCTTTCTGGACTACTACTACTTGTACTAATGCCCTTACGAAAGTGTAGTATTTTTTTACGATTGATATTATTACTACTAGTACCACGACTATCATTACTACGACGACGACGACAACTACTATTACTATTACGACTATTAGAACTACGACGATTACTGCTACTACGGTGGCTACTGCTACTGCTGTTACTATCACTACTAGTACCACCACCATTACGATTACTACTACTACTACTACTACTACTACTACTACGTAGACTACGACTACGACGGTTACTAGTACGATTGCTACTACTACGACTACTACTAGTACTACTTCTATGACTACTACTGCGAATGCTACTAAAAACCATTTCTTCTAACTATACTACGACAGCTGCTACTCCTGCGACTATGACTACCACTAGTACAATTACCACGGCCACTCCTACTAGTACCGCTACTACCGCAACTATTTCTGCTACGACCACCACTACTACTACCACGACTACTACTACTACTACTACTGCGACGACTACTTTTTTTATTTTTACGACGACCCCTACTACTATTACTACGTCTACTACTAGTACGCCTGCTAGTACTACTACCACTACGCCTATGACTCCAGCTACTGTTGTTATAACGACCACGACTACTACTACGTCTGCAACTACTTCTATGAATATTACTTTGGCGAGTCCGGCCTCTACTATAAGGAGGCTGCTACCGTTGTCACCACAAGTATTGCCATTACTACATCAGCTGCACTACGCCGCCGACGACGACAACTACCTCTACTACTACTACGAATGCAACGGCTACTACAAGTACCATCGCGACTGCCACTAACGTTATAAGAATTAATATGTAGACACATGCGGCTACTTCTTTTACTACTACTACTACTACTACTACTACTACTACTACTGGTACTACTATTGCTACTATTACTACTACTACTACTACTACTACTACTACTGCTACTACTACTACTACCACAACTACGTCGACTACGACCACGGGTATGCTTTCCACTGCTATTCTCCATTATACTTCCACCACGGCTTCTCCTTTCTTACGATTACTACGACTACGACTACGATTACTACTATTATTACGACGACTACTACTACGAATACTACGACTACGATTACTACTACGACTACTACTACTACTACTACTACTACTACTACTACTACTACTACTACTACTACTACTACGATTACTAGTAATATTACTACCATTACTACTACTACTACTACTACTACTACTACTACTACTACTACTACTACTACTACTACTACGATTACTACTACTACCACCACTACTACTAAAACGAGTCTTGCTACTACCACCACTACTGCGACGAATGCAATTAAAGGCGGCTGCTCTCAGCGTGTGTTTTTTTGGTCGCGGGCGCCACCCTTTACCGCGATTGCCGGCTCTAGTGCCCTTATTGTTCTTACTGCCGCTACTTCTAGTACGACTACTGCTGCTACGACTACCACTACCACCTGTACCACCACGACTACTATGCCCACTGTTTCTACACCTTCTCCTACTACTACTACTACTACTACTACTACTACAACGTTTGTTTTTCTTTTTATTACAGCCAGTACGGTAACACATGTGAGCACTACCAGAAATGAGGGCGACAACTACTATTCCTACTACTACTACTACTACTACTACTACTACTACTACTACTACTGCTAGTACGTCTGCTACTACTACCACAGCCACCACGGACAACATTAAGACTACGACGAACCGTTTGCGATGAGATTTTTATGTTACTACTACTAATGCTACTACTGCTACGGTCGCCGCTACTACTACGACTACGACTACGACTACTACGACTACAATCAAAACTACTACTACTACTACTACAACTACTATTACTACTACTACTACTACTACTACTACTACTTCTACTACTACTAAACCTGCACTCAGTACTACAAGCACCACTACTGGTGCTGGAACGAGTACTCGTATGGCGATTACTAGTTTATGTCTAGTATTACTACTACTACTACGACGACTATTATTTCTACGAGTGCTACTACTACTCCAACTATCACCTTTCTTTCTACACCTACTACTACACGTACGACGACTACTAGTAGTACTACCAGTTTTTTGCATTCCTTCGACTACGACTGCGACTACCATTGTTTTTTTCATTATTCGTACGACTACTACTACTACTACTACTACTACTACTACTACTACTACTATTACTATTACTACTACTATTACTACTACTACGACTATTACTACTACTACTACTACTACTACTACTGCTACTACTACTACTACTACTATTACTACTACTAGTACTATTATTATTACGACTACTATTACTACTATTACTACGACTATTACTCTTACTACTTCGACTACTAGAGCGACTACTTGTTATTGTTACTACTACTACTTCTACTACATCGACTTGTACTACTACTACCACATTTACCACCATCACCATTACACCACTTATTATTATCATTACCATTACTCTATCTACCATTACTGTATCTACCATCGACCATTTACCATCTACTTCTTTCAATATTTGTGCCACTTCTACTACGACCGCGGTTTCCCGAAGGACTGTTAGGGTGCCTGAGGACGTCCTTATGGCAGCATCCTGTTTATCTTGCGTTATCGTTCCGTTCGCGTTTTGTATATGTTTCGTTCGCCTAGCGCATCACCACCGCAAGCATTATTATCGTCAACCTCAGCATCGATGCCTGCATCATCACCGTGGTCACGTCGAAGTTCCACAACGGCAAACTGCACGGGAATGGTTCTTTTCCCGGCTCGCCCAAGATCAGCACCGAATTGAACTCTTTGTAAACAGCCCATTCGAAACAGAAGGTAATTCAACTAGTGCATATTTTGCACAGTCGGCAGGGATATGTCCGAGTTCAGTGCCGGTGTCAGCGGCATTGGCCCCAATCGGCCGGGACTTGCCCCGACTAGCCAGGATTTGCCCCCCTACTGGCCGTGGCGTCGTGGGGCACCGTTGGTGGCGTCGGTCTTGGCTGCGCACAAATGAATTGCATGTTCACATTTCAATATGTTGGCGTCTGCGGCGGTTTTCTTCCTTGTTCAGTTCGCAATTCGTCGGGCCGAGACCACAGCAAGCCTTCATTCCTACCCGCACTTGCGGGGCAGATGGTATATATATATATATATATATATATATGTACATGTATTTATGTACACACATCTGTGTGCATGCACACAGAGATTTATAGGCATACGTTTATGTGAATGCATATGTAGATGTATATGTGAATGTATATACCGATGCAGATGTGCATGCATATGTATATGTATTTGTACGTGTGTGGATCGGCCCGACATGTATATATATATATATATATAGATATGTGTGTGTGGCAATGTCTGTGTTCGTGTATTTGTAAAAATATACGTGTCTGTACAGTTGTATGCATAGGTATACGTGTATATGTTTGCATATGAATTCGTAGTCATATATGTATAGTGTTTGCTTATGTACATGTATACGAATAGATCAAGTATGTACGTGTGTGTGTGCGTGAAGCATGTACATGTGCATGTATGTGTGATTGTGATGGTGTACGCATGTACATATATTGATAAGAATCTGCATACGTAAACGCATGTGTAAATGCGAATGTGCATGTTTATGTGCATGTGGGCATACACATGCACAAACTTGTAGTACATATACACGTACGCATGCATATCTAAATATATACACACATATGTATATGGTTTCGGTCAAACCAGGCGGCCCGTGGGGCCCCAGACCGTTGCCCCAGTGCCGCATGGGGGGACAAACGAGCTTGGATCCGCCAAAAGGTCTCGCAAAGGGACGTTGAGGCCGCCGATCATTGATTCGAAACGGCTCACGTGGCCTCCGAGACGCCCCAAGAGAGCTTACGGTTGATCCCGAGAGAGACCCCAGAGGCGAAATTTTCCCTGCGACGTACCCAACCCATTTGCATCAAGTGGCGAAAGGCGTTGGCCCAAATTCGTTAGGACAACGACAGCGCAGGCGCCGTCATAGGCTGCGCAAGCTACATGATATGCGGTCACGTGGCACGATTCGCAGGACAGCAGCAGAAAGACGAAGAGCGAATGCCCAGGGGCGGGAACGCAGGGCATGAGAAGGACGCGCGGGGGGGCTGACCCGTCAGCGCGGCAGCAGCACAAGGACACTGGCAGGGGGCAGAGGACGACGACGAACGTGACAGGAGGAGACAGAAGATTGTTGCTGTTGTCGGTTGCACGTTAAAGATGCAGCGCTGCCTGCGCCATGTCGCCGCGGCGGTCGACAACAAGTTTAAACCGGCTTATAGTGTGCGCAAGAAGCGAGCTAGACCCAGATCGCCCGCCAGTTTCCTTGCTTCCTCCTTGCAATTTTCAATGCGGGGGCTAAACGCTTGAAGGCACGCCGCCAGGTTTGCGGGCGCCCCGCAACAGCGCCCCGTTTGACCCCCCCCCCGCAGCCCTCGAAAGCGGCGACAGTTTCGCATATCGCAGCCCCACAGGGATGGCGAGGTCGAATCTGCATCTGCGTAGCATTCATTCCGCTGGACCTCCCAGAAGCCCTCGAAAGCGGCAGCAGCTTCGCAGATCGCAGCCCCCCAGGGATAGCGAGGTCCAATCTGAGTCTGCGTAGCACGTCGGTCCGCTGGACCCCGAAGCAGCCCTCGACAGTGGCGACAGTTTCGTAGACCGTAGCCTCACATGGATGGCGAGGTCTAACCTGAGTCGGCGTAGCACGTCGCTCTTCCAGACCCCCCAGCGGCCATTGAAAGTGGCGACAGTCGAGAAAAGCGCAGCCCCCCAGGGATGGCGAGGTCTGATTTCGGTACGCGTGGGACGTCATCTGCTGGACCCCCCAGCAGCTTTCGAACATGGCGCCTGGTTCACAGTCCGCAGACCCCCCAGGGGTGGCGACGTCGAATTTGCATGTGCGTAGCGCGCTACTCTGCTGGACCCCCCCGCAGCCTTCGAAAGTGGCGTCAGTTTCGCAGATCGTAGCCCCCCAAGGTGGCGAAGTCTAGCTTAGTCTGCGCGGGACGCGTTTCTGCTGGACCCCCCAGCAGCCATCAAACGTGTCGAGAGTTTCGCAGATCGCATCCTCCCAAGGATGGCGAGGTCGAATTTAGGTCAGCACGGGACGTCGCTCTGCTGGGCCCCCTAGCAGCTTTGCCTGGGACATCATTCTGCTGGACGCCCCCAGCAACTTTAGAAAGTGGCGACAGTTTCCCACATTGCAGCCCCACAGGGATGGCGAGGTCAAATCTGAGTCTGCGTGGGGTGTCACTGTGCCGGACCCCCCAGCAACCGTCGAGATTTGCGACTGTTTCGCAGATCGCAGCACCGCAGGTCGACAAGGTCAAATCCCAGTCTTGGTGGGACGTCGCTTCGCTGAACTCCCCAGCAGCCCTCGAGCGTTGCGACGGCTTCGCTGATCGCAGCCCCCCCAGGGATGGCGAGGTCAAGTATGAGTCTGCGTGGGACCTCGCTCTGCTTCGCAGATCGCAGCCTCCCAAGGGATGGCGGGGTCGAATTCGAGTTTGGGTAAGAGGTCACTCCGCTGGACCCCCCCAGCAGCCCCCGAAAGCGGCTACCGTTTCGCAGGCCGCGGCCGCCCCAGGAATGGCGAGGTTCCTTTTTGGCATCCGCGTAAGACGTCACCCCGCTGGAACCCCCCCGTAGCAGCCGTCGAACGTGGCGACAGGTTCGCCGATCGCAACCCCCCAGGGATGACGAGGTCTACTTTGCGTCCGCGTAAGACGTCGCTCCGGTGGAACCCCCCAGCAGCCTTTCAACGTGGCGACAATTGCGAAGATCGCAGCCCCCCCACAGGGATGGCGAGGTTCCTTTTTGGCATCCGCGCAAGACGTCGCTCTGCTGGACCTCCCCCCCCCGCAGCCTTCGAAAGTGGCGACAGTTTCGCAGGTCGCAGCCCCTCAGGGATGGCGAGGTCTACTTTGAGTCAGCGTAAGACATCATCCTGCTGGACCCCCAGCGACCCCCGAAAGTGGCGACTGCTTCGCAGATCGCAGCCTCCCAGGTATGGCGAGGTTTAACTTTAGTCCGCGTAAGACGTCGCTCCGCTTAACCCCCCCAGCAGCCCTCGAAATTGGCGACAGTTTCGCAGTTCGCAGCCCCACAGGGATGGCGACGTCTCATTTCGGTACGCGTGGGACGTCACTCTGCTTGACCCCCAGCAGCCTTCGAACATGGCGACTGGTTCAGAATCCGCAGACCCCCCAAGGGTGGCGAGGTCGAATTTGAATTTGCGTAGCGCGTTACTCTGCTCGACCCCCCGGTAGCCTTCGAAAGTGGCGACAGTTTCTCAGATCGCAGCCCCTGAGGGATGGCGAGGTCTACTTTGAGTCTGCCTCGCAGATCGCAGCCCCCAAGGGATGGCGAGGTCGGAGTTGCGCTGATCGCAGCCCCCCAGGGATGGCGAGGTCTAATATGAACCCGCGTAAGAGGTCACTCTGCTGGACCCCCCAGCAACCGTCGAGAGTGGCGACTGTTTCGCAGATCGCAGCCCCCGAAACATGCCGAGGTCGAAATTGAGTCCGCGTAAGACGTCACTCCGCTGGAGCCCGCCGCAGCCTTTCAACGTGGCGACAGTTTGGCAAATCGCAGCCCCACAGGGACTCGCAAATCGCAGCCCCCCACAGATGGCCAGCAAGGGGGCAGGCTGGCACGCAGGACGGAGCGATGTGGGAGGCAGGAGAAAAGGCGAGAGGGGTTCCGATAACCCGCTCGGAGTACAAACATGAGCTGCGGGCCCCATAGGGAGGAGGCTCCCGCCAGAGAGTCCCTCGCAATTCACTCATAGACGGGGCTCCCGCTGGATACTTCCTCCATATTCAGGCCTCAGGGGGCCCAAACATGGCCTCAGTTATAGGTTTCCGATGACCCGCTCGGATTATAGACATGAGCTGCGGGCCCCATAGGGAGGGGGCTCTCGCTTGAGACTTCCTGTCAGTTCGCTCACAGTCGAGGCTCCCGCCTGAGATGAGTGAGTGAGTCAGTGAATGAGTGAGCGAGTGAGTGAAGCTGATGATGCTGATGATGATAATGATGATGACGACCGTGATGACAGTGATGATGATGATGATGATGATGATGATGATGATGATGCTGATGATGATGATGATGATGATGCTGATGCTGATGCTGATGCTGATGCTGATGCGGATGCGGATGCGGATGCGGATGCTGATGCTGCTGATGCTGATGCTGATGTTGATGATGCTGATGATGCTGATGATGCTGATGCTGCTGATGATGATGCTGATGCTGATGCTGATGCTGATGATGATGATGCTGATGCTGATGCTGATGCTGATGATGATGATGATGATGATGATGATGATGATGATGATGATGATGATGATGATGATGATGATGATGATGATGATGATGATGATGATGAGTGTGAGTGGGTGTGTGAATAGGTGGGTGAGTGCGTGAGTGAGTGAGTGTGAGTGGTGATGTGTGTGAGTGATTGAATGAATGAGTGTGCGATTAGAGACGAGGAGACGGTGTGTTCTCGGGGGCGTGCCGAGAAAACAAGAACCCCACTTTGGATGTGGGGAAATAGTCGGGGAGCGATTTTTTGAATATTGTGTATTAGTTTTTGAGTATTTCTGAGTATGTCTTATTTTTCGTTGAAAATCGCCTTGTAGGGGGACATGCCCGACCTAAGCCTAACACGCTCCCTGGACTACACCAAGGCAGCCCACCAGGGCGCCAGGACGGGGTGAGAGGCGGCCGATCCAGCGCAAGAGGCCCCCTGATGGCGGCCGAGGAACCCGCAGATTGTCACCCGACGCCGACGGCGACGATGACGACGACAACGACGACGACAACGACGACGACGACGACGTGGGGGAGGAGGAGGGGGAAAAGGAGGATGAGGAGAAGGAGGAGGAGGAGGAGGAGGACGAGTGCAAACCCAACACGCATCAACGGTGATACAACGAACCCTCTCTCCAAGCTCCCTCTCCATGGGTCCCTACAAGAGTCCCACCAGCCCTCTGGGCGACACCCCGGAAGGGCCTTGCAGAGGCCTCCGCGAAAGCCCCATGGCCATGTTCCCGGAGAGCTGTCCAGGAGCGTGATTGGTCGCCGCCAGTCATCGGAGCTTGAGTTTCGCAAGCATTCCCCCGTTGTTGTTTGCTCCGCTTGCAAGCGCTCCAAGAATGCCCAGGACGCTCCTCAAATTGAACCAGAGCGCCCCAAGCGGGTGCCAAAACGGCCCAAGAGGCGACCAAGCTGCCCCAAGAGGCCCCAGGACGGCCCAAGAGCTCTACAAGCAGCCAGTGATGAGTTGGAACCGGAGGATGAGGCCGAGAGGGAAACTGAGGGCGGAGGCAGGGGGGGAGGATGTTAATGAGGATGACGATAAAACTGAGGAAAACGGGAAAAGGACGAGGAGGAGGAGGAGGGCGGACGGAATAAGGCGACCGAGGACGAAGATGGAAGCGCAGCCCATATTCAGCTGGTGCTCTCTCAATCCTTCCTGCCTTCCCAGATTGCTTGAAAGGACGGCCCAGGTCGCTTGAAAGGACGGGCCAAGACGCCTCCGAGAGGGCACCAACACGGCCAAAACCGTGCTGCTCGTTCCGCTTGCCGATTCTCCAACACTGCCCAAAACGCCCCCCAGATTGCACCAACGCAACCCCAGGGGACGCCAAGGCGGCCCAAGAGGCGGCCAATCTGGCCTAAGAGGGGTTCCCCAAATGAGCCCCGACACCCGACAAGCGCTCGACAGGGTGCCAAGAACCACCAGACGGCTCCAGAAATGAGCCTCGACACCCGGCAAGTCCCTACCGAGGCCTCTACGAGGGCCCAACACGGCCGCAACCATCGTGTTACCGGAGAGCCTTCCGGGAACTGGCACAGAGGCCCCAAGACGGCCCCCCAAATGAGATTCGACACCCCTACACGGTTCAACAGGCGGCCGAGGGACGCCAAGATTGCACCCCAAAGGAGTTTCGACACCCCGAAGGGGCCTTGTAGAGGCCTCCGCGAAGGCCCCAGCACGGCCGCAACTAGCATGCTCTTGGAAGCCCTTCCACCGGGAACGTGATTGTCGCCGCCAGTCATCGGAGCAGGAAGTTTACAAGCATGTCCCCGTTGTTGCTTGTTCCGCTTGCCGGCGCTCCAACCAAGACTGCCCAGGACGATTCTCTGATCGCACCAGAACGCGCCAAGGCGGCCCAGCAGGCGGCAAAGCTGGCCCGAGAGGCCCAAAGACTGCCCGAGGGCTCTACAGGCGGCCGGTGATGATGAGGAGAAGGGCGATGAGGCTGACAAAGAACGGAGGGCGGATGCAGGGGATGACAACGCGAATGGGGATGACAAGGAGGGGGGGGCAAAAGGAGGACCAGGAGGAGGAGGACGAGGAGGCGGGGGAGGAGGAGGAGGAAGAGGAGGCGAAGGAGGAGGAGGAGGAAGGAGGAAAAAGAAAATTGAGAACAATTAGACGAACAATGCGAAAAAAACATGAAGCGGAGGATGAGGATGAGAGGAGGAGGAGAAGGAGGAGGATGAGGACGAAAGCGAACGGATTTAGGAAATTGAACACGAAAATGGAAGCGCAACCCCATAGTCAGCCGCTGTTCCCTCCATCTGTCCTGCCTGTACCCGATCGCTCAAAGGCGGGCCAAGAGGCCTCCAACAGGGTCCAACACGGCCGAAACCGTTGTGTTCCCAGAGAGTTTTCCGGGACCACGATTGTCGCCGCTAGTCGAAGGAGGAGGAGGAGGAGGAGAAGGAGGAGGAGGAGGAGGGGAGGACGGGTGCGGAGACACGGGACCGAAACGAGGATAACGAAGAGGAAGGGGAACAAAAGATGTGGAAGCGGAGAGAAAACGAAGGATGATAAATCCCTCCTGATCCGCTGATCCATCCCTCGCTCCCTTTCCCGTTCTCTCCCTTGTTGTTTCTCCTGCCTCCCTGCGTCCCTTCGTCCCTACCTATCCTCCCCCTCTCCTTCTCCCCCCGCTTCCCCCCCCCGCGACCACGACGCCGACGACGACGCCGACGCCGACGGCGCCTTTGACGCGGCCCCATTCCCGCGTTCGTGGCTTCGGGTGTCGCATGCGCGCCATGGGAATGGATGCGAATAACAATGGTGAGAATGAGGTCTTCGGAAGTTGCCCAGTAAGTGTAGTTGTATCTACATGGATTTTCACACATGCATGTGTAAATACATGTATAGTCAGGTAGCCATGTGCAGAACACACGTATACATATAAATAGAGATGCATGCATACACATGCATGCATACATGCATGCATGCATACATACATACATACATGCGTGCATGTATACATACATACGTTCATGCATGCATGCATACATGCATACATGCAACAATACATACATGCATGCATACATACATGCATACACACGTTTCCGTATAAACACAAATGTACGTAATGGCATTCGGATATCCCACTACCGTTTTTGGGTTGCGGGTATGAATCCTCAGGGACATGTTTGGTGGTCTTTCGGGGGTGTGCTCAGGGGTCTCGCGGGGGCAGTTTTGAGGGTTCTTGGGGACATCGGGCCTCTTATGGCGTCCTGGGGGCCTCTTGGGCCTCCTGGGGGCTCTTGGCGGCTTCTTGTGAGCCTGTAAGGGCCTCGTGCGGGCCTCCTGGGGCAGAGGGCTCGAAATATCAATTTGGGTACCCCGTCGGGGCCCAACCCTTGGAGCCGTCTTGGGGTCCTCTGGCCTCTTGGGATCCTCTTGGGTCGTTGTGGGATCCTCTTGGAGGCCTCTTGGGTCTTGGGGCGATCATGGGGGCCTCTAGGGCCGTCCTGGAGCGTCAGGAAGCCAGAATGGCGAGAAAGCCAAACTCTGTTCATAATAACCCCCCAGAAAATCAATAACTGTGTGCCTCTGGGTGGCAGCTTCGGCCATCTGGCGGCCATCTTGCGCCTTCGACCGATCGTTCGACGACTAGGGACCCTCTTCGGCCGTTCGTGGGGCCTCCGAGGGTCCTCTTGGCCCGTCATGGGATTCGCTTGAAGTCCGCACAGTTCCGGCGACACACTGCGGCATCGCCTGGGACCGCCTGGGGAACTGGGGGCTCGGGCCCGCGAGCATCTTCACGAACCACAAGCCCTCTGCCGCGCAGAGCTGCGGGAGCCCTGGGGCACTCCACCAGGTGCCGAAGGCACGGAGGCGGACATCCGCCGCCGCATCCCCAGGCCCATCCTGGGCCCAGGGGCGGCGCATGCGCCCCCTGGTCTGGCCAGGGAAGCATGCACGCCGCTCCTGGGCCCAGGATGGGCCTGGCGAGGCGGCGGTGAGCGGGCATCGGTGCCGTCGCCGCAGGTCCTGGCTGCTGCCCGTGCGCAGCGGGGTTTCTCTGCGCTGCCTGCGGTGGCGAGGTGGCGTCTGCGGCGCGCCCCTCGGCCGGGCCGCCGCGGGCCCCTGCGCGGCGACCTCGCGGAGAGCGGAGGTCGTTCGGCCACCGGGCGCTCGGGCGGACTGCCCCGTCGAGGCGCCGCGGGGCGCCTCGCCGGCCCACGCCAGCCGGGAGGCGGCACGGCGGGCACCGCGCTGAGCCAGGGCGCCTCCTGGGCCTTGGCCTGAAGTCGAGCCTGTCCCTCCACAGGAGGAATATTCAAACATAGTCAAAACATAGACTGGGGACGATGTTTTGATTATGTTTTGTCAATGTTTGTTTTCGTATTAGGTTATGATTGCAATATTTTTGAATATTGTTTATTTTTCATCCAAATTCGCCCTGTCAGGGGACAGGCCCGACTTAGCCCTGGCCTGCCCCTGTGTCGATGGGCGGGTCAACCTGGCCACCGTCGTGTGTGCCCGGGCTTCGTCCTCATCGCCGCCAGCATTCATGAGCAGCAGCATCCTCATCATGATCGTCATCAGCATCAGCATCATCAGCATCATCAGCATCAGCATGATCATAAGCATCATCAGCATTAGTAGCATCATCATCATCATCATCATCATCATCATCATCATCATCATCATCATCATCATCATCATCATCATCATCGCCATCGCCATCGTCATCGTCATTGTAGTCATGATCAGCATCATTCACGTCATCAGCATCTTCATCATCATCCCTAATAGCATCATCATCACTACCACCACCACCACCACCATCACTGCCCTCACTATCACCACCCATCACCAGAACATCAATGATCCATCAGCCCTCTTCCCTCATCCCTCTTCCTCCCCCCCCCCCACCCTCCTCTACTCGTCCCCCCTCTCCTCCCTTCTCCTTCTCCCCCGCCCCAGTCCCCCCCCTCCCTCCCAGACCTCCAACTTCGTGATTTGTTGATCGCAAACCGGGTTTCCAGATGTCTTGACCCCTTCCGCTGGAACAGTTTTTCATATCACAGGTCGTGGGTCGATGGCCTTTGGCCCGCTGAGGGCCCGGCCAGAAACGGCCGAAAACGGCAGCAACCAATCTCGGCCACGAAACACTCGGCCAGGCTGAACTCGGCCAGCTGAATTCGGGGCCAGGCCGAACTCGGCCAGCTGATTTCGACCAGGCTGAATACGGCCTTGGCCGAGTTCAACCCGAGTCAAGTTCAGCCCGGCCGAGTTCAGCCTGGCCGAGTCTCTCCTTTGTCTCTCGGACATTCCGTCCTGATTTGTTTCCTCACGCGAGGGGGCCTTCGACGTCATCCCAACATACTGATACTCTCTGCGCGTCGCCCCCCCATAGGGCGACGCGCGCGCTTGCCGACAAGTCTTATAGCATAAGCTCAGTGGCGGGTGTATTCTGACCGCTCCAGAAGCCGTATACTACAAGATGCTTGTATGTGTGTTCGGTTCGGGGGCGCCTGGGTAGAGGATACATAGTACAAGTCTACCAGTGTGTCCCAGATATCCAGCAGCTTCAGATTTTTTGATGCGTGGGCCTAGTAGGTCTGGACCACTTCCCCGGGTCGGGGTTTTCGTCCCGAGTCGTTGTTCGACGGCCCCGAGGCCCAGCGAGGGCCCCCCGAGGCCAACAGCGCCCAAGACACCGCCGCAACAGTTTTGTTGGAACGTCGGCTCTCTGCCCTGAGATCCGGCGTTGCAAAAAAAAACTGCAACATCGCAAGACAAACGCGACAGAGGCCCCAGAGCCCATCGTTTTGCGTCATCATTCGGGCTGGATCGACCTGCGAGGGACCTGGGGCCCCAGATGCAGCGACAACGCCGGTTGTGAAAAAGTTGCAAGGCCAGGATCTCAGGGTGGGTCCTTCTGCGCCCTGGGTCTGGCTCCGACGCCGACGCCCCCGCCGCCCTCGC
>CAUYUJ010018059.1:690000-752500 GCA_963575745.1 Prorocentrum cordatum
CATGGTCCCCCACTCCGTCCGCGCACATGCCCCGGGCCATGAATTGCGCAGCCCCCTCTCGGACGCCCGCCTCTTGGACGCCCCCAAAGACGGGGTCGAAGGATGGCGCCGCATCGCTAAGGCATCGGCCATGCGGATCGATGTGGAGCCCGGCGTTCTCCACGCTGTCTGCGCCGATGCATCGCCGATGCCGACGCCGCCGACGCATCGCCGATGCATCGGCGATGTATCTGCGATGCGGTGTGATCCTCCGACCCCATCCACTTGTACCCCCTCTGGATAGGGGACTCGGGATCCGAGGTTTTCGGGCGTTCTCGTCGGTTCTCGGCGGCTTCCCAGCCTCGGGATGCCTTCCAGCGGCTGCGCCTCGCCGAGGGGCGTCCGTGTGTCCTCGGGTTGTCCCGAACGACCGTCGGAGATTGGAGTTATGGTAGAGGGGAGCAATTTAGTGTTCCCCCTCTCCCCAAAATTCTAAGTTGGCACGCGCGGGGAAGACTGCGGTCGAAGTGTAACTCAGTTAACCCACCGCCAGCTTTGATCATTGGGGGACATTGGCAGACGAGCGTAGCATTAGTATTCGCCAATTTCTTCCGAAGTGTGTATGACCCAGAAGCCAGTCGGATCAGGGGCAATGCCAGGGAAGGATCGGCTGATACGGAGCTGATCGGCCCATCCCTCCCAGCAGCGTGCGGGCTCGAAGTCAAAGAACCATCGCTGATCTGTCAGCGACGCATCGCCGATTCTAGGTCGACGTTGCCCCCAGCTCGGGACATTCCGGCGGAGGCCCGCCCGGAACGTGCCGAGCCCATGGCTGGAAGGCGGAGGCGGAGGAAGATCCCGGAAGCCATTGTCGGAGGAGTCGGGGGCGCTGGAAGCCCTCGGCGGCGCCTCGCGCGCCGTCCCTGGACGACGACGACGACAACGACGAGGAGGAGGAGGAGGAGGGGGAGGAGGAGGGGGAGAGGGAAGGACTGAGAGGGATGCAGCGAGGGAAGGAGATAGGAAGAGGGAGCGAGGGAGGGAGGGAGAGAGAGAGGGAGTGAGGGAGTGAGGGAGTGAGGGAGGGAGGAAGGAGGAGGAGTAGGAAGCGGAGGAGGATGAGGAGGACGAGCATGATGAGTAGGGGAAGGAGGAGGAGGGAAGGAGTGACAGAGGGAGGGGAGGAGGGATGGAGGGTGGAAGGGAGGAGGAGAAGGAGGGAGGGCGTCGTCGTCGTTCGACGCCACCGACGACGACGACGCCTCCGCAGTCGCCACCTGGGGCTGCCTCGCGTCGGCGGCGGCCTCCGGCTGGGCCGCGGTTCACGGGCTGGCAGGCCCCGCAGTCCGCGGGCCCAGCCGCCCGGACTCGCCCGCGGGTCCGGCGGGCCCGGGCCTCCAGCGTTCGGGGGCGGCCGCCGACGACGAGGCCAACGACGACGACGAGCCTGACGACGACGACGACGACGACGACGACGACGACGACGAGCCTGACGACGACGACGACGACGACGACGACGACGAAGAGGCTTTCGACGACGACGACGACGAGGCCCGCGACGATGACGAGGCTGACAACGACGAGGAGGCCGCCGACGACGCCGCCGCCGCCGACGACGACAACGACGACAACGACGAGGCCGACGACGAGGAGCACGACGACGACGACGACGACGAGCACGACCACGACGATGCTGACGACAACGACGAGGCTTTCGACGACGACAACGAGGCTGAAGACGACGAGGCATGCGACGATGACGAGGCTGACAACGACTACGAGGCCGACGGAGACGACGAGCACGACGACGATGAAGACGCTGACGACGTGGCTGAAGACGACGAGGCCGGCGACGATGACGAGGCTGACAACGACGACGAGGCCGCCGACGACGACCATGCCGACAACGACGAGGCTGACGACGAGGCCGCCGACGACGACGACGACAAGGCTGACGACGACTAGGCTGGAGACGATGACGAGGCTGACGACGACGCCGCCGCCGACGACGACGACGAGGACGACGACGACGACGAGCCGCCGCCGACGACGACGAGGCCGCCGACGACGACAACGACGACAACGACGAAGACGACGACGACGACGACCATGACGACGAGGCTGATGACGCTGACGAGACTGCCCACGACGGCGACGACTGCCTCGCCCGCGGGTTCGACGTTCGGGGGCAACCGAGGCCGACGACGACAACGACGACGACGACGACGACGGTGACGACGACGGTGACGACTGCCTCGCCCGCGGGTTTGGCGTTCGGGAGCGGCCGCTTTTCACGTCGACGACGACGAGCCTGACGACGACGACAACGAGGCTGATGCCGACGACGACCAGGCTGACGACGACGACGACCACGACGAGACTGACGACGACGACGACGAGGCTGACGACGACGACAACGACGAGACTAACGACGACGACGACGACGACGACGAGGCTGACGACGACGACGACGACGAGGCCGCCGACGACGAGGCTCACGACATCGACGACCACGACGACGACCACGACCACGACGACGACGACGACGAGGACGAGGACGAGGATGAGGCTGACGACGACGACGAGGACGAGGACGAGGACGAGGCCGACGAAGAGGCTGCAGACGACGACATCGACGACTATGAGACTGACGACGACGACGAGACTGACGACGCCAACGACAACGACGAGGCTGAGGACGTCGGCACCGACTGCCTCACCAGCGGGCGCGTTCGGTGGCGGCCGATTCCCAAGTCGACGACGACGCTGACGACGACGACGACGAGGTTGACGAGGACGACGACGACGAGACTGACGATGGCTACCACGACGACGAGACTGGCGACAACGACGACGACGACGAGGCCGACAACGATGTCGAGGCCGACGGCGACGACGACGAGGCTGCCGACGACGATGACGACGACGACGACGTCGACAAGACTGACGACGACGACCCCTCACCACGACGACGTCGACGACGACGACCACGACGACGTCGACGACGAGGACGAGGAGGAGGCTGACGACGACGACGACGACGACGAGGAGGACGACGAGGACGAGGACAAAGACCACGACGACGACGAGGCTGCCGACGACGACATCGACGACGATGAGACTGACGACGACGACGACGACGACGACGGCGAGACTGTTGAAAACGCCAACGAAGACGACGAGACTGACGACGTCGGCGCCGACTGCCTCGCCCGCGGGGGCGTTCGGTGGTGGCCGATTCCCACGTCGACGACGACGACGATGACGAGGCTGACGACGAGTCTGACGAGGACGACGACGACGAGACTGATGATGGCTACTACGTCGACGAGGCTGCCGACGACGACGTCGAAGACGACGAGACTGATGACGACGACGACGACGACGAGACTTGTTGATGACGCCAACGACGACGACGAGGCTGACGACGATGGCGACCACGACGACGATGTTGACGAGGCTGACGACGACGACGACGACGACGACGACGAGGCTGACGACGACGACGAGGCCGCCGACGACGACGACGACGAGACTGACGACGACGACGACGAGGCTTACAACGACGACGACGAGACTGACGTCGACGACGACGGCGCCGACGATGACGTCGACGCGTCTGACGACGACGCCGACGACGACGACGAGGCTGACGACAAAGAGGCCGCCGTCGACGACGACAACGACGACGACCAAGAGATTGACGACTACGATGAGGACGAGGCCGACGACGACGATGCGGCTGACGACGACGACGACGACGGTGATCCTGACGACGACGACGAGGCTGACGACGACGGGACTCACGACGACGACAACGACGACGTCCAAGAGACTGACGTCGATGATGACGACGGCGATGACGACGACGAGGCTGACGACGACGACGACTGGGCTTGACGACTGCGACGACAACGACGACGACGACGACGTCGAGGACGACGACGACGACGAAGCCGAAGACGAGCCTGACGACGATGACGAGGCTGACGACGACGAGGACGAGGCTGCCGACGACGAGGCTGACGACGTCGACGACCGCGACGACGACGACGATGACGAGGCTGACGACGACGGCGACGACGACGACGACGATGACAAGGCTGACGACGTCGACGACGACCACGACGAGGCTGACGACAACGGCGACGACGACGAGGCTGACGACGACCACGAGACTGACGACCACGGCTGCGACGGCGCGACTGGGGACGACGACGAGACTGACGACGACGAGGACGAGGCCGACGCCGACAGCGAAGCTGACGACGACGGCGACGACGAGACTGACGACGACGACCACTTCAACGACGACGGAGACGACGGTGCTGACGACGACGACGACGATGACGACGACGAGACTGGCGACGACGACGACGAGATTGACGATGACGACGACGACGACGAGACTAACGACGACGAGACTGACGACTATGACGACGACGACGAGGCTGACGACGACGACCACTTCATCGACGACGACGAGACTGACGACGACGACGACGAGACCGACGACGACGACGAGACTGACGATGGCCACAACGACGACGACGACAACGACGAGGCTGTCGACGACGACGTCGACGAAGACGACGACATCGTCGACGACGACGACGAGACTGATGACGACCACGGGACTGTCGTCGACGACGACGGCGACGATGACGACCACGACGACGACGAAATTCACGGCGACGACGACGACATTGACGACGACGACGACGCCGACAAGACTGACGACGACGACGACGGCGAGACTGACGACGATGACAACGTTGTCGTGACTGACCACGACGCTGACGACGACGACGACGAGGCTCACGACGACGACGGCGAAAACGAGGCCGACGACGACGAAGCTGACGACGACGACAACGTTGAGGCTGACAATGACGACGGCGATCCTGACGGCATCGAGGCTGACGACGACGACGAGGCCGACGACAAAGAGGCCGCCGTCGACGACGACGACGACGACGACGATCCTGACGACGACGACGACGAGACTGACGACGACTCAGAGACTGGCGACGACAACGACGACGACGACGGCGACGAGGCTGACGACGGCGACGAGGCTGACGACGACGACGACGAGGCTGATGACGACCACGGGACGGACGGCGACGACGCCGACGACGACGACGAGGCTGACGACGACGAAACTCACGGCGATGACGACGACGACCACGACGACGACGACGAAAACGATGACTACGACGACAACGACGTCGACGACGACGACGAGATTGACGACGACGACGTCGAGACTGCTGACGGCCGCGACGGCAACAACCACGACGACGACGACGACAGTGACGGCGGCGGCACATTTGAGTGGACGGGCGGGCATTCGAGCAACAGAAGGTGCGGACCCTAGTGGGGTCAGGCGGGCGTGCCTTAACGGGCTGGCTGGGCGGGCGGATCCTCACGGGCAGGTCGGGCCGGCGGGTTATATCGGGCGGGTTGGGCGGACAAAGCTTAGTTGGCGGGCCGGGCCGGTGGTACATTACGTCGATACACTTCGGGGATGGATGTATTGGACGACGGCGCGATTTCTAAGTATTGTACAAGGGAGTCCTGGGCGAAAGCGCGATTTTTGGCCAAATTGCCAATCATCCGAAACAAGAGCACGATTCCCGAGCAGAGAAAGACCTGTTCTGGATTGACAGGACACTGGACCCAGCACATGCAGAGCAGGAGGCAAAGTCAGATCCAGAGCTGGCAGCTGGATGCCGGTCCCGGGGGGTCGAGCTGGAGCTGGCAGCTGGAGTTGCACCTGGATTCGGAGCTGAGCCAGGGATTTGGTCGGCAGCTGGAGTGAGCGAAGTTGCTCATTAGGCAGGGAGAGGGAGGCACGGGCTGGTGCTGCGGACGGAGGCAGGAGCGGCACCGCTGCAGGAAGGCGCGGGTGCCACTGATGACTGCCCGACGACTGCAGAGGACTTGACGAACACAAGTCTGGATAAAAATGGACTTTCGACGGTCCGCGTGGAGTCCTTGGATCCGCGCCGGGCCCCCTTGGCGGCGCCTCCGGCGCCGCCCCTGGCGCGCTCCGCGCGCCAGTGGTGAGTTCTACCCCAGATCAAAGATACAGTTAACCCGCTTACTTTCCCAAGGGTGCCCATCGCATCCTTGCCTCCTCGGTCCAGCCTTGGCCACTTTCGCTGGCCGCGCCCCGCATCCTTACCGCGCATCCTTACTATACTGGTTGACTGTATCCGCGCGGCCCGCCGACAGTCTGTGTTTCTGCCGCGGTTTGTTCTCTCGAGATGGGCCCCTGCGATCATAGCACGCACGGCGAGTTCGGGCAGGGGGGCCCCGCCCGCCCGAGAGGCGTGGCGCGCCCTCGGGGACGAGAGCGTTGGGCGCGGTGGTCCTTCCTGAGCGGCAGGTGCGAATCCGATATTTGCACGGGGCGCCAATCATCGATTCTGTGATTCTCTCCCCCCAACTCCTTCCTCCTCCTCCTCCTCCTCCTCCTCCTCCAGGCGCCTGGGTGCCCAGCTGCCACGCGCCAGCACGGCGACTCGCCGAGGCTGGCGCCCAGGACGAGGCCGCTCCGTCTGTCGGGTGTTGCTGCGGGGCGCTCACATGAGGGGTAATGCTCCACATGATTACTTGTATAACTGTGTTGTATGCATGTGCATGTACAAATCCTATAGAACACATATACATATACGCACATGTCTGAGACGCCTGCGGCGAATCACCGCGCCCTCTGTCTTCTTGGAAGCGCCTATGGGGCCGAACGTTTTGGCAAGAGCTCGGCCAAACTATCGGACTATGTGCTTTCCCAGCCGTTGTGGGATCCCTTCGGGAAATTCGCGTGGGAGGAAGAGAAGGGAGGAGGTGGAGGAGGAGGATGATGTTGATGATGATGGTGGTGATGATGAGGATGATGCTGATGATGCTGATGATCATGATGATGATAATGATGATGATGATGATGATGATGATGATGATGATGATGATGATGATGATGATGATGATGATGATGATGATGACGAGTGTGATGATTATGCTGGTGATGATGCTGGTTGTGGTGATGATGTTGCTGATGATGGTGAGGGTGATGCTCATGAGGATGCTTATATGCGTAAAGAAACAAGTACTCATATAATACATGTTAACAGCAATCGTGGTAGTGTTGCTGATGATGATAATGGTGGTGAAGATGGTGGCGATGCTGCTGGTGGTGATGATGGCAGTGCAGGTCGTGATGTAGATAGTGATGATGATGATGATGGTGGTGGTGATGATGATGCTTGTACTTATAAGTATGCTGATGCCCATACTCATGATTATGATGATAATGCTGATGCTGATTATGTTTATGATTTTTATGTGACGATGGTGACGATGCAGGTGATGATGTTGATGCGTATGATGATGCTGTTGCTGCTGCTGATGATGCTGCGGATGTTGATGCTGATGATGATGCTGATGTCGATGGTGATGTTGCTGATGATGATGTTGATGGTTGTGATGGTGGTGATGATGATGGTAATGTTGAATGTGATGAGGATAGCGGTGGCGATGATGATTCCGATGATGATGATGATGATGATGATGAGGAGGAGGAGGAGGAGGAGGAGGATGAGGAGGAGAAGGATGATTGAACGGATGAGGTGGAGGAGAAGGAACAAGATGATCAGGAGGAGGAGGAGGAAAAGGAGACCTCCCGGGAGCCTCCAGGGAACACGCGTGGTGGGGATAGGGGATTCAGGAGAAGGTGGATAGAGGAGTAGGAGGAGGAGTAAGAGCAGGAGAAAGGGAAGAGGAGGAGGACGAGGAAGTGGAGGGGGAGTTATCTCGGGAGCCCTTTGGGGTACTCTTGGAGCCTCCTGGGGACCCCCCTGGGAGCCTCCACGAGGCCTCTTGGAAGTCTTCTTAGATATCTTCGAGGCCATTTGGGGCTTCCGTGGCCGTCTCAGAGCGTTCCTGGCTCGTCTGGTGCCGTCCGGCTCCGTCTTGAGGGCCTCTCTGCGGCGACTTGGGGCCTCTCGGGACGCTTCAGGGCATCCTTGGAAGAAGCTTCTGCGGCAGTCTTGGGGGCCCCTTGGTCGCCTTGAGGGCCCCTTCGGCCGTCATTGATCAGGCCGCCTTGGACGCCTCGTGGGCGATCTTGGGGCGATCTTAGGGGGCGGAGGGGGGGGGGAGGAGTGCGAGGAGGAGGGGGAGGAAGGAGGAGGGGGAGGAGGAGGAGGAGGAGGAGGAGGAGGAGGAGGAGGAGGAGGAGGAGGAGGAGGAGGAGGAGAGGGGAGGAGTGAGAGGAGGAGGGGGAAGAGGAGAGGAGCAGGACCAGAGTACGTAAACCCAAGATGCATTAACGATGCTGCAATAAACTCTCCCGTCCCAACGCCCCTCTCCGCCAGCCCCTACAAGCCTTATCTCTATTTACTGCCAGAAGCGCTGGCTTGCAAGTCCAGCACCCGACGGGACTGCCACGCAGGCGAGCGCCCCGTTCTGAAAAGGAGCTGTCGACCATCCTCCTAGCGAAAAGTGAAGGACTGCGACGAGGCATGATCATTCAGCTCAGCGAAGTGTCCAGCGGGATCCCCGCTGTCATAAAGGACCGCCTTCCATCTGAGTTTCTATTACCTCAACAAGCTTGTACTTCCGATCGTCAACTTCGAGGAGGTTCCAAGTGAGGGGACCATGACGACAACGAGCCGCCGTCCATCCGTGCAGTTGCTACACATGATTACAAGTATGGTGGCAAAACACCCATGTCGAAAGGCAGCCGCTCACCATCAGTGTAACTGCCGCAAGCTTGTAAGGCGATGCGAGCGGCGCTGAGGCGGGAGCAACATTTGAAAGAGGACCGCCCGCCATCGTTGAAGCTGTTATAAACTCGTTTGAGGGTGTGCACGGCGTTCGGGTGAGTGCCCAATTCGAAAAGGAAGTGACATCAATCCTTGTTTTTGTTGTCAGCGTTTAGGACGCATGTGCGCGGCGCTACGGCAACAGCCGGATTTTGGAAAACCACCCCCATTGCCCTCCATCGTTGTACGAGTTGAAAGCGTTGAAACACATGTGCACGGGGCGAAGGTGACAGTTACAGTTTGAAAACGACCCCTTCCATGCATGAATCTCTTGCAGTTTCTAAGCGAAAGTGCGCGGCGCTGCGGCGAGAGCCGCCTTTTTTTCCTGCAAACCACCATCCACCAGCGTGACGGCTACAACTTTCAAGCTTCGTAATCATAGAAAATGAGGAATTCTCAGGCGAAACGTCAGGTCCGCCCTGCCGACACGACTGGGAGTGCGACAGGGGGGAGTTGCCGACAAGGGAAAGGAGTAATGGAGAACGAGGAGGGGAGGGATAACGAGGAGAAGGAGGAGGGGGAGAAGGAGGAGGAGAAGGAGGAGGATGTGGGGAAGGAGTAGGGGACGGTGGAGAACATTGCAGTCCTGCCCTAGGGGCCGTGCTACACCCCATCGACGCGGGCGCACCCCAGGCCAGGCACCGAAGCCCCTCACCTGACATCAGAGGGGACGCGGGGCAAAAGGAGAATGAGGAGGAGGAGGCGGAGGAGGAGGATGAGGAGGAGGGACGAAAGGGAGAGGGAGGGAGAGGGAGGGGGAAGGACAGAGACAGCGAGAGACAGAGAGAGACCTTTCACCTGCCCTCCCCTCCCTCTCCCCCCGCCTCACAGAGGCTTCGCCGGGCCGCCGCGAAGCGCTCGCACAGCTCGCGTCTGGCTCGGCTGTAGCCGCGGCCGCGGTGGGGACAGGCCGGCCTCGCACAGTAATGTGCCCCCCCCCCCCCCCGGGGCAGGAGGAAGGAGAGGAGTCCAGCGTGGTAAGGCTTTGGTCTGCGCGCAGATAGCGCCGTCCTGGTAAGGCTTCGGGTTCCCCGCCCCTGGGCCCCGTCGTATCCCCCTTCCCCGTTCAGGCATTCCCGGCTGGCCTCAACAGGCCTCTCGAGTAGTCCCGGTTGGCCTCAACAGGCCCCCCGAGTAGCCCAGGGCGGTCTCAACACGTCTAGCGGTGCCCCTGGGGCGCTCCGCGCCCCAGGGTTGGGGTGTTGAGACCGGCCCTGAATACTCGGGGGGGCTTGTTGAGGCCAGCTGGGACAAATCGGGGGGCCTGTTGAGCTAGGTTCATCGTAGAGACGCCCTGGGTTTTTTGTCCCGCGATTTCAACTCGGCATATAGGAAATCATGTGTTGGCTCTTCTGCATGTCTCAATCCGAAAACCAGACAGGTTATACACATGGCTATAAACCATGTGCATGTAGGTGTCGACGTACATGTGCATAGAAATGCATGTGTATATGTTGATGTGCATGTACACGTGAATGAGTTTGTACATGCAATCGGACATGCGAATGTAGATGTGTATATGTACATGTGCATGCGTATGTATATGTGTATGTACAAACACACGTAGACTATATGTATATATATATATATATACATATATATATATTATTAGCCAGCACGAGGCTCAGAATATTCAGGCCTAGCCGCTTCGGGTCCCCCGACCGCCCCATGCATGTGCCACCATGGCGCGCCCGATGAGGCGGTCAGCGGCGCATGCGGTCATCACGACTGCGGCCTTGAGCCCCCAGCGTGCCAACGTCGAGCGCACGCCGGGCATTCTTCATTAGCTCCGCAACTTGTCACGTCATTTTTTTGATGTGGCACTCAGGGGAAGCTGGCAGTCGAACCGATATGGCGCTCAGGTGACCACCTGGTTCTCAAGTGGGTGTGGCGGAGCAGCGCGCCCGTGAGCAGAACTTGTTGTCTTCAGAAGTTGTTGTCCTTCGGTTTGATCACGTAACGATGCCTTTCGCCCGGCTTGCTTCCGAGCTTGCCCCCCTTGTACCAAAGGGACTACGAGGACGTTTCGCGGCAGCTCGGCTCGAAAGGGGGATCGTTTGGCAATTTAATGTCAACGTGAATATGTTCCACCCGCGCCGTGGGACAACAAGGCAAGAACACAATCATGGATGAAAACCCTGGTTGTGATGATGGTGTGGTTCATGCGAGCCAACGATACTACACATGATGGTGATGAACACAAAGTTTGCTGTTGGCCAAATCCATTAAAGTAGTGCGCAGAAAGATAAGGCAGTTTCTTATGCGTGCGTCCCTCGTGACCTGAATGACGGCGTCTTTTCTTGCAATACCATCAGAAGTTCGATGTTGCTCCGACCGGTTCGCCATGAAGGAACGATGCGGTGGCAGGTTCCAATTGGATTGGGTATACGTGCCAGTATATTCGAGCTTCGCCCGGTCGGAAACACCCGCGTCCGATTGGATGTTGTTGCGATGAGTGTTCCATGTCAGCGTGGAAAGAGTTGGACGCTGTTTGCTCAACTCATAGAACATAGGTCCGAGCTGGATGCGAATCAGTTGAGAGCTGATTGACTGGGCGGCAGGGAACCCGCCGAGAAAGCGAATCTTTTGATCACGAGAGGGCGACGCTATGCGGCTGAGCACACACGTACAGCGAGCCAGCGTCATACAGAGGACCAAAGAGACAAGCACAGACGGTTGCGCAGTTTCTACAGCAACAACGAGATATACGTGGAATGGCCGGTCTCTTAATCAGATAAGCATGCACAGCAGTAGGTCGAGGCAGCAAAAGCGAGCGCATTGGGAAGGCGTGCAGGAGGTACGGGTTGACGCGTTTCCTCATGTTGTAAAGAGACATGATCATTACGAAGCGCACCGGTTCGCTCGGATGGTTGCCAACAAAGGACGACTCCCGCGGAAGCGGAATCGCAGATTTCTATCGGATTTCGCTACAACGACGAATTGGGTCTCAAACCCCCAGAAGCGCGGAGAGCAAGGGGGCTCGAGTTGCCAGCTCATCAACAATGGACACGCATGGGTTGATTCAGACACACTAAGGCCCCTTTGTTCTTGACAGTGCGATAATTTGCCAGATTTATGAAGACGTCGAGGCGACGCAGAGGCAGATCTGGCGACTTCGTTTGTGGCGAGCGGCCCCTGCACTTCCCGTTTTGTTTCTGTTGTTGCGCGCTGCGACGATGCCGAACTGGATCAACGAGAGGCTGCGGGCGGGCGCGTGGAGGAGAGGCCCAAGCTGCAGACCCCGCACTTCAGGCATTTGCTCCGCCCCGCTGCGCCGGGCATCAGAAGGTCTCGCGCCGCGCTGCCCCAGCGGGCGACCGGCGAGGCGGCGAGGCTCGCGGAGACCAACGACAAACTAAGCGCAGATTGCGATCGGATTATTGCGCTCGTGCGCGCGATGGCGACGTCGTTTGCTTTTTGAGCCATGCTCGCGCGGTCAGAATTTGAAGATGATTCCGACGCACGCGGCGGAGTGCCAGGCCGCCGACGGGAAGCCGCCATTGCCGTCCAGCAGCGCATCTCCCGGAGACTACTGCACGAAGCCCACGGGCGCCGCGTGCAAATAATGCTTGTTGCGCGAAATGTTTATCATGCGACCTCGCAGGCTTGCTTTCAGGGTGCGGTTCAGGATCTCCTTCCAGATCCTCAGGTCGCGATGCGTCGCGCCAGTGGGGTGATTGTCCGTCTTGCCCATGCGCCCGAGGACCGGCTTCTCGTCTCTCTATCAAGGGCCTCCCAGGAAAGCCCTTCATGGGGCGCGCGTTTTGTCGCGCGCGTGCGTAGATGCGTCGCGGGAGGCCACGGGCCTCGCGCAACCTGAAGGCGCGCGGTGCGTTTTGCCCGCGGCCCCAGAAGCGCGCGAGCTCAGCTCATCGTTTTCGCGGATGATGTTGCCGCCAACTCCGCAGTCACGCGCGACGCGCCCCCCGCTCCCACGCCCGGCGCTCGACAGAGTCGCACGCCGGATGCTGGGCCTGCGCGCGCAGAGACTGCGCGGGGCCGCGAGGAGCAGGAAAACGCGCTGCCCCTCTTTGTGCTCGGGGCCCCACGGGGCCGAGGCGGCCATGCTAAGGCAGCAGAGGCTGCAAGGGAAGACCGTCGCGAAGGCACTGCGCCTGGGGCCCGAGCTCTTCTCGCGCTTCAATTCGAATGCAAGCCAGCACGGGCCGCTCGCTGTTCGGGCTGCGGTTTTCCTCGGGGCGGTCTTGGACCTCTAGTATGTCCTCGAAACGGGGGCGCGACCTCAAACAGACGGCTCCTCGCCAGCCCGCGCAGAAGATTGGGCCCCGACTGATTCGCCGCTGGCAGCGCCTGGCAACGTCTTGCTCGGCGGGGCGGCCAGTTCTAAAGGCGACGCATGGAGGAGCGGATTGCAACGCGCAGGCGCCGCGCGTCGTCGGTCCGGCAACTACTCGCTCAGCAGAGGTTTGCGCGCGCGGGCTTATGTTTCAGCGGGCGCAGCAGCGCCCTGAGCGCCCGGGGCGCTCGGCCCAGTGCGCAGGGGCCGCGTCTTTGAGACTTCATGAGGCACGAGTGTGATTTTTCTCTTGCCTCCAGAGGCTTTGGCCGCGAGTGCCTGGGCCGAGCAGCTTCCGGGAGACGCTCCAGCCCTGCCGGTTGTTCGACGGTGGAGCTGCAATCCCCGCGCGGCGCGGGAACCCTGAGCGATGCGTTCACGAGCGAGAGTGAGTTCAAGGACATCCTGAATTGAGGCGCGCAGGCTGAAATCCAATTTCAAGACGCGCGTCGGCGAGTCTGTCCAGCGGGCTAGAGCAACATCACGCGCGCGCGTGCGCGGGGGGGGCATCGATGTGCTGCGCCGGGCCCCGACGGCGAGGAGCGCGGCGCGCGCTCCCCGACGCGTCGAGGCTAGCAGTTCATTCCGCCCGACGTGCAGGAGGAACCCATGGGGGGCGACGAGGCGAATGTCACTGCGCATCGCTTGGGTGAGCCGATAAAGTACATTTAGCTTCATATCAAGAAACCTTTCTGGCTGGCGGGCGGGGCTGTTGTGAAATGGTTTCGGGGAGGGTTGTGAAATGATTCGGGGGGGGTTGTGAAATGATTCGGGGGGGGTGTGAAATGATCTCGGGGGTGGTTGTGAAATGGTTCGGGTGTGGTTGTGAAATGATTTCGGGGTGGTTGTGAAATGATTTCGGGGCTGGTTGTGAAATGATTCGGGGGTGGCTGTGAAATGATTTCGGGGGCGGTTGTGCGATGATTTCGGGGTGGTTGTGAACTGATTTCGGGGGTGGTTGTGAACTGGTTCGGTGGTGGTTGTGAATTGTTCGGGGGTCGTTGTGACCTGACTCGACAGGAGGGATGAGGAGGAGGATGCTTCAGAAGACGAGGGTCAGGAGGGGGAAGGACGGTTGCGATGAGGAGGGCGGGATCAGATGCGGAGAAGACAGAAGACTGAAGTGGATGCAAACGGATAGTGATGTTGATGATAATGATGCTGAGGATGATGATGATAGCAGTTTGGCTCGAGTTGGCGACTATGGAGGATGAGCTCCTCGACCTGGTCGGGGCAGGGCCGCCCGACCCTGCACCTGCCCGTCGGCACCGCCGCCGAGCGCCTTGCGACCCGTATGCTGTCGAGCGCAAGCTCAAGAACATGCGGTGGGGCAAGCAGCGCCGCGCCTTGGCACCCACGGGTTTCAACCCGCCCCGCACCCATGAGAAAGAGAAGTACGATGGCGAGGAGGAGGGGGGGAAGGATGTACACAAGATGAGGATGAGAAAAGTACTGAGACGGAGAATGAGGAGGAAAATGCACAAATGATGAGGATGAGGAAGACGACGACGGAGACGGATGGCGGCGGATTGACGAAGGAGAAGGATGCCCCCCCTGTCCTCCCGGAGGTCAACGCGCTGGATGCGCAGAAGCTCCAGCTGCTGACCGCTATTGCCCACAAAGGCCATTCCTCCTCCTCCTCCTCCTCCTCCTCCTCCCTGACCCCCCTCCTCATCCTCCTCTTCCTCCTCCTCCTCCTCCTCTTCCTCCTCCTCCTCCTCCTCCCCTGAACATCTTCCACCTCCGCCTCCTCCTCGTCCTCCTCCTCCTCACCCCCCGCCCCTAGGTAGGCGGCGGTTGCGCTTGAGACTCGGCAAGCGCGTCGGGCAGGAGGGCCGTCTGCCTGTGATACGTGAGCGCTATAAGGGCGGCCGTGGCGGGTGGCGCCGACGTGGCAGACCGTGGGCGTTGTGTGCGGAGGACGCACTGTCCATGTCGTTCGATTGCAGGCTGAGTCATTCTCAAGCGAAGGCGGTCTGGGGCATCTCCACGTCAACTGCGAGGCGAGTCCGAGGTGCTGTGAGCTTCTCCTACCTCGCCGTTCAGCAGGTCCTGCTGGATAGATTGTTGCCCATGTTGCGCAGTGCGCCGCCGACATTCATTATCGCTTCGCAGTTGTGGGATGAAACCGCCATGCGATTGTGTTTGGCCCCTCCCGGGGCTTCGGGCACGCAGGCCGCAGCTCGGATTTCGACGTGGCAGGTGCTAGTGTGCCGGAGAAAGTACACGTGGGGCTGGGTCGATCCTGATTCAGGACAGTGCAAAACGATGTACATTGAAGTCGTGGTGCCACCCTTGCCGCTTCTGACCACTGGTGCAAAGCACTTGTGGAACGGCCTGTACGTGCACCCGCACTGCGCCTACATCAGGGACTTCCACCTCAAAAGCCTTGGACGCAGCAACGATTGCAGGGTTTGACTTGAAGGACTGCTGCAGCAACCAAACACATTCCTCCTCATCCTCTCCGTCACCTCCTCACACCTCCCCCCTCCGACGTCCTCCTACTACTGCCCCCCCCCAATCCACCCCATTTCAGTCGCCGCTTCGTCGCGATCTCCGCCGCCCTTTTTGAGATCGGTTGTTTCTCGGGCGAGCTCGGATTCGTTTGGTCGCTCGGGGGCCGAAGTTTGCAACGCCCCAGGAATGCGACGGTGCATCCGGGAACGACAAATACCAGGCGCACGATTCAGATCAGACGGATCACCGATCAGACAAAACTTGATGGGGCTTGCTATTGTGCTGTAACCATGGCAACCAATTGATAGAGGTTCACGTTACGAGCGGGGCAGACATGGAGTACGGTGGCGTTGGCTCGAAGGGTACAATACTCGCGGATCTATTTTGTATTACTCTATTTCTGAGATCGTCTGGCCACTTCTTGAGACTCATCGCGGCGTTGCCTACGGTCGCTCTGAGGTTGAATGTGGTCAGGGCCCCTCCTCCCCCAGCAGCCCGCGGTGTGATTGACCAGCTGAAAGATTGTATGATGTGCCGTTTCCTTGAGACCGAGCCCAGTGAACGATACAGACTTGCCCATCGCGCGTTGCTCGACGCGTATTTCACTGCGTTTGATGGTCTTCCTGGCCTCGATCGGTTCACTCACTACTCGCCTGGCCCAATTGACGTCGCCAGGTTACGTATGCTTGCGCATGATGTCATATCAAGACTGATTCTCGGGAAACAACCAACCGTGCCCAGCAGCTCCAAGTGGGCCCAGTTTACTGCGTGCTTGTACTTTTACATGGTGGGTAATTTGTCGGGCGCTCTCAAGCGACTCACTCCACTCGCATTTGCTAGTCTGGCAAACGACGCTGACTTCAGAAACGGTTTCCAAGGCGAAGTTGATGCCCCCGATTCGGAGCAACCGAGTTGGCAAAAGGTTTGCGGCCGCCGGTGACCTGGGGTTCAAACGCAACAAACATACATGAGTAAATCAGTGAAACCCAAGCTCCCCCCTCCCCTGCGACGCCTTTTTGTGCGCGCGGGGAAGGGGGGGAACAGGGAGGGGGCAGACCGCGGATGACACGGCGACGAAGGAGTCGGAGAGGAGAAGGACGATCGACGATATGAGTAAGACTGAGGATGAGTGCAAGACTAAGGAGGGGGCGGACGAGGAGCAAGGAAACTCAGAGAGAAGGAGAAGGAGGAGTGCTTTTAGGAGGCCGGCCTCCCAAGGTACCGCAAGGTCCAGCTGCGGATGAGCGAGCCCCACTTTAACACCATGGTCGTCCTCCTGAGCATCGTTCTTGAGCCAGTTCGACGCCTGGCCATTATGTCCATGGAGTTTTCAAACCAGGTGAAGGATTATTCTTCGTGGCCGCCAATTCTAAATCTGCAGAACCAGAGCCGCTCGATGATCCAGTGGACTTTGCAATACTACAGCAGCATGGTATCCTTCGACTGTCCTCGCATTGCAATTCTTGCAGCATACCTGTCATGCAGGGGCGTCCCCACATTCCTTGAAGAGCACCCGCGATATGCCAGGTTGCTGCGCCGCCTCGCTTTGATGGCTTCGTGCCTTGTTAAGTACAGGCATGCGGACAAGCTGCTATCGTGGCCTTGGAAGCTTCTCCAGGTGGCCGATACAAGGCGCCCTCTGCCCGAGCGCGAGGCCTTGGCTGTTTCTTTCTGCAGAATGCGGGCATGCTGTCTCCCGCGAGGCTTCGCAAGAACATTGAGAACCAAGTTTCGTCCAACAGCAGACGATATTATGTCTCCGACTTGGCGGACCATCCTCTTTGGCGTTGCATCTGAGTTGTACCTGAGCCTGAGCTGCATCGAGCGACTGCACGCTCGGAACCAGCGGCGGTCTTGTTCGAACATGCGGTGGGGGCTTTTCGCTTCCAATTTCACCACAGCTGAAGCTGCTGAGATTGACAGGCGACGCAACGATCTCTGCGATCGCATGACTAAGCGAATGGAAGCAGCGGCAGATGCAGCCGCGCTCGCAGCCGCCCCTCCAGGCGACGCGCCAGCCATCGATCACCACCGCGCCTCTTTATTACCTGGGCGTCTGGACTACCTTCGGGGCAAAACACCATTGCAATTGTTTGGATTCGATTGCAACCAAGACCAGATCCGGCAAGGCAAACCGTCTGTACTTGGCCGAGCACAATGCTGGAATATCATCAGAGCTGCGTTCGACCAGTGTTCTGAGGAGGTCCGACAGCTGCATCAAGTACGTTCGGATGCCAGCCGCGCACTGGCTGCTGCGAACCGAGCTCGTCTGCATGGTCAAGGTCGAGCTGCATCCGCTCCGCCAGCGTTGGGCGCTCCGCCTAATCCGTTCACAGTTGTCCCCGCCCCTGCTGACGGCGACCCGCATACGCCTGTGCGCCAGCAGCTGGACGCGAACGCCGCCTTCTGCATGAGGCGCGACCAGTTGGCCAACGCCACTCCGGGCAGTCTGGAGACCCATGTTGCAGATGCAACTGGGAAGATTTCCTCCTCGCGAGGGCACTTCCTGTCGCCCGAGCTGTTCGAAGCGACGATGCAGGGGGATCCACCCTTCGAGATGTCCGATGGTGCTCCCCCAGGAATGACGACATCCAGCGTCTCTTTCAATGCAACGTCAGCTCACACAGAAGAGTCCGAGGCATTCCCCGAGCACGTCAAGTATGACCTGACATGTGGTAGTCTATGTATGTCGACCACGCCCGCCAACGTCATCAAGTTGCAAACCAGCTTCCGCTCAGCGATGGACAAGCTCGCAGCGAAAGTCTCACACACAGGGAAGTCCAGCGGATGTGCCTCGGCCGATCTCGTCATGGCTTTCGGCGCACTGGTTCGCCGCGGAGAGGGCCATGAGCTGCGACCTGGGTCTGTGCGCTTTGCTTGCGTTCCAGCTGCAGTCGGCGCGCATGGGCGATGGCCTGCCGACGAACTCTACGTTGAGCTTAGCCCCGTGCACGCTTCTCAGGACCCGCGCATTGTTCCGAGGCCGCGAGGGGGAGGAGGAGGAGAAGGATGAAGACGGTGAGGAGCACAGAGAGGACGATGGGGAGGGGAGGCGCGGGGAGGAGAGGAGAGGAGAGGCGATGCTTGGAGGAGCATGGAGGACATGACGAGGAGAGGGAAGGGAACGTCACGTCAGGAGGACAGATAGTGATAGTAGGGGGAGGAAGAGGATGAGTTTTTGTGTTGACATCTGCGGCCAACGTTGGGAAAACTTTCAGCAGGGGTTCCCACCTTCTTCGGGTAGATCCCCTCGTCAAGAAGGATCATCGCACTTGCGCAGCGCACTTCTCAGGAGGAGGAGGGCAAGGAGGATGCGGAGGATACATAGGAGAAGGGGCAGGAGCAGGAGCAGGGACAACAGCACACCTCCAAGCCAGCTCTCCCCCTCCGGCCATAGGAAGAGAAGCTGCCGCCGTTCACTGGATTGCGTCTGCGACGGCGACTCCGAAGTTACGTCGAGCCCGCTGTTGCAGCCCGACCTCCCTCGCCGCTTTCTTCTGCGCGGGTGGGCCCCTTGAGTTCGTATGATTCTGACAACTGGAGCGCCCTGTTGGTCCCTGTTGGTCCAGCTTGAGCTCGGCGAGTTCGCAGATGGCATTCAGATCTGGCCATTGAAGTACGTTGACGCTTTGAAGCAAGGGAATGTCCCGTTCGAGGTTCTGGGCGTTAATGATCACCTTATGACCACTGTGGGAGTTGACGACGATGGTGTAGCTGGCCCATTAGTTCCTGTGCCTCCCGAGGCCGCTCATGACCCTGACGACCCCTTGACGATGCTTGAGGGCCTCGTGGCCGACGAGCGCCGCCAGAAGAAGGCCAAGGCCCGTCGACTCGACCACCCAACACACATACGGTATACACTCATGCCCGTCGATGCAGGTCCAGTTGCAGACGCAGACGCAGTGGTAGCACTTCTCGGAGAATTATCGGAGGAGGCGGACTCCATCACTGCAATGATCAAGGAGTCCGCAGAAGCGGACGCAGCACTGCAAGAGGATATGGGTCAGAATGTATTATAATTCGTTCTCCTCCTCTGCCCGCCCCCCCGCTCCTGGGGGCCCTCTTGGGCCCCAAGAGAGGGCCCAAACTGCTCCGCAAAGGGCCGCCCCAAACGGACTTACAGAGAACCCACATTCAGCTCTAACAGGGGCTGGGGCCCAGGGGCCACGTTGAAAAGCGTTGGTGCGGTCGCGGCTCCCTCATGAAACATTCTTCCGACGTCACTCCCTGTGCCGCCGCCTTTCCCAGCACCCGCCGCGACCCAGGAGTTGCTGGAGCAGGGCGCTGACGAGATGGGGGCCGAGGAGGAGAGGCCTGGGCCACCGAGCGAGCCGCCGCCGCCACCTCCGCTACTGGCCCCTGTTCCGGTCGACCCAGCCCCACTCGAAGCAGCCCCTGGCGCTTGGCCTCTGCCAGGGGGCGTCGGTGCCGTCGATCTCGACGCCGTGCTCCGCGAACTCGGTCTCCGGTATCGAGCCGCAGACCCGTGCGATATAGAACGGTGTTCGGATTCTAAGCAAATCGCCCGGGTGAAACTCATAGGCACTGGCGTGCAAGTCGGGTGCCGCGAGCATGGGCCAGGCCATTGCAAGCTCTGGGTGATGAGAGACCCAATCACGAGGCCCCGACACCAAGTCTTGGAAGCGGCACTCCGTTGGGTTGTCCAGGGCATCGGGTTGTCCAAGGACGAGCACCAACGCCTGGCCAGCGGAGTAAAAGAAGGTTTTGGCATCAAGCCCAGGCCGAAGAAGGACTAAGTCACAGTCCTAGCTTAGCAGGTGCTCAGGGCTCTCACCTGTTCGCTAATTCGATGCTTGCTCTCGCCGCGGGACTAATGCATGTTGGCGTGGAGGGGCAGCAGTTCGCGGCGTGCCCGCGTCCTATCTGCCTCGGTACGAAGTACGAAAACATGTACCAGCGCCACGCACTTAGGCACGCGTGGTCGCACGTAGTGGTTAAACCAATATAGCTACGGCGGGGGGACGGGATAAGAAGAGGAACCTGACTCGAGACGAATTAGGATGACGACGAGACCGTAGTAACGACAACGGGTTGCACCACATAGCCTGCACTGCTCTCGCGGCCTATCACATTGGCGTCATAGATATTGCGTCGGTGGACGGGGCGGCAGGCAGAGACGGGCAATGCAGCCGCAGGGGGACGAGATGAGGCGGAAGAGAGTGAGGCACATGCTGTCGGTCGCCGATCTGTGCAGTTGGCCCGTCCTGCTGCTGCTGCTGCTGATGATGATGATGCTGCTCCTGATTCTGCTCCTGCTCCTCCTCATCATCATCCTCCTCCACCTCGCAACACGCGTAGAAACAATTCCAGTCCCACGCCCAAGTACGTGCCCGACTGAACATCCAGGCGACGCAAGCCACACAGAAACCAACAACTGTTTGCGATCATTTCATGTGGACCTCGTCGATGTCCAAGTCCGATTGACCACCCACAACAGGTAATGTCCAGGTAATGCCCACCTCGTCCTCTCCTCGATATCACCCTCCTCCCCCTTCTCCTTCCCCTTCCCCCCCTCCCCTCGATATCGTCGATGATATCGCCCTCCCCCTCCCCCTCCACCTCCACCTCCACCTCCCCCTCCTCCTCCTCCTCCACCTCCACCTCTCTCCTCCTCCTGAGCTCATCGAGTCCTGGTGCAGGGGGACCGAGCCGCATAAGAACGTCCGTATCTACGCACACCCACGCTCCATCATACTTTCACCGCCCAGGCCAAAACTCAACCAATCTGGAGGATGATGGGCCACCGCGCACAGCACCATCTTATATGGTAATCACGCGTTTTCCTCCCAAGCCCTCGATCCCCGATCCCCGGCGGCGGCGGCGGCGGCGACGACGACGACGACTTCGCACTCGACGACGACGACGACCAGCGTGGCACTGGCGGCATCAGCCCCTCTACAGGAGGTAGCACCGACACAAAACAAACTAGCCAGGTCCGCTTCGTGCTGGGACAGTGGGTCCTTTGTCGCGAGGCCTTCGTGCCTTGCTGCTTCGGCGCGTCCGTGCGTCGGCCACCTTGGACCTGAAGTGCGTGCGTCTCGGGCGCCTGCGGCCGACCGTCTTGGGGCCTCTCTGCCTGGGAATCTTGGAGCGCCCCCTATGTGCCCTATGGCTGTCATGGCCAAGCGCCTTGCGTCGGGCCAGCGCCCTCTTTGGTGTTTTCTGGGCTGAGCATGTCTGGGGTGCCCCCTCCTCCTGGGTTCTCGAGGCCTCTGGAGCCCCCCTCTCTTCCTCTGGAGCCCCGTGCCTGCGCTACCCCGCGCCCGCCACCAGCGACCTCTGCGAGGGCTGGCCACGCGTTGTGCCGTGTTCTTTCTCGGGCAGAGTCGCCCTTACGATGTGCTCATGTTTGTCCGAACCAGTGATGTGCAGATTATCAGAGAGCGTCGTGCCTTTCCTTTGCACGATTCGAGTCGGGTGCTTCTCCTCAGTGCAGCCGAGTTTCTTTGATCGTGAAGGCTGCGCCTCCCCTTCCTGGACGTAGGCCTGAGTGCTGGATCTCCGCGGCGTTGTTTGACGCCACCGTGCCTGGCGATGTGGCCCGCGTCTCGGGATGGGGGTCGCGCTGTGTCCAACATCGGGTCCTTATTCGGGATTGGTGGATTGGTTCGGTGCGTTCCGGTTCCGCCACCTCCCCATCCTTCTCTCGCCCCCCTCAGTCAGAGTCAGGACGCAGGCCGTGACGCGGAATCTTGATCGTTATCGCGCTGTCCTGATATCCTGTGTTTCGTTCGCTGCCTCCCGGGCCATCCCTCCTCCTCCTGCCTCCTCCTCCTCCTGCCTCCTCCTCCTCCTCCTGCTCCTCGCCCTCCTCCTCCTCCTCCTCCTCCTCCTCCTCCTCCTCCCCCCGCCCTCTGGAGCGAGGGGGCAGCATGCGAGTGAAACCATTTCACAGCTCCCGATGCGGCGCCGGACGGCTGCAGTTGCCTCGGGGCGGGGCGGGGGGGGGGGAGTGAAATGATTTCACTCATCCCTGGGCTGTGCCAGACGGCTGCGGTGGCCGCGGTGTGGGGGGGAGACGGGGGGAGTGAAATCATTTCACGCCTCCTCTGGGGGGGTGGTCGAGGACGGCGGGGTGAATTATTTCATTATTTTTTACAGTGAAATGACTCCCCCCCCCCCTCAGCCACCCCCCGCGGGGACGAGTGAAATCATTTCGCACCCCCCCTGCCGCCCGCGCCCGAGCTCCTCCTCGCCCGAAGCCGCCCCCCAGAGGAGGAGTGAAATCATTTCACACCCCACTCCACTTTAACGTCCCCAAACTCGTAGCGGCCGCGTGTCACGGCAAGGGATCAGTGAAACGATTTCACTGCACCTTTCCCTCGCCGCCTTCGGGCGGGAGGTGGAGCAAGCGGAGAAGAAGGAGGAGGAGGAGACGGACGATGGGGAGGAGGGTGAGGAGGAGGAAGGAGGAGGACGAGCAGGATGAGGAGAAGGAATAGGAGGAGGATGAAGCGGTGAGAGGAGGAGGAGGAGGAGGAGGAGGAGGAGAAGGATGAGCATGATGAGAGGAGGAGGATGACGAGAAGGATAGGAAGACCACCAACCATCGCAGCGGCGGCGCGAGCACCGCAGCGGCGACGCAGAGAGGACGGGCAGGCGACGAGAGGGCGGGCGGGCCGCCAGGACGGCGAGCGTGAGGGCGAGCAACAGTGGCACCCGGCCGCCTTGTTTGGGTGCCACTGTTGTGCCTTGTTTAGGTGCCACTGTTTGGGTGCCACGAATTCTCTCGTGTCCTGGTGTCCCTCCCCCTCCTCCTCCTTTTCCCTGTCCCCTTTGTTTGCAGATTCCGAACAAGTTCGTTTCGCATAGCAAGCTTTGACCCAGAGTCGTTGTTGCGCTCTCGCTTGTCACGCGCCGTTGTGTAGCAGTCAGCAGCATGCGCGTGACATATATCGGCCCAGGTTTCTGTGCAGAGATGGATTTCGCGTCTCTGGCGCACATTCGTCCAGCCAATGTGGCATGCCCGTCAACGAGGCCTTCTGCGGTGGACGCCTTGGGCGGTATTCCGGTGCATCCAGTCGGTCTGTTCGCTCAAGTGGGCGACCGTCAGGTACAATTGCCCCCCTCCCTCGGTCGCCCGTCCGTTCTATCCTATCACGCGCCGCTTGTCGTCACGGTCGGACTCAGCTCGAGAGGTTGGACAACCTGGGGATGTGTTCCATCATTGTTGGCACCCCTCCCTCCCTCCGCGGACCCAAGGCGATCGCATTCTCGAGCACTTCGTCGAATGCGGCCTCAGGTCCCTTCCGTCGGCAACGATAACCGAGGTGTGTTCCTATGCGTCAGTGGGGGAGAAATCTATATCAACGATGTGTTCTGGGACGGACTCCCCCTTGCTGGCGATGACAGCGTTAGCCACCGCTCTGGAGCGCGTCGCAAGGGTGAAATTCGCACCGTCACTGGTATTCAATGCGAGAGCGACCCCGAGAAACGCAGGTTTCTCTATCATATGTTTCCAGGCCGTACAGCGCCCATGTTCACTGACGTCTGTAAGCTCCATCGTGATGTTTCAAGAGACGATAGAACTGGTGCTGATTGCGTAGTGCGGTCTGCCACGTTCAATACCATAGGTTGTTCAGGGCAAACCACCCTGCCATCGGGGGGGGGGATGCGTATATTATGTTTCCGTTTAGGCCAATTCCTTCTGCCGATGCTGCTGCTGTCTGTTTGATTTTTTTGATCTCCAGGTTTTCCATGTCAAGACGCAAGCAGAATGAACCCGAAGGCGTCGTCATCCGCAAACAGGACGTCGGTCGCGTCAGGTACACTCCGGACAGGTTCAGTCTTCGACGGTCTTATTCGTCATTACACCTCGCACCCCGATGGCACGCACATAGGGCTCGCAGAAAATGTCGTGAGCATACAGGATCCAGTCCCCGACTCGGCTGTACCACTAGGATTCACAGGACGTGTGCCAACGAATTTGGACGTCGTGGTTCACAGACTGCAGCGCGAGGCTGGTATGTTCGTGCTGCCTATTCTTGTGTATCCTCACCGGTGCAACTTGTCTGCTGTTTCCAGGGGGCGCTTCTGGTTGCCTCACATCCCGCGTATTTATGTGGAGCATGTGCACGAAGACGAACTCGTTGCCAAATTTTTGGAAACATTTGAGATAATAGCAGGATCGTCTCAACCAATTCCGTTGGATACGTATTTGCTGCCCGAAAATGATGATCTCGTTGCATCGCATTACTCAGCGCAGTCTCGCAAGCCAGTCACCCCACCTCAATTGAAGAAGCCCAAAATCACTGGTAAGGATGGCAAGGGCTGGGCCGAAAAACACAGCGACTGGTGTGCCCGTCGTGGTTTGGACTGGACACTTCTGTCAGGGCCTAGTTCTGAAATGAAGGAGTTGTATCCTGGTTTGAAAGATCTTGCTCGTCGTGAATTGGACTTGCTGGTTTCGAGGGGCGTTGCTTTTCCAGAGCGGCAGCCTCGAGTTGTAGACGTCAGCCAGCAGTTACAGTGGTCATCCACCAGCGAGGTGGGGTCAATGAGTTGCGTTCTCCCCCGCATGCGCATGCACTTAACTCATCGATGCAGGACAACCCTTGGAATGGAAGCTATTCACTTGCAAAATGTACATTATGGTAACTTGCACGATAAGCTGCGGACCTTCAAGGGCTCGTTGCTCCAGGATCTTGGCGGCAACGCCTTCGAGGTGATCGGGGACTTAACCTGCCCTCGTCGCTGCGGCTCTGGACTCGGCTCGGAATCATAACTGTTTGAACGCAGCGCGTTGACTTCCTCCCAGAGGCTCGGACGTGTGCGACGATATTCCTGAGCGCCATGTCAGTGCTTGCGCATGCCATGGCCAGGTCGCCCCACCAGGCGGCGTCTGTTTCAGCTTCGCTCGAGTCTGCAACGCGTGAGCTGGCACGCGACCCCGAGGATGAACTGCTGGCGCTTCTGCGAGCGTGCTCGAATGAACTGACGCAAAACTGTCGGGTATACAGGAAACATAATCCCTTTGTCGCTCCACTAGAGGCTCTAGAGGGTTCCAGCGCAAACCACACCCCTCCTTCCCCCCCTCCCCCGCCTCCCCACTTGCGCCCTACCCCGCCCACCCCTCCTCCCCACTCCTCTCAAGGCTCCAGTCCGGGCGCTCTTAAAGCCACCAATCACCCCCCCCTCCCTGGACCCCCGCCCGCCCCCTAATCCCTAATGCGCCAAGACCGCCCAAGACCATCCCCATCCCTGAATCTCTCGAGCTGCCACTAAGATCTAAATCCAACACCGCGTCCGGGAGTAAGGCCCTAGATCTCCAAGCAAGGATGGTGATGTGAAAAGCTTGTAACGGATGTCCTCCTCCCCCTCCGCATCCTCCTCCGTGCCATAGCCGGTTTTGGCTGAGAGCTTTTCTTTTGGCTCCTCGCTGCTCCAGTTCTACTTGGCGAGTCGACGCCCCACATTGTCGCTTCGACGCATGTCGCAGTCGATCCCGCCGCGCCTCGCGCAGGGCTGCGAGCTTACGCCAGCCGACATCGAGAAGCTCCGCCTGGACGTCCACGCGCTCCACTCCGCTTGGGCGCGCGTGATCGCCTCAGGCGAGCAGTTCGACGGATGCAAGTTTAGCAAGCGCCCGTGGTCGACCCCTAACCCTGCAGTGAAAGACCGGGGCCACAAGCCGACGCTGGTGAGATGCAAACCTCGATCGTTAGCGTGCACTCACTGCAACACCTGCCTCCGCTCGCACCACTCCGGCGAGGACAAGGAGAGCTTGCGACAGGAAATCTCAGAGAGCCCTGAGAATCAGACCGTCTGGATCGCCAAGGTGAAGACCAAAGAAGACTTGGCCAATGGACTTGTCCCTCGCACGTACACGAGGGGAGCGAGAAAGACGATCACGGGTAAAGAGAGCTGCATGCTGGAGCTCAAGTCGAACTTGGGCATCTTCTGGCCAGAGGACTTGTGGGCGAAGCACCGCCCCGACAAGCCTGTGCTGAAAAAGGAGCTTAAAACTATCCCGACTCTTGGGAGGGGCGTCATCAGAGATGAGGAATTTGGCAGACCCATCGGCACCACAGACGTGGCAAAAGTCCGACTCGCAGGCCCCGAACACACGTCTACCGTGTATGATGGACATGATACCGAAGAATCTCGACGTTATTGGGCCATCGCGCAGAAACGCGCCAACATCAGCTCCTCGAGTGCTACCGTGCACGAGGAAGGCCAGGCTCCGTACACCGTGCACTCCGTCTCCTTTGGCGGCACCCAGAAGAAGAAATCTGATGACGACGACGTCGACGACGTCTTCCAGGAGATGCTGGAACTATCCATCGGACCTGGATCTGGGAAAGTCAGTTCTGGCGGCGGCGGCGGCGGCACCGCCAGACCGCAGGCAGGAAAGAATCGCCAGCATAAGGGCTCCCTCGCCATGGCCCGCCTGACCAAGGAGGTGTCAACCAGCGAGGTGGCGCTCTTGAACGTGCAGCAGATGCTGAGGTCTTTGGCCAGCTCTGACAGCTTCGAGACGGTCACGGTGAAGACGATCGTTGCACTCGAGAACAAACTATCTTCCCGACTCAGCCCGGCCCTGATCCAAATCTACACTGAGAGCTACGTGCCCGAGGGCGGGACTGCAGCCGCTGTACCGACAGGCATTGATGCGTTGGGTAAGCTGCGGTCCGCGACAGAAGAGATCGCCGCAGTGAAGCCCCTCGTGGTGGAGCTCCACTCACCTACCAAGCATGCAGACGGCGGCAAGAAACTGTACGACCTGATCCGCAACCTGTCAGATGACTCCGTGGCTGGCAAATTGACCCTCAAGTTGCCCAGCGCGCTGATCGAGGAGAGTATAGATCGGGAGCTCGCGATGTTTGCCTCTGACGGCCGTTATGATGAGTTCATGTCGGTGCTGAACTGCTCTGCCCGTCAGCCAGCTCCACCAACCGACGGATCCGAGGACCCCGTTTCACAGCGCACTGGATTGTGTCTTAACTCTGTTGGCGCAAATGTCAGGGCAGATGTTCAGACCGAGAAGCTTTTGAAATATTTGGTGAGCATCTTGCGGGTGGAGAACAACACTGATGCCTTTGTCAAGTTCATGACCAGCCTGCAGGTGGGGAGGGCGTTGTCGGCCGAGATGAGGGCCGAGTTCTCCGACTTGGTGAAGATCGCGTGCCCCCCGATGGAGATGGAGGTCGATGAGATGACGGCGGTATGCGCCCGGATCAAGGACACGACAGACCGCAGGACATGCAAACCAATGACGCTCCTACCATCTGGCATCGAAGTCATTGCTTCAGGCGCTCGCTGGATTGAGCAGCGGGCCATCGACCATACCATCTCTGCCGAGTTCCGCGACATGCTGTCGAACGCGGAGGCAGTCAAGCAGAAGACGAACACCTCGTCAGCTACCTACACTGTATTCACAGGCGATGGCAAAGGTGTCAGGCTACCCGATGCGCAGTTTTGGCAGGTGCTCCACAAGCAGTACTGCAAAGTCAAGGACCTGGCGTCGGTGGTCTTCACGACGCGGAACAACAACGCGTTCAACGAGACATTGTTGATGCTGAATTCCACGAGGGAGCTGCTGTCGTCCACAGCCAAGCGGATCTTCGACGATGGCGCCAGCGAGCTCGCTGCCATCTGCCACGCGAAGTTCCTGCCCTCTAGCGGGGAGCCTGACACCGCCGCTCTGGAGGACGTGGTCACGAAGATCGACGCGCTGCTTGCCCTGCCGATCTACAAGGCTAGCGACATCAGCTTGCACCACGTCGACGTTGAGGGCGGAGAATTTGTCGCGGCCTTCGAGGCGGGCGCCGAACAGCGCCGGTCAAGCATGGCCACGCTCAAGTCGGCTCTCCCGTATCTGTCCGACCTCAAGTCGCGGCCGTGGATGAGCGATATCTCGCACGCCGCAGCGGACTACATCGCCGTCGTCGACGGCGACGCTACTGCCCTCGCAGACTTCAAGAAGGCAGGGCCTGCCTGTGCTGCCTTTGCTCCTGCTGCTCCTGCTCCTGCTTCTCCCCCTCCGACAGCCAACCGCTCCTCCGCCACTTCCTCCTCCTCTTCCGCCTCCGCATCCTTTTCCTCCTCTGCTTCCGCCTCCGCCTCCTCCTCCCCCCCCCCCTCCTCCCCCTCCCCCCCCCCTCCTCTCCCTCCTCCTCAACTCGTTTATCGGGGCTCCCGCCCCCCAGCCCCTTCCCGCCACTCACTGGGCGGGGGTCTGTTGGATGGTATTGAGCTCGTGAGGCACATGTGGTTGTGTTTGTCAGGGCGCTCGCCCCTGCCCCCCGCGAACTCACCTCGCTCTTGCGCCCGCCCCTCCTCCCCAGGCTTGGCGCGCGAAGCCCCGGCAGACGGGCGAGGCGATCCTGCAGGAGAAGATCGCGGCGGCGGGGGAGCCCCTGGCGAAATTCATCGCCGCATTCGCAGACATGAATCCGTCGTCTGATTCAGAATGGTTCAAGGCTCGCGAGGCATTCGATGATGCAGCGCAGTGGGGCTTCGAAACCGTGCTCGCGTTTGATGAGTCGACAGAGGCATTTGACACTGCTCTTGCTGCTGCCAGTCATCTGGGCCAAGCCTTTATCAACCAGGTCCACCGTCTGTTCGACATGGCGAAACAGATGCCTGCGGGCACTGCGTCCGTGCGTCCATTTGCGCAGCTGTGCATTGCGCCGACGTGCGCTGGAGCCGTGGTGATGCGCCTCAGGATAGCATCCTCGTCTGCTGATCGGACTGTTGTCATGTCGGAGCATATCCCCGACATGTGTGCTATGCGGGTTGGCCTGACGCAGCTCATTGACGCCATCGCCCAGCTGGGGGGGGCGCAGGTCGCCCAGGTGATTGAGAGGGCGCGCGGGCTTGTGACTATGATTCGCTCCCAGACTCACAAGAAAGCTCAATCATCCGAGAATGCAATCAAGCACGAGGTGGGCGCAACGGCAGCTGCTATGTCCGAGAGGCTGGACGCCATCAAATGGACATCCGAGCTGCAGCAGCTACTTGAAGATCCCGCGTCCAACCGTGATGCACTCCTTGAGAGGGTCACCGCAGCGACAATCACCCCTGTGATTGTTGGGTCCAAGGCACTCCGCTCGGCGCTGGACACCTTGGATGCGGAATTTTTCCCGCCGGTGCTCGATCAGCTGCCGCCCGATAGCATGGCCGCCTTCAAAGATGACCGCGCCCGCTGGACAGCTACCCTCGAGGCGGCCAAGGCAGCCGCCAATCAGCTGACTGCAGTATTGGCTCTCTTCCGCCCTCTGAAAGTCGGTGAGACGAGGCAAGCGCTGGCAGAGCGCGTGCTGAAAGTCAGCGACTCGCTGCCACCCGTCATCAGATCGTTGCTACTTAAGGCCGCGGGTGATTGCCCCACTGCTGCAGCTGTTCGTGAGGCCGAGAGCGCGGCCTCTTCTACGAAAGCTGCTGAGCCTCCGCCGAAATTATCTGACATTGCTAAAGAGTTAGATGCTCAGGTGGGCGGCCCTGCTAACCTGAAGAGGGCCGCGTCCAAGTCTGGAGCGACAAAGGTCGCCAGGCCCAGGATCGAGGCCGCCACGGCCGAGTTGCGTTCTCGCCTTGGCCAGGAGTTTGATGATGATGCCGCTGCGACGCCAAAGCCGAAGGCTAAGCCTAAAGCATCTGGCAAGAAAGCAGCAGGCAACGGCAAACGCAAAGCCGCCAAGACTGCGGGTTCGAGTCTCGATGTATGGCTGTGCAAGTCGTAGGTTCTTCTGCATATGCAGCATATGCAGTGTCTGCTTTGTGATAGGTGTGCACTGGGACTGGGTTGGATGGGTAGACCGTAGACAGGATCCAGGATACCAGGATACGGGGTGCCAACTATACAGCTCACACCGCTGGGGTCGAATTCAATGCAAGAGCACGCGACTGCACTGTGGGTTTTCGTGTAACGTGCGCTGGAACCGCCACCGTTTTTACAACGGTTCAGTTGGCATTGCGCGTCAGCAAACATCATGCCCATCATCCTGCTCCTCCGCCTCCCTTTCCTGCCCCTCCTCCCTCCTCCCCCTCCTCCTCCCTCCTCCTCCTCCTCCGGCGGGCCAGTTGCATGTCTTCGGGCCCATGCGCTTTCGAGTGCCCTCCAACCCATCCGAGAGCTGCCAAGCAGAAAACGATTGGTTTTATCAGCTGGTGCTAGCTTCTGTTGGGCCCTCCTCCTCCTCCCCCTCCTCCTCCTCCTCCTCCTCCTCCTCCTCCTCCCCTCTCCTTGTCAGTGGAAGCTAGCGCGGTCCTGCAGGGCAGACGGGCCCGGGCCAGCGCGTTAGCGCGTCGAGCAGCCCCGACGGCAGGAGGGCGAGGGCACGGCGGCGTGATAAGGATGAGATGCGCAAAGGGCGGTGGTGAGGAGCAGAGGAGCTGGCGGAAAGGGGAGGCATTTATGATGCAGTGGCTGATGATGTGCGGTTGCCTAGGCGGCGCTCGACATGTCTGTTGGCGGCCGCTGCCCTTGCGTCTAAACAGCCGACGCCAATGATTGAATGAGGGGTTGGGGGGCCTAAATATCGATGTAACATTCTCCGGCTCAACGCAGCCGTGCGAAACCAGGCCTCCATGAATCTTGTCACTACCACCACATCATGTCAAGCCCCCCGCATCCTCCATGCCCCCCGATATTGCTGCTCAACTCATTTCGCAGCTACCCCGAACTCACTTCTCACGCGCCCGAACTCAGTGCAAGCCGCCCCCGAACTCATGTCACAATTCATTTCACACACGCCAGAATCCATTTCGCAAAACATTTCACACAGGCCCGAATACATTCCACGCATCATTTCACACACGCCCGAAACCACTTCACAAATCATTTCACACGCGTCCGAAACCATTTCACAAATAATTTCACACAGGCCCGAAATCATTTCACAAATCATTTCACACATGCCCGAAACCATTTCACAAATCATTTCACACACGCCCGAACCCATTTCACAATTCATTTCACACACTCCCCGAATCCATTTCACGCCTAGGTTTTCATTGCCGCCAAACGCTCTTGACGATGTACTATTTCAGCCTATCCAACGCATCGCTGTCCAGTTTTTGACGTGCAAAGCGGCGCTCGCGACATAGCGCAGCGCCGCGCGCCGCGTGACCAAGGGTCTCGATGGCAGGAAGCGTCGCGCAGGGCGAGGCCAAAACGCCGGGGCGATTGCCACGTGCACGCGAGATTGTCCGACGTGTCTATTCGAAGCAGATGGCGCCGAGACCCTCCGCAGCCATGTGCTCAAACGCGCACATCTACGCCGAGTTTTAACAACATCGAGGCATCCACCCACCGCCCAATGTCGGCTTGCGCCGCCAAGTCAGAAAGCGCGCGCAGGACGGGGCAGGCGTGGCAATCAGGCAAGCTCGCGAGGTAAAGAGCAGAGTGGCCGAGGCCCCGTACAGACGCATAGTTGTTCGAACAACTCGAAGCTCGAGCGCGGGCGCTCGGGCGCACGCCCCAGTTAGTAGCATTCGGCGACAAGTTCGAGGGGGTGGTCCAGGCGGGCACCAGCGCGCGCAACGCGCACGTGGAAACGGCCGACGGGGGGGGCGCCACGCGCGTGCCAGCGGGGCCCGCCGCAGAGCAGCACCGTGCTGGAGGGGTCCTGAGCGTTTTTAGGGAACTGGCACAGCTTGGAGTCAGCGGGCCAAAGATTGCACGACCAGCCCGACTCATAACAGCGAGGTGTGCCGCGTGACACTCAACGGGGAAGGCGTGGCGCTGGTTCCCAGGGGTCCAGAGCAGACATGGGCGATGCTGCCGCACTAGCATGATATGTGGAAAGAGGTCGCCCCAAAAAAGGAACGGAAGGAAAAGGTGGCAGAAGTTCTCGCGAGAATTCAGGGGACGCCCTTGGGGTGCTAGGAGTACGGCGGCGGGGCCTAACAGATGGAAGTCCTCGCCGCGTTGCGTCCCATCCTGCGGGCGATGGGGTTCACGTTCAAGCCGGCGACGCCCCGCGCGTGGGCTTCGTTTCGAAGATGGGCGCCAAAAAGAAGTCACATGCGAACGAGAGCTGGACCTGTATAGTGCCCTCGACAAAGATCTTGACTGAGGGGGGCAGCGTTGATGCCTGGAAGACAGTTCATCCTTCGATCGGTTGGATAGTCGGCGGTCGACTTCGTTGAGCGCTGGTGTTGTACTTCTTTGAGGTCCGGTAATTCTTCGAGGGCCAGTTCATTGCGCTGTAGAGTCATCATAGGGTGCGCTGCCAGTTCCAGGCCTGCATGATGGACGTTGCTTGGTCGGTGGCACGTTGTGGGGCCGCCTTTGGCTTCAGCGCTGTGCTGGATCAGTCTTGGACAGAGTCCGTCCCCATGTGTTTGGAGGTGGAAGCCCGTCTGGCAAGCCCCGCGTGGGCATCTGTGGGCATGGCCCAGCATGCGTTCCAACGCCGCTGCGCGTGGCTCGACGTTGCTTTGTCTCACTCGTCGAGGGCTTCCCAGTGGGCGCCGGTGGCCCGCAGGTCAGACCTCAGAGGAGTGGTGCTGAGCGACCTCCTGCTGCTCCAGTAGTGTGGGCGCCGAGATCGCAGTGCCGCGCCGTCCCCAAGGAGCACGAGGCCCCGAGCACAGCGTTCGTATCTACCGTGTCTGTGCTCGAAGAAGATGAGAAGAAGAAACATAAGAATAATACAGGCAACTACATGTACAACTCTATATACATATATACATGAGTATACATATATATATATATATATATATATATATATTATATATGCGTGTACGCATGTATACACGTGAAAACTATTGTGGCCCCATGGTTTAAATCGGCGGAGTTGCGTGAGTCGAAGGATGACATCGCGCGCTTCTTTCCCTGGCGTTACACATACACACATATATATACATATATCTATATATCCACATATGTACATTTCTGTGTGTAGATATATGTATGTATACATATGCAACTATATATATATATATATATATATATATATATATACATGTGCATGTATGTGTGCGTGTTTGAACATATCGTAGGATTTCCTTCGTCACAGCCCGCCGCGGACGGGCTGTGGGTTTCCAGGCCTGTTTCGCACTAGTGTCAAACCTGTGTCAGCGCGTCATTTTCTCGTTCCAGGCCCCGCCCTACCAATGGATCCTACAAGGAAAAAGCGTGGAAAAAATGCCGGTGGCAAGCAATGGCATACATTACGTTGGCGAAGGACCAGAGCATTTGCACTTGTGAGTACCGTCGTTGTGGGCGTCGTCTTCGGTGGATCTCCTCATGGGGCCACAAAACGTTTACAGGGTGTGCCGGCATGGGGCGGGGCCGCCATGCGGGCGATGCCGTTGGGGCCTGAGGTTGAGCCCCATCATGGGGCCACAAAACGTGTGAGGGGTATGCCGAAATGGGGCGGGTACGCCATGTGGACTGTGCCACCGAGGGTTTCGGTGGAATTCCTGATGGTTCCACGAAACGTGTGAGGGGTGTGCCGAATCGGGCGCGGGTGCGCAATAAGGACTGTGCCACTTTGGCCTGCGTCGGAGCCCCCTGGAGCCCCGAAACTTGTGACGGGTGTGCCCGATCAGGTGCGGGTACGCCATGCGGACTGTGCCGCTGGGGCCTTCGGTGGAGCTTCTGTGGGGCCATGAAACGTGTGAGGGGGGCGCAGAATCGTGCGCGGTGCCGCCAGGTCCTTCGGCGGAGCTCCACGCGGGGCCATGCAACGTTTGAGGTTCTACCGAATCGGGTGCGGGTACGCCTGGGCCTGCATCGGAGCTCCCTCTGGGGTGTGCTGCCTCGCGCTCGGGTACGCCATGCGGACGGTGCCGCCGGGCCCTTCGATGGAGCTCCCTATGTTTCCTCGAAGCGTCTGAGGGGTGTGCCAAATCGGGCGCGGGTACGCTATGCGGACTGTGCCACTTTGGCCTGCGTCGGAGCTCCCCATTGAGCCACGAAGCGTGCGAGGGATGCGCCGAGTCGGGCGTGGGTACGACATGCGGACTTTGCCACCGGGGCCTTCGGTGGATCTCCCGATGGAGCCGCGAAGAGTGTGAGGTGTGTATGTGTGTGTGCCGAATCGGGCGCGGGTACGCCATGCGGACTGTGCCGATGGGGCCTGGAGCTCCCTATGGGCCGCGAAGCGTGTGAGGGGTGTGCCGAATCAGGCGCTTGTGCGCATTGCGGACTGTGCCATTGGGTCTTTCAGCGGAGCGCTTGGGCCACGAAGCGTGTGAGAGGTGTGTCGAGTCGGGTGCCGGTACACCATGCGGACTGTGCCACCGCGGTTTCCGGTGGATTTTCCCATGGAGCCGCGAAGGTGATGATGATGATGACGATGGTGGTGGTGGTGGTGATGGTGGTGGTGATGGTGATGGTGATGATGATGTTGATGATGCTGCTGCTGATGATGATGATGGTGGTGGTGGTGATGATGATGATGCTGGTGCTGATACTGCTGCTGATGCTGATACTGATGCTGATGCTGATGAAGATGATATAGATGATGATGATGATGATGATGATGATGATGATGATGATGATGATGATGATGATGATGATGATGATGATGATGATGATGATGATGATTATGTTGATGATGATGATGATGATGATGATTATGATGAGGATGATGAGGATGATGAGGATGATGATGATGATGATGATGATGATGATGATGATGATGATGATGATGATGATGATCACGATGATGGGCGGAGGGAGGGAGTGGGAGAGATGGGGAGGAGGAAGGAGGAACGCAGGGCGCAGTTTCTTCAAAACGAGGACCCAACACCACATCATGGTTGCGATGTGCAGCTGTGAGTATCGCGTGCGGATGAGGGCCTTCGGCCGCTGGGGCCTTCGGTGGAGCTTCCCATAGGGCCACGGCCTGTTTGAGGGGTGTGCCGACTGGGCGCGCGTACGCCATGCGGGCGTTGCCACGGGGCACTCGGTGCAACACAGCGTGTGACGGGTGCGCCGAATTGGGTGTGGGTACGCCATGCTGACTCTGCCGCTGGGCCTGCGGTGGAGCTCACGAGGCGTGTGAGGAGTGTGCCGACTTGGGTGCGGGTACGCTATGCGGACGCTGCCGCTTGGGCCTCCGTCGAAATCGGGATCCCTGAGGGGCCACAAAACGTGTGAGGGGTGTGCCGGATCCTGTGCGGATGTGCCATGCGGACGCTGCCGCTGGGGCGGGTGTGGGAACGCCATGCGGACCCTGCCGCTGGGGCCTTCGGTGGGGCTCCCTATGGGCCCACGAAACGCGTGAGCGGTGATCCGAATTGGGTGCGGGTATGCCATGCGGACGCTGCCGCAGGGGCCTTCGGTGGAGTTCCCCATGGGGCCACGAAGCATGTGCGGGGTGTGCCAGATCGGGCGCGGGTACGCCATGCGGACTGTGCTGCTGGGGCCAGCGATTGGGCCATCAAACGTGTGGGGCGTGCCGAATCGGGCGCGGGTACGCCATGCGGACTATGCCACTTGGGCCTGTGTCGGAGCTCCCTCTGGGGCCACGAAGCGTGTGAGGTGTGTGCCGACTCGGGCTCGGGTACGCCAGGCGGACTGTGCCACTGGGGCTTCGGTAGAGCTCCTCATGTGGCCACGAAACGTGTGAGGGATGTGCCGAATCGGATGTGGGTACGCCATGCGGACTGTGCCACTTGGGCCTTCGGCGAAGCTTCCTGTGGGGCCACGAACCGTGTGAGGGGTGTGCCGAATCGGGCGCGGGTACGCTATGCGGACTCTGCCAGTGGCGCTTTCGTTGGTATTTCGAGTGGGGCCTTCGGTGGAGCTCGCCATGCGGACTGCGCCAGTGGGGCCTTCGGTGGAGTTTCCATGGGGCCACAAAGCGTGTGAGAGGTGCGCTGAACCGGGCGCTGGTACACCATGCGGACTGTGCCACTGGGTCCTTCGGCGGAGCTCCCCATCGGGGCCATGCAGCGTTTGAGGGTGTGCCGAATCGGATGCGGGTGCGCCATGCGGACTATGCTGCTTGGGCTTGCGTCGGAGCTTTCTACGGGACCACGAAGCGAGTGAGGGGTGTGCCGTAATGGTTGGCGCGGGAGCATGTGGACACCGCCGTTGTTGCCAGCGGCACCCTATGGGACCGCGAAACGTGTGAGGGACGTGCCGAAACTGATGGCGACGATGGTCATGATGATGACGGCTATGATGACGGTGATAGTGAGTATGACGGCCATGGTCATTGTGATCATGATCATGATCATGGTGATGATGATGATGATGATGATGATGATGATGATGATGATGATGATGATGATGATGGTGATGGTGATGGTGATGGTGATGGTGATGATGATGGTGATCATGACGACGATGTTAATGAGGATGATGACGATGAAGATGACGACGACGACGACGATGACGATAACGACAACGACGACAACGACGATGATGATATTGATGATGGTGATGACGATGGTCATGGCGATGGTGGTAGTGATGCCGATGACCGTTTTCATGATCATGCCCACGATCACGAGTATGGTGATGCTGATGATGATGAGTATGATGATGATGGCGATGATGATGAGAAGGACGAGGATTAGGATGATGATGAGGATGATGCTGACGAGAATGCAGATGACGATGACGACCACGAGAACGATGGTGGTGATGGAGGTGGTGGTGATGATGATGGTGATGTTGATGGTGGTGATGATGATGCTGATGATGATGGTAACGGTATTGGTCATGATGATGGTGATGATGATGATGATGATGATTATGATGCTGATGATACTCATGATCATGGTTGTTATGATGGCGATGTTGATTACGATGGTGATGATGATATTGATGATGATGATGTTGATGTTGATGCTGTGGATGTCGATTGATACGATTGTGATGGTGATGATGTTGGAGATGATGCTGATGATGACCACGATGCTGATGTTGTTGATGGTGGCGATGATGGTGTTGATGATGATCAGGATGATGGTAAGAATGATGGAGGTTGTGATGATCATGATGATGACGATGATGATGACGACGGTAATGATGATGATGATGATGATGATGATGATGATGATGATGATGATGATGATGATGATGATGATGATGAGGAAGAGGAGGAGGAGGAGGAGGAGGAGGCGGAGGAGGAGGAGGATGATGATGATGATAATTATAATGGGAGGAGGGAGGGGCGGAGGAAGGAGGAACACGGGGCGCCGTCTCTTCAGAACGAGGACCCAACACCACATGATGGTGGGGAACAATCGGTTGTCAGCGATTCCAGTTTGTGAAGAGCCCCAAATCGAAAACACCGAAAAAACTCCCTGGGCGTTCTTGAGATGAACCAAGCTGTTGAGGCCAGCTGGGACTACCATGGAGGGCTGTCTTCGCGCAACCCGAAGCCTCACCATTCTAGCGATCGAGTAAGTGCAAGCGGCGTAAACAGAAAGTGTCGGAGGTCTTTGCGGATCTCTTGGGCCTGCGCTTGGCACCCTTGGCGGTGCCTCCGGCGCTGCCCCTGGCGCGCTCCGCGCGCCAGAGAGTAGGGTCCAGCGCAGGTCTAATCCGCACGGATCTCCGAAGGCTGAAGTTTTTCCAGCTGCCTCGGGCAATTCCGTCACCGTGCCAGACAGCATTCTGGGGGGTAGCTACTCGAGAAGGCAAGGGGGCTTGCTGAAGGCCTCATTGGGCAGAAGGCTCGACTGCTTGGTTCGCACTCTTACTCTTGAGCCCTTCCTGGGTCCCTCTTGGGCACCTCGGCACCTTTTGGGCCGTCTTGGAGCCCTCTTGGACCGTCTAGTAGCTCTTTTGTGGGCCTCCTGAGCGGTCTTGAAAGAGTTATGGGTGCCTCTTGGACCGTCTCGGAGCGTCGGAAGCTCAAAAAGGCGAGAATAGGAAAACATTGAGAAAGGGTTTGTTGCCTCTCAGGGGCCCTCTTGAGGGCCTCTTTTGGCCCTGTTCGGGCCTCCTGGGCGCTCTTGGGGCGGAAGGCTCGAATTGTCGGTTCGTGTTTACCCTCTTGGGCCCTTCTTGGGACCGTCTTGGGGTTCTCTCGGACATGCTTGGGCGCCTCTTGGGACGACTAGGGACGTCGGAAGCTCGAAAAGGCGAGAACCCGAAAAACAGTGAACAACCTCAGGAAAATCAATGTTGTGTGCCTTGGGACGCTTCGAAGGCCTCGTGGGCCGTCTGGAAGCCATATTGGGCCGTCGTGCGATCAAAGTGGCCCGTCTTGGAGCGACATTGGGCCGTCCCGGGGGCGTCTGGGCCTCGGGACCGCGACCCTGTCTCATTCTGCGAGGGACTGTGGCCTCGGGAAGAGGGTGTGGTGCATGCAGGTGAGTGCTACTGGGAGAGGCCCCTTGGAAAAGTTCAGAAACGCTGCCAGGTAGCATTTGGCATTCTAGCACGCCTCAACGTGCCAGGGGGTACGGTGGCGGCTGACGTCGCTGTTTTTTGTCATACATGGGGATTCTAGCTTGGCGCTCACCCGGCGCCGGGGACCACCGAGCCGCCTCGGGACGAGAGCCGAAGCCAATGCCTAACACATCTGGCGCCCGGCCGCAGCAGGCTGCAAAGCCGGGAGCAGCAACCACTCTCGGATTGCAGGGGAGCTTTTTTATGCGCCCGGACAGAACACTTGGGCGACACAACCCGAAGGGAGGTGCCCAAGGTGCCTGCATTAATTCACATGCAGTCGGACTTCGCAACATGAGCGGCGGCACAGACCCGCCTCTCAGCCGCCCTCCCCGCCACCAGATCCGCGATTGCGTGAGCAGCCGTCAGGGAAAGGTTGCGACCAGCCAGGAGCAGGGTCTCGCCCTGCTCGGCACGGGAGGGTACCCACGGAAGCTCTACCGTGACGTTGCCTTTCTTTTTGCAGGGCCAGCCCGTCTTTGGTGCCAGGGGGCCTCGCTGACTCCCCATAGACGCCCGCCTGGAGCGCCTGGGCTAAATCTTCAGAAGGCCACTGCGGTGCGCGACCAGCCAGATGTCCCCCGAGGTTCTTTCCAGGACCAGGACTGGTCGGAAGGAGGAGAAGCGATACCAACACAACCAGGGGACCACCTCCAGCGAAGAGGTCCACGATGCCTCCCCGAGCTGGAGGCTGGGTATGTCTCGAGCGAGAGGGGTGGACCACAACACAAGGGAGACCTCCCTTGCCTCCTCGCAACTCCTCGCCCTGTTGGTGTTGGTGTCGTCTTTCAGGGTTCTCCTAGACCGGGGCCAGGGTTTTCGCCCGCGGAGTGGCAGGGAACATGGTCTCGTCCGTGGACCTCCCACCCGACCCGTCCCAAGACACTGTCACTCGCCCCTTTCCCCCTCGCCCCTCCTCTCCGCCATCGCGCCCTCCTCCCCACTCTGCCGTGACCTGACATGGGCACTACGCTCATCTATCCCTGGTGCTGCGATTGCTTTCCACCGCCTATCCCGCATAGAGCCGTCTCCCTTAGATACAGGATTGTCCGAGGTTGGCGTTCGACAGTGCGTTTCCAATCAGAAAAGTGTCGGCCGTTTTCAGGATGAGCGCTATGCTCCCGTCAGTCAGGCTGGCATTATCGCCGCAGCCTGGGCCAGTTTTCTGGATCCGATTCCTTCCTCGTCGTCGCCGTCCCCTTCCTTTCCCTTCCGCCTCCCCCTGGTACTCCTGCTCCTCCCGCTCCTCCTGCTGCTGCGGCTGCTGATAATCATCCGCCTTCCTCATTATCCTCTTTCTCCTGCTCATCCGCCACATCCTCTTTTCCTCCAATGTGCGCAGCTCCCCTCTCTGATTGCGCATCACACGATGGGCTCACTTCAGGGGACCCAGGTCCAGCAGGATAGAAGTGGGAAGATAGAGAAACATATCAACGCAATAGTAAGGGATGGGTGGCGGGGATTGGATGTCAGATGTGGCGCGAGCACACCTAGCTTGCGTCCGCCCCCCTGCTGTCCTCTCGTGCCTCCTCCCCCCTCCTGATACACGCCCTCCCCCCACATCCTCGCCGCCCTCCTCACCTCCTCCCACTCCCCGCCCCCTGTTGCAGACCAGCCTGCCTGGGCGAGAACGTACGTAGGCGTGGAGGAGATCACCACGCGCCCACCGTCGAGGAGGTAAGGGAGGAGGAAGAGAGGAGGGAGGGAGGGCGGGAGGCAGGGAGGACTTGAGGGAGGGGAGGAGGAGGAGGAGGAGGAGGAGGAGGAGGAGCGAGAGGAGCGAGAGGAGCGAGAGGAGGACGAGAACGAGGAAAACGAGCGGGAGGAAGAGGAGGAGTAAGAGGGAGAGAGGGAGGGAGGGAGGGAGGATGGAGGAGGAGGAGGGGGAGGAGGAGGTTGTTGGAGGCATTCGGCGGTTTGCGTGGCATGTCGGACGTTCTCGGATGGGTTCAGAGGTTTCTGCGTGTTGTGTTCCTCATATGGGATTTTCGGAGAGGGTCCAGAAGGAGGAGGAGGAGGAACAGGAGGAGGAGGAGGAGGACGGGGAGGAGCCGTGTGACGCGCACCTGAGCAATGGGAGGGGGCTAGCGAGAGCGGCCGCGCTCTCCCGTCGTGCTCTCCCCGACGCCTGCCAGCAAGGCAGCGGTTTTAGACCAGCTGAGGCCGCCTCCGCCGGCGGAAGCCGACGGAAGGGCGGCGGCGGAAGGTGGAGGAAGCAAAGCATGTTGCCCCACGCGATGAAAAATTGTTCCTGGGTTCCAGCTGTCCGGAGTCGGCCATGCAGTTTGCAAAGCGCGCCGGACGTTCACGTACGGTTGAGCATTGGGGCTCCGCGTGTCGCGCCGCCGGTTCTGGGCCCACCACGCTCTGGCGCGAAGAGCTAACACATGTTTTTCAGACTCGCAAGCGTCAGCGTCCTGAACCTCTCCTGGCTTCCCGCGCCGCGGAGCGGAGCGACGTGTTGTCCGCTTGCACGGCACATCGTGTCGCCGAGGCCACCGCCGCGACACGCGAGGCAGAAGTTCTTGACCGTGGGACGTGCGGAGACCCAGCAGGATTGGGTCATTGGGGTTTGCCTGACATCGCAAAAAGACGCGTCGGATGATAACCCTGGATGATCGGGGAATGTGAATCATCAGCCGCATTCAAGTTAGGCCGCATTGTATGCCAAATCACGGTGGGCGTTGGAGAAGGATTCGACCCCCACCCGCGTGGTTGATAGATAGAAGTTGTGCACTGACTGGTGGGCCCTCCTCCATCCTCCTCATTCCTCCCCCCCATAGAAACCCCCCAGGCTTCTGGAGACCCCGGTGAAGCTCCCTGGGGCACCCCAAGACCTCCGAGAGCCATGTCCTTTGCATGGGACATCGTGGCAATAAATGAAACTTGGAGGACGACAGAACGAGAGATGTGGACAACGAAGTTGGGTTCCCACGTATTTGCGGCAGCGGGCCACACCACATCAAGAGGCGTAGCATTTCTTATCCACCGACGGCACGTGCACAGCATCACATGCTTCACACGCATCAACGAGCGCATCGCCTACATCGACCTCGACACATCCGCCTGCAAGGTGAGAGTTGCGACGGCTTACTTCCCACACTGCGGGTACCCCGACGCTCACGTCCAGCAGATGTACGACGTCCTGACCGCGCTCCACCACGAAGCCGCCAAGCAGAAGCGCACCACAATTATCACTGGAGACTTCAACGCACAGGTTGGCAAACATCCCATCAACGCGGACGAGGAAGAGAATGCCAACAGAGGCCGGAGACTCACAGTTGGCCCACACGGAATCGGAGCGTGCAACACACGTGGGACGTGGCTACGAGCATGGGCAACTTCACAGAATATGCTTATCACCAACACGTTGTTCTACAAGCATGATCGCAACGTCCTCACTTATACCAGCAATGGGGAAAACCATACCCAAACACAGATTGACTACATACTCATCGACAAAGATCGTCGCAACCAGGTACATGACTCGTTTGCACCAGCTATTCCAGACCTCGGGTCCGACCACCAAGCGGTATGTATGAGGCTTGTTTTCGACGCCACGCCGGAGAAGAAGCGGAAGAAGCGAACAAAACGATCCAATCATCAGTCTACGCGCCCACCTGCTGCCGATCCATTGTACCAACACTACCTACAGCACAGACTCGACGCCCACGACGTCGCAGCCAGCACTGACGACAGGAACAATCACATCACCAGAGCCCTTGTCCAAGCTCACGGCGACTACCATGAGTACCACGACAGTTCACCGCGACACCAAGCACACGAAGACGACGTCACATCAAACAATAAGCTGCGCGACCTCATTGACCGACGGCGCAGCACACCGCATGCCGACACAACCACCAGGAGTACACTGAGCAAACTCATTTTGAAACAGCTTCGAACCATCAAGCGCGTCCGGGAAAACGCCAGGATTGAAACCATTGTGTGCCAGTTCAAAAATCTCAAGAGAATCGCGGGCACGAAAACGTCCAAGAAAAAAACATGACCGCGTCAATGACAACCACAAACGGCGACGAAACAACTGGCAGACAGAGCATCGCAGACGTCGTCGCCACCTTTTACGAGCAACTCTATACAACACCGCAGGACGACAGCGACATTTCTAGCAACTCCGACACGGCAACAAAATCGAGCATACCACCACTCACACCAAAAGAGCTTCGACATGCAATCAAGCAACTGAGAAACGGCAAGTGCAGCGACACTGCAGGACTCACAGCCGAACTTCCCAAAGCGGGGGGAACCGCCATTGAATCGCACTTACTTCAGCTTTACAACGACATTATCAAGCCAAGCCACCCATCACCCACACAATGGAAGAGAATGACGAGAACGGTGATATGCAAATCTGGGGACCCCAAGCTACCGCAAAACTACAGACCGATCGCCATCATCCCACTTCTGTACAAACTTATGTCCCGCCTCCTCTGCAATCGGCTAGAAGCCACATTTGACGCACAACAGAGCCCTGACCAGGCTGGCTTCCGTCGAGGCTTCAGCACGGATGACCACCTCTTCACGACAGCAATGTTGCACGAGCAATCACACTGTTGGCCGTTACCGCTCTGGGCGGCAGCAATCGACTTCAAGAAGGCGTTCGACTGCGTGGACCACAAGCACCTATGGGACGCTCTACGACAGCAACAGATTCCCGAAGCGTACATCACCCTCACGCAGCACATATACAACGATCAGATGGCCACTGTCCGCACTGACGCCTCCAGTCGCAGTTTTAGCATACAGCGGGGTGTGAAGCAGGGAGATCCTCTCAGTTCCTTCCTGTTCAATGCGCTGCTGCAACATATCCTCCGACGAATCAAGCCCGGCTGGCAACGCAAAAAGTTTGGCATCAAGCTCGGCTTTGCTCAAGAAGCAAGCATCACGAACCTACGCTTCGCAGACGACGTTCTGCTGTACGCCCCGAACCTTCGCCAACTTACATGCTTATTGCGCGACTTGAAGAACAAAGCATCCTGCTGTGGACTCTCACTTCACCCCGACAAGACCAATATTCTCACCAACGTCAGCCAGAGGGCTGGCAGAACAATTTCGCACATCGTCTTAGATGGTGCACGCATAGACATTCGACCCAACGACCAAAGTACGAAATATTGGGGCAAAAAGTTATCGTTCCACGACTTCCACGGACATGAGCTGAAAAACAGGATCGCCGCGGGATGGTCGAAGTTTCACACACTACGGTGCGAACTTACCAACAGAAAGCTCCCATTGCACAGCAAACTCCGACTCTTCAGCGGCACGATCACACCATGCGTTATGTACGATTGCTCTTCGTGGGCACTCACCAAGGACATGCTCATCACGCTACAACGAAAACAACGGAAAATGCTCCGACTGATCATCAATACGCCGAGAAGACGGAACACGCTGGAAGCAAGCAGACAGACAGCACGCGCCAGCTGCAACACCAACAACGGCACACGTGTCGACGTCAACGACACCGAGTCCAGCACCGACACCAGGACCGACAACAGCACCGAACGGCGACGACGACGACGACGACGACGACACCAGCACCAACACCAGCACCGACCACAGCACCAACACCGAACACCGAACACAGCACCAGCACCAGCACCAGCACCAATCGAAAACAGCGCCAACACCGACAATAGCACCTGCACCGACAACAGCACCAGCACTGACAGCACCAGCACCAACACCGACACCGACACCAGCACCGACAACAGCAACCGACGGAGACAACGACGATGGATCTGAGTCTTGGGTTCACTTCTTACGGAGAAGTACCTCCACCGCTTTGGCACACGCCAAACGAGCACGAGTCGACGATTGGACCGACGTATACTTCAAGCGAAAATGGGCGTTTGCAGCACGTGCGGCCAACCACGATCACGACAGGTGGGCGCGACTGAGTGCAAGTTGGGACCCATGTGCACACGACCTACGCCCAGCCTTTCGCCGACATGGCGGGCAAAAGAAGCTTTGGCATGATGACATTGTATCTTATCTACATGACGTGGGCGACACCGACAACGATTCCAAATGGTGGGTGTTGGCCCAGAACTTACCATGGTGGAAGACTCGTGAAGAAGGCTTCTTGGACAACATGCGTCGCTTCCTCCATTCCGGCAACTACAACGAATGAGCCTTCTGGCGCTCCGGCGCCCCCGCCGGGCTCTCATAGGGCCGTCCTTCCGGGACGTTTTCCGGCGCTCTGCTCTGCTCTGCTCTGCTGCTCATCCTCCCACAGCGGGTGCCAGCGGATGCCGCCGACACGTGAGTTGGTGTCCACGTCTCGGATCGGCGATGGCCGTGTTTCGTGCACCGCGGGCCATGAAGGAAGAAACTCAGGAAGCGGACCAGGCAGCCAGGGAACAGGAAGAGGAGAGGGTAATGTATTTGACGGTGACGAAGCGATCGGAAGCAGAAAAAGGAGAGGAGAAGGGGAGAGAGACGGAGAAACAACAGGAGGAAGGTGTAAGAGTGAGTTGTCAAAGAAAATAATGAAGAAAATAATGAGGAATGCAGAGAAACTGTTTCGCGTATAGCATGTTGTGCAGGTCATGGTTGTTCTGCTCTGAGGCCTCTCTGATGTGACGAGCCGATAACGCATAACAGGCGGGACCCCATCGGAATCTGGATTGGATATGTTTGGGGTCCGATCAGAATACAATCGGGAGTAGATTGGGATCCGATTGAAACCCCATTGAGATCCAACGCGTTGGAATCACCCGCTCTCCTGTTGTAGTCCTATATGTGTCCTATTTGGATCCCAGTGCTATCGTGCAGGAATACATGTTGGATCTGATCGGTAAGTATCTTATTTGGGCTCCCGTTGGGATCACATGGGAATCCGATTGGGATCCTATGCGATGGAGTCCTTTGGAGTCCTGTCGGAATCCCTTTGGCATCATATTTGGATCTCTGATGAATCGGATTGGGATCCAACTGACATGTTATTGGGAGTGCATCGGAATCTCACATGAAACGTATTGGGAATCGAATGGGAACCCAATGTGATGTTTTGCAACCGTTTTCGAATGTGATCGCATTTGAATCGTGTCGAGACATTGGTGGGTTTCCATTGGAACCTTTTGGGGCATCTTAGTGGCATATGCTTGGAATTCTATTGGAGCCACATTGAGATCCCACTGGGATCCCACTGGGATATAATTGGAACCGTGTTGGGTTCCGCTACAACTGGAGTCCTATTGCTACTGGGATCTTGTTGGGCTCCGATTAAACTCGTAGTAGGATTCCATTGGGATCTTTCGGAGATCTTATTGGAATCACATTGCGCTCCAATTGTGATCCTTTTGGACTCCTATTGAACTATGATTGGGGCCTACTGGATTATTCTTGGCACCCTGTTGGGATATCACTGCAACATCTCAGATGCTATGGATCATGTTGGCGTCCTCGTGCGATCCTGGGTGGATCCTACTGTGGGGCCCAACGGGAAGAGGAGGGGGGCGTCCGGTGCCGGGGGGCAACGATTCCAGGATGCCAGATGCGTCACATTGATTCCCGATGAGGAGAGGACTTGCTTCCTACGGTTAGGCCCCTGTTGCATGTGGCATCTCGTACACGTTATGGTGCGTGCTGTTCTGAGCGCTTTTAGGTTAAGAGCCCCAAACGCATCATCACTGTCAAGAAGGAGGGCGAGAGGGCGGCAGGAGCGGGAAGAGGAAGCCGCGCCACTCCAGGAGGATGGCCCAACGGGCCCGGCGATCAAGATCCGGAACAAGTACAACTTCTATCCCATGCTCTGGGCTTAGCTGAGCTCGCTCGCCGATCGCGCCGCGAACCGAGTCGGCCCGCCACTGGTGTAGTTCAGCGACTTGCCAACAGGGGGGGTGAGGTGGAGGAGGAGAGGGAGGAGGAGGAGGAGGACGAGGAGGAGGAGGAGGAGGAGGAAGAGGAGGAGGAGGAGGAGGAGAGGGAGGAGGGAGGAGGAGGGGAGGAAGAGGAGGAGGAGGAGGAAGAGGAGGAAGAGGAGGAGGAAACATAAGAAAAAGCAGGAGGAGGAGGGGGAGGGAGGAGGATGAGGAAGAGAGGAGGAGGAGGAGGAGGAGGAGGAGGAGGAGAAGGAGGAGGACGAGGTGGATGAGAAGGAGGGGGAGGGAATAGTAGGAGGAAGAGGAGGAAAAGCAGGAACGAAAAGTAGGCGAAAGAGGAGGGGGAGGGAGGAGGAGGATTAGGAAGAGAGAAGGAGGAGGAGGAGGAGGAGGAGGAGGAGGAGGAGGAGGGGGAGGAGAAGGCGAGGGAGGGAAGAGTAGGAGGAGGAGATGGCGGAGCAGGAGGAGGAGGAGGAGGATTATGGTGGCTATGCTGCCTACGACCCCCATGCGATGGAAGAGACACAGGTTGCCTGCCCGCTCAGATGCAGCACGCGTACTACCCAAAGGCTCCTGTGGTGTGCCGACCCGTTCTGGCATACGCGACAGTGTTGCCGTGAACCTCCTCCAAGCGGACGCCTCAAGAAACATCAGTACGGGATGTCTACAAACATAGATCGAATAATAAGGGAGCGCATCGCGTGCGAAATAGATAATTCCAACGTGGTGCAAAATATACATGTGCACATTCAAGTCCCACCATCAGCAACGCATATGACTGCCATGTAAGCGAGAGAATAAGACAATGGATGCATCAAGTGGCTGGGGAAGTTACGCCAAGCGAGACCGTTGTCTGCGAGTCATAATGTCATTCTACTTGCCAGAATACAAGCAAACAAAAACATATACGGACTCAAATGCCACAACACAAATGCGTCCAACATGCGACATTACTGAAACAGCACCACCGCAGTGGAGTTTGCAGGTCGGCTGCCCCACGCCTGCCTTGCTTGCCCTTTGGGCCCCGGCCAGGCTCGGCCCACGGCTAGAGGTGCCGAGCTCCTCACCGCCGCCTGCCCAGCCGAGCTGCTTCCAGGCCCCACCATCCCGTGCAGCCATGCGCGTCCTCGACGTTTGCCGCCGCACGGGGACGCCGAGCCTCGTCGAAGCTGGCAGCTGACTTGCCACTTCGCCCACCCTGGATTCGCACGCCGCTCCAGAGACGCCATCTCTTCGCAGCCGGCGCATCAGCCCCGCCAGCCGCGCGAATGGAGGAAATGCGCTTCCCATGGTCCTCGGCTCCCGCGAGCGGTGCCACTTCCGAGTTTGCTGGAGGATGCATCCGGGCAGGCCACGGCGGGGGGGGGGGGGGCAAATTGGATGGGAAATGGCTGGGGAGGAGCAGGAAGAGCAGGAGATGTGGTGGGCGCCGACTGGAGAGCATCCGCAGGGTAACGGACGCCCGCAGGCTGAAGGCGAAGGGAGCTGCCGCCATGGCAGCAGCTGGCAACGGCACAGGCCACGGAAAACCCGCCGTCGTCGCCGAGGCCATCACTTCATCGGAATCATCAGAATTCCCGTCCGCCGCCCGCTCCACCCCACCCTCCACCCTCCCGAGATCAGCTTCCTCCGTTCGGAGGGGCGTAGACGGCAGGTCAGGCACAGGGTCGGGCGTCTTTTCGCCAATTTCCGACAAAGTTGTGCCTGTGGTCGGACGCAGGGCCTTGGCAGCCTAGGCACTCTTACGGAGCTGCTTGTCACGGGTCGATGGGACGGCGGATGGCCCTTTGCAAGGCGCCTTCAAGGCTCTCTCGACCCCGTGAGGCAGCACCACGAAACCAGCACACTTCACACATTATAACTCGGCCAGTCCTCTGGGCCGACTGACCGCGCTCACCAAAGGAACGGGCGGCCTCGGCGCCTTCGTCACCAGACGGGTTCCCAGGAGGGGGAAGAGGCGAAAGCATGTCAGCAGCCACAAGGGCTTGGTCTGCCTTCGCCAGAGCGTCGGCCTTCAAAGGCCTAGCTCGGGCCCCGCAGGAACGGAGCCACTCCTGGCCTTTCAAGGCTGTGACCGCCGTGGGCCGACAAAATTTGGAGGGGCCATTGCACAGGTGATTCAGCGCGCTGGTCGTCCAAGCGCCCACAAAGCACGCGACGCAACGCACTTCACCAGTGGCATCATTCTGCGCAAGGGAATGTCCGTGCAGGGTGAGCCGCTGCAGCGGAGGGCCCTGCACCATCAGGGGTCGGCGGAGTGTCAGTCCATCTCTTCAACTTGGCGACTGTGGCAGCAGCCCGCGCAATGTAACCTACAGTGGCCTGATGAAACTTGAGCTCACCCTCCGCTGCCTCCGCAGGCGCACAGGCTACAATGACGCGCGTCAAGGCAAGCTTCGCAGACAGGTCAGCCCACGCATTTCCAATCCACGCAACAGGGTCGAGCCCTCGCCCCAAGACTTCCTCGAACTCAAGGTGCGCAGGCGCCCGGGCGAACGAGACAGGAGGCGCATATGTGGGCCGAAGTTTGGCCGTCTCAAACACGGCACGCCAGATGGCAGCATGCTTCTTCAAGCCACAAGCATTCCTTGGGCCCCGCGCCTGACCTTCTTGGACCAATGAAAGCAGGTCCGGAACAACAACTTCCAGGGATGGGTTTCGCCGCAGGGCCTGGAGCAGCGCAGTTCTCTCCGCGCGACCCACCGTTTGGACAGGGCCCTCCAACGATCCGAAAACAGCTCGAACGGGAAACAGTTGCGCATTCAAGTGAACTATGGCCCATCCAGCCCCACGAACCTCTGGCGCCGCAGGGGCCCGGGCGCTTCAATCCCCGAAGATAACAGGCCCCCACCCCCCGCCAACGCCCCCCCGCTCCCAGACCTCAGAACTCTCGGGCGGGAATGGACGCGGAACAGAAAGCTTAGGGGGGCCATAGTTAAGGTTTAAAGTGTCGGAGGCAGGATCCAACGGGGAGCGGCGTCCAACTGCTCGCAGAACACCCCAGTAAGAAGCGCGATGCTCACACAAAACCTCAGCACCAGTCTTCAACTCGCTCTCGTCGGGCTGCATGAGCGCAGGACAACCGCGCCAAATATGCCCGAGAGATCCATCCTTCGACTCGCAGGCAGAGCGGTGGGGACCCAGCTTTTCCCCCATGCGGCAAGGCGGGCAGGCGTGGGATATCGATCCGCCCGCGGCCCGCGAAGTGCGCCCATCGGCGCCGCCTTCAGATCCCGAAGGCCGGTTCGTAGAGCTCGCCCCCATGCATCATGGGCGGGCTCATGGATGGGCCAGTGCTGCACCTGCCAGCGTTTGACCGCACCCTCCAGAAATACTTTCATATCGGCGGGTGCCACGCGTAAAAAGGCGTATACCTTTCCGATATCACTGCGCCAGCGTTGCGGAGAAACAAAGACCCAGCCAATCCTCTGAAGAGTCAGGTAGGCAGCGCCGAAGGGGGCCTCGCACCCCTGCCCAGGTGAGGCCCTCGTCATTGATGCGAATAACCAATGCCTCCCGGGCGTGGCGCAGCTCGCTCATATAGACGCGTGCGTCCCACACAAAACAGCGATACCTGCACGACGGGCACGTCGTCGCATCAAACATTGGATCGTAACGGATCTGCCATTGACAATAAAGGCATGCCGTCCTATGCGCCCTTGGAGGTGCTCCAACCACAGTCGCTGCAACTGAACGCGCCGCAGTCAAAGCACTTCCACTCAGCCCAGATGCACCAGCGCCGCGTGCGACGGCGGGCTGAGCGCTCCACAGCACTGGGGCCTTCCGTCCAGCCAACTTTATGCCATTGAAGCAGGGCCCCAGGATGCGTCAATCTTCCTGAAACAACCTCACAGCAATATGCAAGGCCTTATCACCATTAGAATCAGAGCCAGCATACTGCACCGAAACATCATCCACCAGCGCACGAGGCACAAGGTTACCGCGAACTTCTCGGAGTGGAAGGGGCGCCCGCAAGGTCAGACCCTCTAGCATGCAGGCCGCATGCGTGCACCCTGCCAGTCTGCCCTGGTCGACCTGCAGCGGCTCTGAGTAGGTGCCGCGCCCCTTCAGGAGACGCGGGAGACGGCGCACCCGCAGCAGGATGCACATCATCTTAGGTTGGTAGCCAAGAGAGAAGCCTTTCCTGAACAGCTGCGACGGTCGCACCAGATCAAAGGCCTTGGTGAGGCCAAGCAAAACCGCAGCACTAAATTGACCTCTCAGCGCGGCCATTTCCGACGCCAGGTTGTGCGCAAACGCGTTGTCAGAGGAACTATGCCGCGATCGAATGCCCCATGCATGCGCACTTCGACGATATTGCCCCCATTGTCTGGGCATGCCCCGCCGAAGCCGCCCCCGTACTTTCTGAAGCGCGTGGGCGACCGCAATCAGCCCGCGTCCTCCATCAGCTTCCGGGATACGACACATCATGGACCATAGTCTGTCATCGGGCCTGCTGAGTAGCCCCTCGCACGTGGCCAAGACTTGAATCATCGCGGCGAGTGTCTCGTCATATACGTGCCGCAGCATTCGCGGGCGCAGGGCGCAGGGGCCCCCAGGACGTACGCCCGGGGAAAGTTAGCAGCACCCGTCGCAAGGTTGGTAGGTCCACCGCTGATAGGAGCGGCCAGTTCACGGCCTCCGCAGGTTCCACAGGAAGGAATCCATGCCGAGCCCACACCAATTGCCAGCCCTCCATATCTTTGTTGTCCAGGCCCGTCCTCTGTGTGCCCTGCGGGTCTCCTGTGAACGGGGCCACCTGGTCCTGGGGCTGAAACTTAGAGACTCGATGAGCAACCGACGCGCCATCTTGAAAAGGCTATTCGCTGAAACTTCATCCAAGCCTGGTCGGCAGCCTTCTGGTCGCTCTTGCGCATCACGGTAGCCTCGCGCCCAACCTGTTCAAACAGAGATTGAAAAGTAGGCGCCGCCAGCACTTCCAGACCTGCAGCAAGGCAAGGCTGCAGCTGCATTGGAAGGTAGCTCAACACCACGCGGCTTCGCATGACATTCGCGAGGGGACCACTGACCTCGTGGACAGCCTGGGGAAGCACAGCGCACTGCTTCGGCCCAATCGTACACAGCACATTGGAAGACTGCAACCGAGAGACTAGCGTGCGGAGCCGATGGCGCTCCCTCTGTAGATGCATCATCTATCGTAGCGCCGTCTACCAGGCCAAAGTCTGCGGCTGCTTGTAAGTGCGCCTCAGCGGGGGCTTTGTCTCCATGTGAAGCGAGGGGGCCCAGCAAGCCCAGAATACCGTAGCGCGGTGGCCCCAACCTGATCATATTTGTTAATCAACTCCCGCTCAACCCCGCAGATGAGGGAGCCGATGTAAGCAGCATGCCCTTGCGCGTCGGTCACACCTGCAAACAACTGAGTATCCCATTCATAAGGGTATCGCGAGCAACCAGGCGGTGCCGCAAGAGGCAACTCCTTGGGCAGCTCGGGAACCTGCCTCCAGATATGCACATCCTGCGCCATCATCCGTAAGTGAACTGGACAATGTGGGGACAATGTAGAGCCCTCGTCGACGTGCACATGCGTAGCAACTCTGGATGCCGGTTTCATCGACGCGGCGAAATAGTCAAGCACAATGTTTGGCGTAGCTTGCCGACAGGGGTGACAGGGAAGAAATGGGCGGCTGAGGCAGCGGTGACACACTTCGAGCTGAACAGGGCAGCGGGGCCATTGATCCAGTCACCTCCCACAAGCCAGTCATGGCCTTCACTGTAGGGCTTCGCCAGTGCTTGAACCATTGCCCACAGATATGCAGCGCTGGTGGGGCCCATGCCACCCGTAGTACCCAGATAGACACTGCAAGCAGTGAAACGTCCAGGTACCCCCCCGTGAATATGAGCAAATCACAGCCTTCCTGGAACACCTTCCTGCTCAGGAAAATCTGGAGCCGGAATCATGATATCAGTGGGCACAAGAATGGCAACGCTTGCAACCGAGCCCGTAGCCGACGTCGGGCTAGGTGTAGCGCAGGCCCGTAGCGCGTGCCAACCGAAGTCCCGTGCCTGGGATTGCGCCTGCGCTGGACGATCTGGCAGCGCATGATGCTCCTGCACAAGCAGCACCCTTGCCTGCTGCACCGTGGGAAGGTACTCAAACACGCCCCCCCCCCTCCCGCGATACCGGATCCCGCCCACGCTGCGCAAGGCAGCGGCACGCTTCCCGCTTCTCGCGCCAGTAGCGACCCCCGAACTAGGACCCGCGGCACCGCCGACGGCAGCGCCGACAGCCGTCTTCGCACGGGGGCCCGTGGCACTCGGAGGGCCCACGGGCCTCGGGAATGCCGCTTCCTCCGCAGCCGCGCCAGAAGCCTGAGCGACCGCTGGGGCCCCTGATTCACGTGGCGACCTAGTGCGTAGTAGCCGCAATGGCACACTAGGTCTTTGCATTTCAACACCTTCCAGCACGCGTGACGACTTTGAGCCTAGTAGCCTTGGTGGCAGACTAGGATGTTGCACCCTCACGCCAGATTCCAACAACTGAAATGGACCTCCAGCTGGACACTGGTCCACTTGTGGCGACCTCTGCGGCTCCGTCGGAGCCGCGAGTGCACCGCTCGACGCCGATGTCCCAGCCGAGGCCGCCATCTGTCTCGCAGCTGTCCCAAGCCCAGGGGAGGAACGCCCCTGGCCATCTGGGGGGGGGGGGGGGCATTCGTAGGCCACCTCGAAGAAGATGCCAACCCCGAAGCCGTAGGACGTGTGGGCAGAGGGGCGTGACTTCCAGGAGCTGAATCCCTGCCCCCTCTGCCCAGAACATGTTCGTCATCTCCGAAACCAAGGGATGTAGGAGCCGACGCGTGGGATACCATGACCAGGTGCGCGACGACCACATCCAAGGGATCATCTGCCTGCTCATGCTCCGTAGCGGGTCGCCGGGGACGTGGCAGTTGGCGTGCATCTGGTGCGTCAGGTCCAAGCATGCGTCGGAACATGTTTCGAACTTCGGCCAGTGCCTGCCAGTGGCGGAGCTCCAGTCGTCGACGTTCGTCAGCGCCCGAACTCGCCATCCTCATAAACCAGGCTTCGCGGCGCCACTCAGTTTGGCGCCAGGCCGCCTCGCACAGCTCCTGCAAGATAGACCCCGAAGCTTGGCCAGGAAATCAATTTGCCAGCAGCCGCAGCAGGAGGGGGTCGTTGCCCCCGCGTGCCAACATCACTGACAAGAAAGCCTGGCATCACTCCACCCATTGAGAATTGTCATCTGGGTGCTGTAAATAGTTCTCAAACCAGATGGCTGCCCATTCCCTCGCGTCTGCTCTCAGGGCGGTGTAGTCCTGTGCCGCAACAGAGCGTTCGGGGGTCGGGGGTCGCCCCATATCAGTGGGCTCTTGCTCAAGCTGCAGAGTGTCATCAACCAACGAGGCCTCGCCGTCCCTGGCGCCAGCACGATCGCCACGCAACCCAGAGAAGTCATGCATGTCGAACCCAGGGTCAGCGCACAACTGCTCAACATCGTCGCCGACATCAGAAGGCACGTGAAAGCGAAGTCCAGCCATGAGTTGTGCTGTCATAGGTTCAAATCGCATCCTTAGGACCAGCGCTAGAGCCAGTGCGCATCTTCTTCGAGAAGAGCAGCTTGGAGGACTCGAGCTGGCGCTTGGCTTGCGTGAGGTCCTCCAGATCCATGTCTTCGGGCACAGGAATATCAAAGGCCGTCTGAGTAGCCGAGACATCCACGCCAGAAGGAGGTTTCTGAGCCTGCTTCTGCTGCTGCATGGCCCGCTGCACCCCCAGGTGGTCGTCTCTCGCCTTCTTGACTGCCTGAATCCATGGCTGAACATAGTACACACAACTAGCAGCCAATTGTTCACTACCGGCCAACAGTTGCACAATAGCCTGTAGTTGCTCCAAGTTCGCAGAGAAGGCCTCGAAAACAGTTGTGTCGCAGGCTGAGGTGGCACCAACATATTGCAGGTGTCCTCTGACGTAACAGCTCCATCTGCTCGAGCTGCAGCTGCACCCGCGCGGTTTCTGTGTCACCCAGTTGCTGCCAAAGATCTTGAACCAACTTCTGCTTTTCAGCCAGACGCTTCTCCTCAGTCTCGATCGACAATCTGAGCTTGGCAATCTGCTGGTCAATACGCTGGAGCTTGTTGCCATGCACTGGGTGCCCAGGGGCTTGGACGCAGTAGTCTCCTGGCGCAGCTGCTGAACCAAGGCTGCAGCCTCAGCATAGCCAGAGACGGTACAAGGCTCCACACCTTTGACCTTGGCAGCCAGCTCCAGCGACGCCAATACACCTTCACAAGCTTCCAACTCCTTTTGCTTCTTCTGCAGCTCAGGGCCACTTGCCGAGTCAGTCTGGGGCTGCGACTCCGGAGCATCAGCCTCATGCGACTTGGACCGAGAAAGCTGCTGAACCTGCTTGCGGAGGGCAACCAATTCCGTCTCCTTCGCCTCAGGAGCACGCGCAGCGCCAGCACCGGTGGCAGAAGGAGCACGTTGACTGGGCACAGGAGGAGCCAGATCACACTTGTAGACACGACCTTTAGCACCACCACAAAGAAAGCAAGAAGCAGCATCTGCATGGTCATGCCAAGGTTCGCCCGTTTTCGGCCGCCCTCTCCCTGGCAGCGCGGCCAGCAGGCGGTGCCATGGCGGCAGCAGACAGGTAGTGAAAGACGCAATGGTCAGAGAATCTCACGTATGGCTACCTGGGGCGGAGGAGGGAGAGAAGGAGGAGGAAGAGGAGGAGGAGGAGGAGGAGGAGGAGGAGGGAGGAGGAGGATGAGGAGGAGGAGGAGGAGGAGGAGCAGCAACAGCAGCAGGAGGGGGAGGATGAGGGTGAGTAGGAGGAGGAGGAGGAGGAGGAGGAGCAGCAGCAGGAGGAGGAGGGGAGAGGGGGGCATCTCCGCTGGGCCCCGCCCGGTGATCGCGGCTCGGCGCGCACTGGCAGGATCGGGGCCAACGCGACGTTGACCACGCCGGGCGGCCTGGAGTACCAGCGGCCGCGGGCTTGGGGCCTCCCCAATCCCTCCTCATAGTTACGTAGTCATACCAGGCATGCATGCTGTCGTTGCGCGATGATGTTTATATTGTTCTAGTTTCACTGCGTGCTGTAACTTAATGGATTCACTTGTGCTGGTGATTGTTGGGTGTTTCGGCCCCACCCTGCGGCACCCTCGCGATGCAGGCCGATGTCTGATGTCCCGCCCCGCCTTCTTGTTCCTCCTCTTGGTGCGCCGAATTGGTTTGCGAGCGTTCTCGGCGGTTTTCCGGCCTCGGGGTGCATTCAGCAGTTCCGCCTCGCCCAGAGGGTTCGGGGGGGAGCCGGATCGTCCCGAACGGCCGCCAGAGAGCTGGGCTTCGACCCCAAAATCGAAGGGCAACGACGATATGATTTGTTCAACCTAGGTGTTTTTCATCTTCCTCTTCTTCCTCCTCCTCCTCCTCCTCCTCCCAGGCCGTTTCCCGTTCCTCCTGATCCTGTCTCTCTCTCTCTCTCTTTGTCTCTCTCTTTTCCTTCTCTCTCTCTCTCTCTCTCTTTCTTCCTCCTTCTCCCCCATGATCCTCCCTCCCCATTCATCTCGTCCGTTGATCGAGTTGCTCGGGGAATCTGGCTCAAAGCTTGCAGCAGATCGAATTTGGCCAGGAGACAGCGGAGATCACATGTCTGAGTTTGTGCGCTTCCGACCTGGTCGAGAAATCCAGAATCCCAGAGCCCCTCCCCTCTCCCCTCCTCCTCGGAGGACGGTGAGGCGAGACCACCACCTTCACCACCAGGGGGGCACCTCCCGCGAGGGGGTCCACGATGCCTTCCCGAGCTCGGGGTTAGGGGACGTCTCGAGCGGGAGAGGGGGACCACATCACCAGGGGGACCCTCCTCTTTGCCCCCCTCCTCGTCCTCCTTGTCACGCGTCCTCCTCATCATTATCCTCCTCGTGTTTCCGTAGCCCTTTTGGCTCAAGCGGCTGCGGGCCAGGTTCTCGCATTTCTGCGTCGCGGCGCACCTGTTCTGCACCCCTATGGCGGACCCGAACGGCAAGGAGGCGGGCCGGAAGTTCCTGGAGGAGAACAAGAGCAAGGACAGGGTGGTGACTTTGCCGTCTGGCCTGCAGTACAGGGTGCTCAGAGAGGGGCGCGGCATGGAGCACCCGCTCGTCGGCACGCCCTGCGAGTGCCACTACGCGGGCAGGCTCCTCGACGGCACGGAGTTCGACTCTTCCTACAAGCGCGGAGCCCCCACGACCTTCGCCCCGAACCAGGTCATCAAGGGCTGGACAGAAGCGATGCAGCTGATGGTGCAGGGCGACAAGTGGGAGATGTACATCCCCTACGAGCTGGCGTACGGCGAGAGCGGGAGTCCGCCCAAGATCCCCGGCTGCGCGTGCCTCATCTTCGTCATGGAGATCATGAAGATAAAGGGCGCGACGAAACCAGCCGAGATCACTTTTCCAGAGTGGACGGATGACCAGCTCAAGCTGTGGGAGGAGAAGGACGAGAAGTCGCTCGTGGACTGGCGCGAGGCCAAGGTGAAGGAGTGGGAGGACCCGGAGAATAAGCTGAGGGAGAAGCACCCCTCGCGGGAGGAGCTGGACTCCTGGATGGAGAGGCAGTGCACGACCGCCAAGAACAAGTCCCTCTGGAAGCGAACCCGCAGGAGCTACGAGTGAGCCGCAGGCCGCTGCCCCAGGGGCACGGCGCGGCCCCTCTCCTCGAGCCGGCTCCCCGTGCCTCTGCGCCCGCAGCTGCGCGTGCTCCTCCTCATCCCGCCGGCACTCCTCCCTTCCGGCGCTCCTCCTCCTCCCCTTTCTCCCTGCCCCGGGCCTCCCCCGCCGCGCGCTGTCTCCCAGCACCCCTGCGCGCAGCACAGACCATCGGAGGATTGCGGTCCAAACAAAAAAAAAAGGAAGGCATGATCCTCCTCGTGCGCCCCTCCTCTTCCTCCTCCGCCCCCTCCTTGCAAGGACGCTGCATGTCTAGGGACCAGGACCTCACCGCCTTTCGCGTGGATCGCCGTTGGATGCATGATTGCCCTTGAGGGGGCAGCAGGTGCCACGGTTTGGCGTGGAGATCGGCAGGGACGTGGTGAGTACAGCACGGACGGGCTGCGCGAGCGTTCCGATCCAGGCGCGCTTGATAGCACACCACACAGAATAAATGAGTGCCCGTGTCATGCCCAGCTCGACCCCTCCTGGATGGTGCGAACCCGGAAGCTTTGCGATCGAGCCTGCAGTGGCCTGGATGTCTGCCACAACGAGTCCCTCTGGATCCATGGGATCGTGCCCCGGTCCCGGCATCAGTTCCCAGACGCCCCTGCTCGGGGAGAGACCTCAGAGGACGGCGAGCTCGTGTTGTCGATGCGCTGTGCCCAACCCTCGGCCCCTGTGGACTGCGAAAGGAAAGTCACGTCCAGGTGTAGGGGTAAGTCGGGCCTGTCCCTCTGCAGGAGGAATATTCAAAAATTAAAAAAATAGTCCGCGGACGACTTGTGGACAAGTTTTTGACCATTTCTGGCTATTGTTTTTAGCTGTTCTTGAATTTTTCGCCCAAAATCGGCTGGCAGGGGAAGAACATGCCCGACCTGAGAGTGTAGGGCTCGGGCGGCCCATCTCGATGGTCCTGGCACGTCGGACCCCCGGACCTGCCGTGCGGGCCGCGGCGTTCTCCTCCTGCAGTGGCCTGACAGCCCCTCCTCGCCCGCTGGGGGCCTTGGACCTCCACCCGCTCTCGGGGTGGTACACACTGTTCATTGCTAATTCTTCGAAGGTTGTTTTGATTTCTGGGGGAGGCCAAGATCCTTTCGTTTCTAATTGTTCTATCCTGGGCTTCTTCCTGGCCGCTAGGAAGCCAGGAACAATTCGAAGCGACCACAATTAGACATGAGCACGATTAGGGGGGAAACCGGTTTGGCTGGGATGATATGATTCCAGATTCAGGATGGACGAGTGTGCAGTGTATATATATATATATATGAAATCGTACTACCCCAGGGGGAACCGATAAGTCCGAGGGGGGGTCGAGTCTACTTTCTTTTTAGAAAGGAGAATACATGTGATGCAATCCATTTTGGGGGGGAAAAAGGCAAAGCAATGCAACGCGATGAAAAGCAATGCAAATCAATGCAAATCAGTGCAACGCAATGCAAAGCAATCCAAAGCAATGAAATACAGAACTATGCAAAGCAATGCGTGGCGACGGGTGACCGTATGCCGCACGAACCTCCACTCGGGCTCAGTTACCAGCGGCGACGACTGCGGCGACGGGTGGCCATATGCCGCCCAGACCGCCATTCAGGCTCAGTTGCCCTAGAGGACAAGTAGGAACCCCTAAGCGCAAGCACTGGTTGGGGACATAGAATTCAGAAAGGCTTCATTCCGAAGCCATGTCAGTCCTGGCTTACACACCCAAGGCAGAAGGCTCGGAGTGCTCAGTGGGCACCACTGGGAAGAATTCGTTTCCTCTGAAGTCCCGCAAGCAGTGATCCTTCACTGTGGGGTGAGCATAAGCCAGCTGTGTCCTTTTCGAAACTGACTAGTCATCTACCGTAATCTCGACCGTATTCACCACCTCCTCCTCATCCTGTAATCCTTCCCGACATCCTCGCTACTCTCGCGTCCCTCACCCCCTTCCCCTTCATCCCCCTGCCCCTCCCTCCACCCCGCAGCCCCCTCCTCCCCATGCCGCTTCATCCCACTGCCCCTTTGCCCCCCTCCCCGCCCCCCCGTTTGGCGGAGGAGGAGGGAAGAGGGGGGATCGGGGAGGAGGGAAGACGGATGGTCGGATTGGATCGGCCTTCCGCGAAAGCAAAGCGCACGACCTTGACAGCCGGGTAGGTGCAGAGCTGTGGCCGCACAGCCCAAAGCGCCCGCAATGCGGGCTCAACTGATCTCCCAAGCATGAATCGAGGGGTAAGGCAACAAGGAGGAACAGAAAGGGGGCCGAGAACCCTTTTTTGACTGATTGGACCTCCCTCCCTCGTCTTCCCCCCACCTTGTTGAAGCCGCCGCGGTCGGCGGCGCCCGCATAGAACTATATCACGTCGCGTGCTGCACGCGGCGGTGGGCAGGTGGGGGCGCGTCGGGGGGTCGGACGTGAAGCATGTTGGAGAACGAACCGTATGCGCCTGGACTCCTCGACACAACAACTAGCCTGGCGTAGGACCCGACCATATGCAGTTGTGGGTGATGCAATTCTAAGCATCGTCTTCGGTGGAGCTCCCTATGGGGCCACGAAATAAATGAGCCGAAATGTGGAGGGGGGCGCGTGAGGATGATGCCATTGTGACCTGAGGGGTGTGCCGAAGTGGGTGACGGGGATGCGTGCGAACGGTGCAACTGGGACCTTCGTTGCAGCTCCCTTCGGGGCCACGAGACGTGTGAGGGGTGTGCCAAAATGGGTGGCGGGGACGCATGCGAACTTCGCCACTGGGACCTCCGATGTAGCTCCCTACGAGGCCACAAAACGTGTGAGGGGTGTGCCGGGATGTGTGGCAGGGACGCATGCGGACGGTGCCATTGTGACTTGCGGTGGAGCTCCACATGGGACCAAGAAGGGTGTGAGGGGCGTGCCGAAATTGGTGGCGGGGGTGCATGCGAACTGCGCCACTGGGACCTTCGATGGAGCTCCCTACTGGGCCACGGATCGTGTGAGGGGTGTGGCGACATGGGTGGCGCGCATGCAGACGGTGCCATTGTAACCCTCGGTGGAGCTCCTAGTGGGGCCACGAATCATGTGAGAGGTGTGCCGAAATTGGTGGCGAGGACGCATGCGGACGGTGCCACTAGCACCTTCGGTGGAACTCCTGATGGGGCCGCGAAACGTGTGAGGTGTGTGCCGACATGGTAGACTGATGCGGAGAGCAGAAGTAAAGAGGGGGAGGAAAGGGGGGCAGCGGGAGGAAGCAAGGAACGCAGGGCGCTGTCTCTTCAAAACGAGGACCCAGCACCGCAGGATGCTTTGGGAAAAAACGCTACAGCGGACGTCATGGAACATGCAAGGTAAGAAGACAGAGGAGAAGGGAGGAAGAGCGAGGATGGGGAGGTCGGAGAGAGGGGGGGGTAGTGGAGGAGGAAGACAGTTTTCAAATGCCTTCTGCGGTCTTCTGAGTTCTCCGGCTGCGTTCGGAGATGTTCTGCCGGCGTTCGTGTTGTCTTCCTCCTCTTCCTCCCCCTCTACCCGCCCTCTCGATCTCCATCTCTCTCTCTCTCTCTCTTTCTCGCTCGTTCTCTCACGATCCCTCCCTCCTCTCGCTGTGTGTATGTGTGTCTCTGTCTCTCCCCCTCCTCTTTCTCTCTTGTTGTTGTTTCTCGCTCTCTCTCTCTCTCTCTCTATCTCTCTCTCTCTCTCTTTCTCTCGCTCTCTCCCCCTCTCTCTATATTTATGTGTGTATATAGATATGTGTCATATGTGTGTTACATACGTCTATATATATATATATAGATCGCTGTCTCTCTTTCTCTCTGACTCTCTCTCTCTCTCTGGTTATCCTTCTTTCTCCCTAAATATTTTAGCGCGTGAAAGTATATATGTCTACCTCTCTCTCTTTCTCGTTTTCTTTTATTTCTCTCTCTCTCTACTTTAATTGCACACGAACATTTCTATACGTCCGTATGTGAAGGCATGCATCCATGTTTATAAATATTAAGTATATGTAAGATTGTGTGTGTTGCTCCACAGATATGTGTATGTGTATCTGTGTTTGTGCATACGTGTATAACTACAGGTGTGTGTATGCATCGACAAGTGTTAGACGGGTACATGTACACATACATATACATAAATATAAATATATATATATATATATATATATATATATGTACATGCATATACTTTATACTATACCTCTGTCTTCACCCGAGGAGGAGGAGAAGGATAAAGAGAAGGAGGAGGAGGAGGAGGAGGAGGAGGAGGAGGAGAGTGCTCGATGGCTCCCGAAGGTCCCAGGGGCTCCCCTGGGGGTGCCCTGGGGGCCCTAGCGCCCCTCCCTCGGCTCCCGGCGGCTGGCGGCCAGGCTGCTGGAGCCGATGGAGAACGGCACCAAGAAGTTGTTCGGGCCGCCCGATGACCCGCCCAGGGTGGGGTGGCCGAGAGGAGGAGGAGGCGGAGGCGGAGGCGGAGGCGGAGGAGGAGGAGGAGGAGGAGGAGGAGGAGCAGGAGGCGGAGGAGGAGGAGGGAGGAGGTGGAGGAGGAGGAGGAGGAGGAGGGAGGAGCAGAAGGAGGAGGAGGGCCTGCTCGACGCCCCGTCGGGTCGTAGGTGGGATGGTGCCGTGTGAGTTTTCTGGTCCAGGCATCCTTGCTTCTCTGGCCCATCCTGAGCCAATGTTGGCGTCCAAGGAGCTCTGAATGGTAAGTGGGACTTCCATGCGTCCTGCATCCTCCCCGTGCATCCTCATATTGGCCGTATCGAAAATCCTGAACCTCGCGTGTCTAGCAAGGGGCACCGCGCTCTCGGAGGACGGGTGGTCAGGAGCTCCTGGGGGCTCCCGCGCCTCGCGAGCGGGGGGCCACGCTTGCTCGAGTTCGGAGGTCGGGAGTCGCGAGGCTCGTGCGCTTGCGTTGTGTCGGGTTCTCGTCGTCGTCCTCCTCCTCCCCCTCTTCCTCCACCCCTGCTCCTTGTAAATGAGACAACTCCTCCCTGTCGACCCCTTTAGTTGGACGTGGGCTGACGACTAGCCTCAGCTCCCTGCAAAGCCGACGAGCGGCGAGGGCCTGAAAGGCCGAAAGGGACGAGGGACGGACCCAGGACCCAGGGCCCAGAGACAGGGCCGACCGAAAGGACCGACAGAAGGACAAGGGACGG
>CAUYUJ010018059.1:757500-867500 GCA_963575745.1 Prorocentrum cordatum
CGGGGCCCCACTGGCGATGAGCGGGCGATGGGGGGTGTATGCTGCCCCCCCCCCCCCCGGGCCAGCCCCCCTCCCCCCCCCCGTCGGCGCTCCTGAGCCTGGTCCCTTCGGTGTCCGCGAGCTCGAGCGCCGCCGAGTCCACCGACGTGCCCGTGCTCCGCCTCTCGAGGGGAAAAACACGGCGACAAGCTGAACTTTTGCAGGTCTGCTTTGCCCAAGCAGTTCCTGACATCGCAGTAAGATGCTTGCCAAGTAAGCGCGCCGCCAAGATGGATCAGACGTACATATGCCTTCAACTGCATGGTGCGGGCTGCCAGGGCCCCCTGGTGCGCGGCAAAGATGCCGACTCCCCCGGGGACTGACAGGTCATCTCTTCTTCGAATGCATTTTGCTTCAGTAGGGCCCGGCGGAGCATGCCGCAGGCGTCTGCCGTCCGTCGTTGGGGCGTTGGGGTGTTGTCAGAAAGCCACAGGCACGACGTGTACGCCCAGCTGGTGCGGTCGTCGACGGGGCCGCTGTAGGCATTGCACCTGCACCAGCCCTCCCATCCCTACGATCGGCGGCGCTCGCCGAGGGGGGGGGAGCGAGAGGGGGCAGGCCATTCAGACGGCGCGGGGGCTTCTAAGAAGCCCCCGCGATTTCTGAGAAGGCCCGCGCCCTCTCACGTCCCGCCTTGGCTCGCCGCCGATACGTGGCACTTCACGCCTCCTTGGCGGTCAGTGAAACATCGAGGCTGAACAATGCTCGTCGCATGAGGGCTGCGGGTTCGAGGTCGTCGAGCCTCGGAGTGATCGCGATTCAGACAGCCGTCCTCGCCAGTCCTGATTGGCCTTGATTACTCTCTGGGTATCTGGTATCCTTTCCTGGCTTAGCTGCATACCCTTGCTCAGGAGCGTAAGAACGGTCACGGAGATGGAGCCGTTTTCGCAGAAGCCGCTGGAGGAGTCGCCATCCGTGGTGTCCTCCAGAGCGGGGCTCTACGACTTGGTGGGCGGCCTGGCCTTTGGGTGCGCATTGGGCAGCGCGCCCCACCCCTGGGGGACCGCCGCAGCGTGCAGCATCGCAATGAGCGGTGGCTTCACTGCCGCCGCCCAACTGTGGAGCGGCGTAGCCCCCTGCCTCCCCAGCGGATATATTCGACGGCCACCCCTGCACCCAGGTGGCGGTCGGTCTCGTAGTCGAAGATGCGGCGCTCGCAGGCTTGGCAGCGAAAGTCGGGGCGGCTGCCGGTGCAGTCCTGCCGTCGGCGCACGGGTCGACAGGCGGGGATGCGGGCGCGAGTGCAGGGGTCGAAGCGCCGTCGGGCCAAACAGGGAAGAGTAGCCGGGTCGGGCTGAGCGTCGGCTTTGAGCATGGCGGCAGCGGTTGGAGGGGCGTCCACTCCGACGGGGAGGCTTGCTCCGCTGGGCTCGGCGACGCAGCCTGCGTTGGACGAAGCGGCCTCCGTGCGAGGCAGTTGCAGCCTCGTCGGCCTGGGCGATGTCGCGACGCCGCCGGCACGCCTGCGGTGCCTGCTGGATCTCGCCCTGGGTGGAGGCACCGTGAAAACGTTGTAAGCCCTCTTCGGCCGCTCGAGCACCAGCCTCGGCAAGCGCTCCGCGGCCGCAACTGGGGCGCGGTCAACGACCTCCCCGCCCCGGAGCTGTTGCGCCTGTACCTGGGCTTTCTGGGCCTCCTGTCTTTGTCGCCGCTGGCCTTTCGAAGGCTGTTGGGCAACTAGCGGTTAACCGAAAGCTCGGCGCGAAGCTCGGGCTTCATAGAAAAAACACGGACGCCAACAGTGCTGGCCTTGCTTCTGCTGGGCCTCCTGGCGACGCTCGCGCTCATGGCCGTCAGCTCTGCTGTGTCTCGGTGCTCGACCTCGATCGTTTTCGAGCACGCGTCGCGAACCAACTGCTCGAGCTTGGCATCGAACTGGCGGACCTCCTTGGCCAGGTCGCCCTGCTCCGCCTTCGTCTCATTAAGCTCGCGCTACGGAGCAGAGGCGACTTGGCGCCCGAATCGTGGCGACGAGGACGTGTATAGCCGGCGTGGCGAGCTGCTGCTGCTCCTGCTGCTGCTGCTTGAGCTGCCCGACTGAGCTGGACACACCCTTGAGGATCCCAGTCACGCGCTGGGCGATCTGGAGCCCTTGGGGGCGGTCTTGCCGCGCGCTCGGGCAGCCCATGGGGAACGAGGCTCCCTGATCCTGCTGCCCCAGGAATGGCGGCCCTCCGCTTCATCACCCCGACGGTCGACCCGCGATTCCGTCCGCATACCTCCCCTCCTCCGCCTCCGTCCTGCTCCCGTCCACCGGACCTTCCCTGTCGAGAGGGGATCAGGTGCCCTCGGAGGGCCAGGTGGGGGCTCTCTTCCCCAAGGTGTGGGCACCGTTTGGCCCAGAGGAATCCCCCAGCGGAGCCGCTGGTGGGCGCTTCTACAGCGCTTCACAGAGCCAAGCTCTGTATTCTGTTTTGTTCCATGTACGGTCGGGGACTTTTGGACAGCGTGTCGCTCCGACGGCTCTGGTCCACTACGCTCCGGTGCTGCACGCTATCGACTTCCCAGTCCCGAGGCTTCAACGTCCCGAGCCTTTCCGAGCCTCCCGCCCCGCGGAGCGGAGCGACACGCTATCCGCTCGCAGGGCCGCCGCCGCGTCACGCTATGCAGAAGTCCTTGACCGTAGTAATCTGCTGCGCGGAGCTCACCCAGCAAGACGTCGAACTGCTGGCTCGTGCGCAGTCTTGTGTTCTCCCCACTTCGCTCCCCGACCCTCCCCCTTCTGTCCTCCTTGGTGCATCCCGAAGACGGCCCGGCGCGGCGAGAGATAGGAGCCGCGCCCCGCTGGAGCAGGAGGGGAAGGAGGAGGAGGAGGGCGAGAGCGAGCAGGAGGCGCAAGGGAGGAGCAGGAGGAAAGCTGGAGGAGCCGGAGAAGCTGGCGGGAGCAGGAGGGCGCAGGAGGGACCAGGAGGAGGAGGAGGAGGAGGAGGAGGAGGAGGAGGAATAACAAGAATAGGGCCGCCCACCCCCGCCCGCCTGCCAGGCGCGCGGGCGGCCGCCCCCACGCCCGGCTCCTCGCGGCTGCCGCATTGGCAGCACTGCTGGCCACCGGGGCTCGCTGCTGGCTGACGGCGGCGCCGCGCGGGCGCGCGGCCGCCACGCCAGGCGGCAGCGAGGCCGTGGCGGGCGGCGGCTGCGCCGCCGCGCGCGCGGGCGGCGCGGCGCCTCGCGGCGGCGCGGCGGCGGCCGCCGCCGTGGGCGGCGGCGCGGAGGGCGGCGGCGAGGAGCGCGGGAGGGCCAGCGGATCGGCATCGTGGAACCGATCCCCACCCCCATCCCCGTCCCTTTCGAGACCCCCAGCAAATGACCACCCAGGTTGGGGATACACCCCGCGAAACCCGAAGGAAACGCCCTACAGTCGGCCCGGATGAGTAGGTCGGCCCTGCCAAATCAAGGGTACTTTGGTGTCTCGCGACCCGTGCCTCCTGCATTCCTACGGCAATGTGGCCCTCGGCAGGGTCTTTTGTCCTCTCGCGTGTCCTGTCCAATGAAGTCGGACTGTATATCTCAGGAGGGAAAGAAACACACAGACACAATTGAATCGTCGACCCCCAGGAAAATATGGGAAAACATGGAAAGTGGGGGGGAAGACAAAAACCCAGAAAATATGGGAAAATATGGGGAACACTTTTATTTGTGTGTATTTATTTGTGTGTCCCAGGGCCCCTTCAATATCCTCATCTAGGGGGGTAAAGCGGCCCGCGGGGCCCAGGCCGCGCCGCTGGGGATGGGCATCGGTCCAACGAGACTCCGCGGAGGCAGGGGCAGCCGGCCTGTCGGGGGAGGGGAGGCGGGGCCCTCGTCGCCGCGGCGCCGGACGCAGCTCGGGGGAGGCCGCGGTGTGCTCTCTGGCCGTGGACTTTCGGGGGCCGTCGTGGGCTCGGGCTCGCGCCTCTGCTTAAGTCGGGCCTGTCCTTCTACAGGAGGAATATTCACAAGTAGTCACAAAAATACTCTGGGAACTTTTTCTTTGAGCATGCTTAAAACAATTTGGATGTATTTTGTTGGCTATTCTTCATTTTTCGTCCAAAATCCCCCTGTAGGAGGACAGGCCCGACTTAAGCCTCTGCGGCAGGAGCGCAGGGCGCTGAAGCAGAGGCTGCTGGGGCTGCTGGAGGGCACCGCCCGCGGCGCGGAGATGGGCGCTGGGGTGAAGGATCCCCGAGGGGGCCAGGGGGTCGGGCGGCACGTGCAGGGGTGGCCCTTCGCCGGAGCGGCCTGTGGTGCGCGGCTCCTGTCGGCCACGCGCCGAGGGTGGGAGGGGGAGGGCGCCGCCGTCCGAGAACAAGAGGCAGCCTCCTTCCAAGAAGCCTGCTCCCCTCCCCCCTCTGCCCCTCCCTGGTCCCTGGTCCCTGGTGCGCGCCGCCAAGTGGGAGGGTGGGGCGCGTGTGTGTGTGTGTGTGTGGGGGGGGGGGGGGGGGGGGGCAAGCCCGTGCCTGCTCGCAGCGCGCACCGCGATCGACGAGCCGCGCGCCCACGAGGCCGCTCCTGCCTGGCCAGGGCCGCTCTTGCGCGTAGCCGGGGGGGCGGCTACATGACGCCGCCGCCGCCCCTGGCCAGGGGCTGCCCTGGGCCGTGGTGGGCAGAGTCAGCCGCGCGCAGAGGGTCATCGAGGATAGAAGAACCCCCAACCCCAAATCGCACAGTGAAGACGTGGCCTCAACTACAGCATCGTGAAGAATCACGACTTGAGCCCTAGGCCCCATCTTCTCTGCGGCATGCTTCGAACAGCATCGATCTGTGAGGGTCCTGGGGCCCGGCACCCAGCGAAAAACGCCCAGTGCGAATAGGATGCAGCGCCTGGATCTCAGGGCTTAGCCGCCCCCTTTGCGGAGAGGAGGAGATCGTCGGCGCGTTCGAGGCGCTGGAGCGCCTCAACCCGTCCGAGGCCCCCCTGCAGGACCCACTGCTGCGCGCCGAGTGGGAGCTGCTCTGGACCACATCTCGGCGGCGAGCCCGGGGGGGGATGCCGAGTGGCGGGCCTTCTCAGAAGGCTCAGAAGGCCTCGGGCGTCCCGAGAAGTTTCGCACGCCTTCCCAGGAGACGCATCAAGCTTCTCCGAAGGCGCGGGGGCTCCTGAGAAACCCCGCCGCCTTCTGAGAAGGCCGACGGCCTGCCCCCTCGCACTTCCCCCCTGGGCCACGCCGCCGAACATCGTCCGGCATCCTTGGCTCTGGCAGGCCGTGGCTGTTCCGGCCCAGGGCCAGCAAGCCCATTCCCTGGGCAGCCAGATCCGAGGTGATAGTGCGGGTTGGCCTCCCCCGATCCTCCACTGTCTTCCCCCCTCTCTCGCCTCCTCCTCCCTCCTCCTCCCTCCTCCTCCCTCCTTCTCCCTCCTCCTCCTCCTCCTCCTCCTCCTCCGCCTCCTCCTCCTCCCTCCTCCTCCTCCTCCTCCTCCTCCTCTCCTCCTCCTCCTCCTCCTCCTCCCTCCTCTCCCTCCTCCTCCTCCTCCTCCTCCTCCTCCTCTCCTCCCTCCTCCTCCTCTCCTCCTCCTCCTCCTCCTCCTCCTCCTCCTCCTCCTCCTCCTCCTCCTCCTCCTCCTCCTCCTCCTCCTCCTCCTCCTCCTCCTCCTCCTCCCCCTCCTCCTCCCCCCCCCCCCTTCCTCCTTCTCCTCCCCTTCCTCTTCCCCCACCCCCTCCTCCCTCCCCCTGGTCCTCCTCGATCCTCCAGGCACTCTGGCGGTTCTGTTCGCTCTGCCTGTGGAGACCTCCTTGAGACTCCCCAAGAGACCCCCCTTCCTCCCCCTTCTCCTCCTTCCCCTCCATTCCCTCCCGACGAGGGAAAAGCTGCATAGGCACACCTGGTATCAAGGGGGGGGGGAACGACCTTCCCACAGAGCTTCCCCATCCCCTCCCCCCCCCATTCCCTCCCCCCCCTCCTCTTCTTCCAACCCCCACGTCCAGCCTTTTTCGAAAAAACACTTGTCCACCCCCCCCCCCAGCGGATCCAGGGGGGGCCGCGCGGACCTCCAGAAGTCTTTGTGCTTATGCCGCTTGTTATCATGATATCCTCACGTTTCCCTCAGGGTGCGAACCCCACTATCCTTGCGGTCCCTGCTGCCCCTGCATACTTCAGTTCCTGGACCCAGCCGAGGGGGTCGCCCGCAACTTGGAGTACACCCGCCTTGGCAACAATCGCGTGGAGGCGACCATCACCCCCCTGGACCCGGCCAAGCGCGAAGAATTCACGTCGCGGTTGGACGATTATTTAGTCTTTAAGTACGGAGCGAACGAGTCAAAGGGCGGAACTTACATGCCAGATAGCGCAAACTTAGAGAAAAATACAGTCGCAGTGCGATTCCGCAAGTTTGTGTTGTTTGGCTGGTTGCCCCTCAATGCCCCAGAGACGGCCACGGGGATATTGGAGATCACCTACTTAGACGACGAATTGCGGCTCAGCAGAGGCGACCGGGGCAATCTGTTCGTGCTTCGCAGACTCAGCGACGAGAGGATCGCGTGACCCGCTTGTGCGTGCGGCGAAGGCCAATTTCGCACGCAGCCTGGTGGAGGGGTAAGAAGCATCCTCTAGTCTCTAGTCGTCTTTGCTTTTGTATCTGGCACTCGCCCTTGGATGGAGGGAGCCAAGCGATAGTTTTCCAGGTTTTCCGCTTTGTTGCTGGCCACCGAACCAGCTTCAGGGGTTGCTTCTTCTGAGACATTACGGTCAGCCACCAGTTGAAGCATCATTTTCGCTGCGTGCAGTGGACTCGCGCTTGACGACGGTCTCCTGACGTAGGCGAACTAGCCGCAGCGAGAGCTTCCACCTGTTGCCTCGCTCGCGATCTGGCCGCTGGTCACACAAAAAATGTTCGTGTCGAGGCCTCATGGCCTCTGGACGGACTCTTCGCGATCCCGTATACCTGTCGAGGACTTTGGAGAACTTGAGGACAGTCCATTGATTTACTACGGCACGGTGGCGGATGTACACGCCAGTGTGTACACGTTTGAGCACAGACTGCTCACGCTCTGGGCGCAACCGCAGTTTGCTTCGCGTGATTGTGCGTATACGCTGGTGCGCATCAGCCTTGCCCCGTTGGCGCTCCGTGCGGAGCGCTGGCAGCAACACGCGCCGATCTCCGTCGCCTTCGGGATGCCCGAGACGGCTCCTCGGTGGAGCACGCCAGTCCCGGCCAGGAGGGGCCACGAGCAGTCGTGCGCACCCGATCTCGCCCCCCCGAGCGCTGCCAGCGCCGAGCGCTTGCCCCGCGAGCATGCCCGCACCAGCCTGCCAGGGCCCGGCTACCCTGCAGAGGGCGCGGGCGCAGGCGGCCGCGTCGTGCGCCGCGGGGCCCGAGCCTCTCTCCAGGCTCGCGTCTTCGGCCTGACGGCGACGAGTCGGGGGCGGCCCGGAGGGGGGGGGGTTCATCTGGGGGGGGAATCATGGCCCGGGCCGTGGCGTGGCGCGCGCCAGAAAGAGCTTCGCCTTTGAAATGTCGAAGGAGTTGGCATCTTCCTCGGCGGAAGACGGCGGAGGGTCGGCCGAAGCAAGACGAGGCCGCCTCCGCCGGGGGAAGCTTGCGGAAGGCCAGCAGAAGCTGGCGGAAGTAAGAATCTGCTTCCCAAGAGATGGCAAGGTTTTTGGTTCAGGGTTTCCGGAACCCGCCATGTACGCCCAGCTCCTCTTTCCACACATCCCTTAGTCCCCCTCGTCCGCGCCCATGCCTCGAGCCATGATTCGCGAATTCCCCTTCTTGACGCCCCCTTCTAAGGCGGTGGTTCAAAGAGGGGGCCCTGAGGGATGGGGTGCGAAGGATAGGAAGGGATCCACGGGTGGATCAACAGACATCCTTGGGAAAAGCAGCAAGTTTCGCGGACTCCAGATTCCGCGCAAGAAAATCAAGAACCTGGACTGGACCCCGGGCGTTATCTTGGAGTTTGTGTATGTTCGTATAAGCCTCGTATATCTGGACCTGGACGACTGCCTCAGACAAAAAAGACTGGAACGAAGCCCGCGCTCTCGGTGTAGAGTTTTCTCAACCCCAAGTAGGGTTGTACACTGTTCGAGGCACCTCGCCCTTTGCACCCCGTCCCCCAGGACCCCATCCTTGAACCACCGGCCAGGGCGCGCGGCCGCGGGGAGGGAGAGGCCCAGGGCTTTTTTCTTCAAGGGAGGAAAAACCACCCGGACCGGATAATTGGCGTTTGCTAAACGGCCCTGGGCGTTTACTGAACAGCCCTGCCCTGTTCGATTCCTTCTTCGGGTGCGTTTCCTGAACGGCTTCGCGTGTCGGGGTGGTTACTATCGGGGTGGATTTTCTGCCCTCTGAATCTTTGCTGGCTCGAGTGGGAGTCGAAGAAGGTCGGGTTTCCAGAGGAGGCTCTGTGCCAAGGTGGCCTAAGCTTCTCCAGGGAAGTGCCAATGGCTTCCGGAGCACCCCTTCGTGAGGTCCAGAGGACCCCAGTTCTGGCAGCACCCGAGCAGAAGGAGAGGGGGAGGAGGGCGACAGCGGAACGAGAGTGAAGTGAGGGGGCTTCCGCCGTCTCGTTTCTGTTCAGTCCGGTGGGTTCCCGAGATCGCGACCCCCAACATTCGCACGGTGCCACGGCAAGCTTGCTGTGGATCGCAGGCCCCCCCCGAACGGCCTGGACCCCAGGGCCCCCTGAGCGGTCTCTTGATGCCCAAACTCCAAGCAGAGCAGCCGTGACAAGTTTGGGCCAGCCTTGGGCCAGCACATCTGTCCAGTCGCTCCGATCGCCCACGTCTTCGACGAGGCTGCCTGGCGAATACGTGTAATGCCCACCCCATGAGCTACAACTCCACCCCATTCAGGGTCCATTTCTGTCAGATCGATTCAACTCGGAATAGCCAGCGTGGGCCCCAAACAGTGCATTTCTAGCAACATATATATATATATATATATTGTGCACTATATGTGGGGCAATCGATGTAATGCAACAATTGTGGTGCATCATGTGTGGTGCAAGTTTACGTTGTGCTATGCAGGTGGAGCAACCGATGTGGTCCAACCGATGCGATGCAGTACACGTTGTGCAAGATAGGTTGTGCAACCATTGTTGTGCAACTGGTGTGGTGCACCAGATGCTGTGCTATCGATGCTGCGCAATTCCTATTGTGCAACCTAGTTGCGCGCAGTAGATGTGTTGCAATATATGGTATACAATCTATGTGGGGCAGTATATGTGCAATACATGTGGTGCAATATCGGCTGTGCAATGTATGTGGGGCAACCTTGTGGTGCAACATCTGCGATCCAATGTGGCTTGTACAACATATGTAGGGCATCCTAGGTGGTGCAATATATGTGATGCAACCACTGTTGTGCAACCTCTGTTACGTAATACCTGTTGTGCAGCCCATGTGGTGCAATCTTTGCTGTGCAGTATACGTTTTGCATTCTATATATATATATATATACATATAGAAGTATATGGTGCACGATAGGTGGTGCGGCATCTGTGCACCATGTTTGGTGATTGGTATGATGCAAAAATGTTCTGGAGCAAATGGCGTGGTGGAGATTTTGAAGTCCAAACAATGTGGCGGTGACCAGGCGGCGACGGGGCGGCGAGGGCGACAACATAGCCGCCAGACCGCCACTGATGCCCAAACGACGGGCGGCGGCGAGGCGGCGACGGGACGGCGACGGGGCGGCGACGGCGACAACCTAGCCGACAGACCGCCGCATATACCTAGACGGCGGGCGGCGACAACATAGCCGCCAGAACCGCGACACTGGCCCAGTTCCTTAGAACAGCAGCAGGATTTCCTACGTGCAAGCTCACGTTGGGGGATGCAGAGGTTCTGGCCTGTCAGCCCGATTCGATTCCGACATTCCAGCGATTCCATGCGGCCCGATGCTCGCATTCCGTCGTTGTGCATCCTGGCGCGGTCGATGCGATGTTCGGTTTTGATTCTGCGTCGATGTGCCCCGATCCGGTTCCCCGACTCGATGTTGACTGAGCATTGCCTCTCTTGCCTCCGCCGAGCAGAAGGGCCAGTCTCCCCTCGCCTCCCGCCGCCAGGCCACTCCCGAACCCCACGGGCACCAAGGCCGACAAGATTAGGGCCATTGCGGCGCGCAGGCCCGACCGGCCCGACGGGCAGGATGGACAGGAGGAGGAGGAGGAGGAGGAGGAGGAGGAGGAGGAGGAGGAGGAGGAGGAGGAGGGTGGGGGGAGCAGGGAGGAGGAAGGAGGGAGGAGGGAGGAGGAGGAGGAGGAGGAGGAGGAGGGAGGAGGAGGAGGAGGCTAGACTAGACCAAAAAGGTCCATGCAACGGAATTAGCCCGACTCGGGACCCCCTCAGGATCCCTTCCTTAGCGTATAGGCCGAGCTTGGGTGCAACCCCAGGCTCTGCCCACGCCGCCCTCGAACACGGAGTTCGCCATGCCCCCCTCGGCCGCATTCGGCGGCCGCCAGGCGCCTCGCCTCTGGAGCCGCGGATCTCCGCCGCGAGCGCGGCGCAGAGCGCGGGCAGATCCGCGCTACGACGGGACGCTTCCGACGCTGGCTCGGCCACCGCGGCCGAGCGCCCGTCGTCGTCGGGACCCTCCGAGACGAAGGGCGCGGCGTGGGAGCCCTCCCCGGAATCGGGGGCCCCCAAACAGGGTGGTGACCACACCGTGCGGTGAGTCGGTGGCGATTCGGGGTCACCGCACGGTTTTGGGACTCGAGTCCCTCTCCGTGGACGTCTCGGGCGACAGGGGCCTCCGGGGTCCCAAGACCGTGCGGTGACGGACCGTGCGGTGAGGTCTTGGGGGATTTCGAAGTCACCGTCCGGTCCGTCACCGCACCGTTTCGGGACTCCCAACGCAATCATGGATAACTGCGTGGCCTGTCGCCCACGGGCCAGGGGGCGAGCGGCCGTGGCATGCGTCCGCCCTCGGCTCCACGGGCGCCGCGCGGGCCAGGCGGCTCGATCTCTACCGTGCGGTCGGCCGCCGCCTCGAGCTCGAGGAATAGGCACGGCCTGCAGCGGCATCCGCGCGGGCGGCAGCCGATGCGGCCGCGTCCAACCCCGCGCACGGGCATTCCAGGAGCAGGCGCCGCAGCCCCGTGAACGGCGCTGCCGGCCCCTAGGCCATGCTGGTCTCTTCCTCCTCCTCCTCCTCCTCCTCCTCCTCCTCCTCCTCCTCCTCCTCCTCCTCCTCCTCCTCCTCCTCCTCCTCCTCCTGGTAATCGACCGCGCCCTCCTGGACGAAGCCGCCGCCCCGCTGAAGCTGCTCGCCGCCCTTCTCCGCGAAGGCCGAACAGTGGCCGTGGGCGTCGGAGCCCGCCTCGAAGAAGGTCTCGTCCACCTCGGCGCCGATCACGGCGATGCTGCTGCCTGGCAATTGGTTGAAGCCTTCGGGCGAGTATGGCCTGGCGGCGCTGTTGAGGGCCGTGAACGGGACGATCCGCTCGCCCTCCTCGCATTTCTGCTCGAGCTTTTCGCCGTGGCCCTGGGGCAGTAAGGGCTCCGCATCGCCTCTGAGCAGAATACGTGGCCGAGCCCGCCTTGCACTGGCTGCAGCCTTGGGCAAAGGCGGCGGGCCATCCAAGCGCCCTCTCTCCGCACGGCGCCACTCCCTCATCGGCGCTCCCGCCTCTGGGCACCGCTGCGCGTGCCACGCAAAGTTGCGTTGCTTGCGCTGCCCACGGGGCTCGCGCTCCCCGCGGACCCGCGCGAGAATGACGGGTCGTCCGATGGCCTCACGGCGGACAGCCTCGGCCTCCGCCTCGCCATCCGCGGCACCCACGAGCTGCTCCTTCAAGCTGTCGATGGTCTGGCGCGCGGCGGCCAGCTCGCGCGTCAGCCGTCTGACCAGGTTGTCAGTTGCCGCCTTAGCAGCAGCCGCTCCAGGCAGCATCTCCCGCGCCATCACGGATCCCGCGCGCCGAATGCGGGCGGAACACCAGGTTGTGAGCCAAAATAGTTTGAGCCACAATGGCTACGGAGGAAGAGGAGGAGGGGGAGGCAGAGGAGGAGGAGGAGGAGGACGAGAAGGAGAAGGGAGGAGTCCGTTGCCAGTTCGGTTCAATGGGAAGTGGGGAGGGTTGGGATGTTCTTACCTGCGCACTTTCCGCGCCAGCGTGACGCGCGCTGGTGGCTACTTCTCCTGTGCTTACATGTCCTGCTGTGAACGTCAGTTGTTCTCGAGAGCTCACACAGATTCTACGCGAGCGCGGTATGACAGGCTCGGTTCGAGAGGAAGGTGTTTCCAAGCATGAAGATCGTGTTGGCCGCGCCAGAGCCCATCTCTGCACGCGCGGTGCTGACGACGAGGAGCTCGGCACCGAAGAACCCCAGAGTTCATGTATGCATCTCAGGTGTTTCAACCCGTGCTCAGTGGTGGCAGCGAGGGCAGTGGTGGTTCGAGGGCTACGCGCTACGCCGCTTATTCCTCCGTCTTTCCCTCATCCTCCTGATCATGAGATTTGGGAATATGCCGACAATACTCGCCACGAAGGCATGGTCGCCATCGGTTCGATCCAGTCCAGTGTTGTTGTCATTTGCAAGCTGGAGTGCCAACTCTCGCTTCCACCACTGCTCCCCCACCAAGGCCAAGATGTTCCATTACCCCCCTCCCCCCGTTTCTCCCACGCCCATCGCTGCAGCGCAGGAAACTCATGGCGCCGAGAAGGAAGCCACGAATGTGATACGTTGTCCCAGGAAGCCGCACTTGTGCCATGGCAGCTCTCTCTCCAATGCAGTCGACAGGCCCCTCGCGATCATCTCAGACCCAAGGAACTCAGGGGACCAGGTCAGCACCGAGGGGTGCGTCTTGGTTGCGGGCAGGACTCATCCAGATTAGTATGGTGGGGAGTCTTGGATTGCACCACTCTACAGCATGCATAATTGGGGGTCCAGAGGCAAGATAAGCTCCGCATTGCTCCACAGGTCAAGGGTGAGTTCTAAAGGCCAACCCAGAATGAGCTCCTCATCCTTATAGGCGTCTTCAACATTGGTGCCGCACCGCCACCCCTCGTCAGACTTGCTTCAGTTGTTGGCCCCTGGGGGGGGTATCTCACATGGCGAGCTACCCAGGGCGCTGTCTGGCGCGAGCTGTTCTCGAAGCTGGTGGAGATCCAGCCGATGGATCCGACTCGCGCGCGCGCTCCGAATGATGTGATGAGCATCATGGACCGCATCTTCACTTCTCTTACTGTCTGGGCAGTCGGGCAATTCAAGATGTGCGCAGCGACGAAAGGTCTCATTGAAATCCTGCATCACCAGAAAATCCCAGACGCGCTGCCACTGAGGCTGATTTCCACCCGGCCCCCCCGAAGTCAAAAAAAGACAGGCCCATCAAGCGATATTTTCGACACCCCTGAGCACCAAAGGTCTGTTCAGGCGCACTTCGACTGCGGCGAGCTCGAGACGCACTCGCCGCCGATACGGCTTTGCATTTTAAGATGCCGGCGAAAGAGGGTGCTCGATTTGCTGGAAAGGCCCCCTTGGGGCAGACGTTGGATTCTCTCCTGGGACGGATGACCCCTTGCAGGTCTGCCAGGAGAGCGGCTTGGAGGCGGGTGCTGCTCCAGGCACTAAGGTTTTGGGGAGCAGAGCCTCTTGCTCAGCAGCATCTCCAGATTTGCACCACCTGCTCGACGCCCGGGACGTCCGCGCAGGCGGATGGGCCGACATCTGAGCAGCTGTTCCAGTTTGCCACGCCACGTAATCTTCTCGCTCGGTCTGCCCAAGCGCTGCCTCTCACGCGCCATGGAAGGGCCCGCCCAGCCCGCCGCGGCCGGTCTGCGGACCGCTCTGTCCGTCTGTCTTCGAGGCACTCTCTCACCCAGCTTCGGATGCAACTCCTGGGAGGTCAAATTCTGATTTTGCCCTGGTCCGATGTCCCGCTTAATCCCGCTTAGTCCCGCTTAATCCGAGGCCCACTCCAGCCTAACAGCTCCCGAATGGGGCTGCATCCTCCTTCTTCTTTCCGACGAAAACCTCCCAGCAGTTGCTTCCTGACCCAGCCTGCCGCGCTCGCTGACCTGGCCGACCCCCTCGAGGAGCAGTGCCGCCTCGGCAAGCCCCCGCCGGGTGCCCTACAGGGGCTTCGCCGTCGGCCCCGTCGTCTGCAGAAGCGCGCTGGGCTTTGGGCCCCGTCGACCGCGGGCCCCACGTTCGAGCCGTCCGGCAAGATTCAGGAGGGAGAAATTACCACAGACGCAATGACTCGTCGATTCCCCCGAAAATATGGGAAAACACGGGAAGTGGGGGGAAGACAAAAACCCAGAACATATGGGCACGATTGGGATCTTGTTATTTGTGTCTAATTGTTTGTGTGTCCCAGGGCCCCTTCAAAGATATGTCGCCGCACGCTGGCCCTTTCGACGCAGCGACGGCCATTCGGCAGGCGTCAGAGTGAAGTGTTGCATGCGAAGTGCACGCCTGGCGACGAAGCGAGAGCTGACGGAGGTTCAGGAAACACCTCGTCCTCGGTGACGTCCCGCGGCCGACTGGCTCTTGGAAGGTTAGCGGGCACTCGGCGCATTCAATCACCCGCTTGGACCGCACATTTCGAAAGGAGAAGAGGAACGGGACCTGGAAGGAGGAGGGTGCATTAGGGAATTTGGGCAGCCTTGGCTTCAGAAGACCGACAGCAAGAGCATTACAGCGCTTGGGCGTCGATGACCAACAGTCGTCAGAAAGGGGCTCACCCGAGGCCGCCTATTCGGGATAAACTAGCCGAGCTAGACGCCATCGCCAAAAGCTACTCAGTGTTCCCCTCTGTTGGCACTGACATACCGCTGGTCGTTGCTTTCGACGTCGCGCAGGCGTTATCGTCGGTATCGCATCGCTGGATGCACTTGGTTCTATCTGCTCTCTCACAGCCATTGACCCTCTTCGGGCACACCGAGACACTGTACCATGGAGTGGCATGTTTCTCGAAGTTTGGCGGCATTCTCATGCGGGGGGCCATCCAGGGCTGCCCAGCCTTCGGGACCTTGTTTGCAGTAAGCATGGAGCCGTTTGTCGCCGACCTCTCGGAGCAGCAATGTTGGACTGGGTCTTTCAGGGAAGTGGAGGCACTGATCCTTCGAATTTGCCAGCGTTGGCCCTATCGGATGCCGTGTCGGCGAACGTGCACATTCCTCGCGCGTTGTCACGGCGATGCCGCACATCGCCCAAGCCGTACAGGCACCGCCAGAGCTTCCGAGGCACGGGGCCGCCATGTTATCCCGAATATCTCACATGCCCCTGCTGTGGTTTATCTCACAGCGCTTGGTATAGATTCGGCGGCGAGCGATGGGGGGAAGTGGGAAGGAGAAGGCCTTCTCAAAAGGTGGCGGGACTTCTCAGAAGCCCTCGCGCCTTCTGAGAAGTTGTTTGTGTCTTCGGGAAGGCTTAGAAAACTTCTCAGAAGGCCGGGGGACTTCTGAGCCTTCCGAGAAGCCCCGCCCCTTCTCACTTCCCCCCCTCGCTCGCCGCCAATAGATGGCAGGAGTGGGGTGGGCCCATGATCAAGCCTCCCCCTCCTGTCATACGCATGGCGGCGTGCACCCGATCGGCGATCTGTGCTTTTGAACGGCGAGACTCGTTGGAGGAGCTCCGGCGAGCTCCTGTCCGGCATCGACCTCGGGCACCAGTGGTCAGAAGAGATCAGTTGAGACTCTTCACTGGAAGACTTCTGTTCTTTGTCAGCATATGCCCAGTGTTTCGGAATGTTCGCATATTCCTGACAAGTTCCGTACTGTCGTTCGGCCGTCTTTGTTGGAAATTCTAGACGCTTCGAGTAACCCCACCAGCCCATCCAGAAACGATGCCCAGAGGAAGTGCCTCGATCAGGGAAGTGAGCAGCACACAGAGGAAGGGTCCCCCAGTGGAGGCCTCTTGGAGCGTCTTGGGGGCCTCTTGGCGGTCCCGGACGCCTCTTAGAGCGTCCTGGGTGCCTCGGAGAGCTTCTTGGGGCCTCTTGGGGGTCTCTTGGGGGCCTCTTGGAGGCCCTCTTGAAGCGCTCTTGGGAGCCTTGGGGGCGCTCTTGGAGCCCTCTTGGGCCATCTTGGAGTCATCGTGAAGCCTCGGATGGCCATCGGAAGAGAAAAGGAGAGAAAGCCCCAAACATAGATGTTCCTAAGGTTTTGGAAGGATGTTGGCCTCTTCGGGGCCTCCTGGGGGAGCTCTTTGGCCACTTGGGTCCGTCTTGAAGCGGTCTTGGGGCCTCTTGGAGCATCGTGGGAGCCATCTTGAGGCATCTTGGGATATCTTGAGCCATCTTAGAGGTCATCGTGGGCTCTCCCAGGCGCTCTTGGAGTCATCTGAAGAAGCAGTGCCCCCCCCCAGAAGGCCCAAATGTGGCCAACACCATGGTCAAATCAATGATATTGGCAGTCTCTCCGAGGCCTCTTGGAGCGTCTTGGGTGCCTCTTGGGGCCTCTTGAGGGTCTCTTGGGAGCCTCTTGGGGGCTTCTTGGGGGCCTCTTGGGGGCTTCTTGGGGCCACATGGGGCCATCTTGGGGCCATCTCGGGGCCTCTTGGGGCCTCCTGGGCGCCTCTTGGGGCCATCTTGTAGGAGATCGATCACAGGAGGGGGGACTCAATTAGCCCCCCCCCCTCAGGAGGCCCAAAATGGGGCCAGCACCCTAGTAAAACAAATGATGTTGGCTTCCTCGCCGAGGCCGTTTTGGCTGCTCCAACGCGTCGGGGAACACCCCGTCGAGGTCCAGGGGAGGGGGTAGGGGGAGGGATCAAGAGTCCCCCTCCCCGCCCGCAAGCCGTCTCGCTCACTCCCACCCGCCCTCCCAACACATATGTAGCACCCGAGCTTGGCCCGAGCCGCAGCATATTCAGCAGTCGTCTTTGGATGGGCAGCTACTGGGGGCGAATCCGCCGCCGCCGCCGCCGCCTGCCGCCCGCGGCCCCCGCCGCCGCGCCGCCGCCGCCGCCGCCCGCCGCCGCTGTCCGTCGCCGCCGCCGCGCGCCGCCCGCCGCCGCCGTCCGCAACCGCCGCCCCGCGCCGCCCCCGCCGCCGCGCGCCGCCGCCGCCGCCGCCGCCGTCGCCCCCGCTGCAGGATCGCCGCCCCCGCAGCCGTTGCCGCCGCAGCCGCCGCCCGCTGCCGCCGCCGCCGCCGCCGCCCCCGCCGCCGCCGCCGCCGCCGCCGCCACCGCCGCAGCCGCCGCCGCTGCCCCCGCCGCAGCCGCCGCCGCCAAGTGTACTCTGTTTTTTTTTGACAGGGGGGGGGGGAGTCCGCGTCGGGTTCGCTGCGGATGCTCCGAATTTATAGGCAGAGTGTGTTTTGTATTGTTTTTTGTGCAAGGGATGGTGGGGGAGGGGCCGCATTGACCCTGGTTGGCTCCCAGTCGCCTGGGTGAGGGGGTGTAGATTAATAGGGAACAGTGATCGAGACGCCCTCCCCGCCCGCAAGCCGCCTCGCTCACTCCCACCCGCCCTCCAAACACATACGTCGCACCCGAGTCTGGCCCGAACCTCAGCATATTCAGCAGTCGTCTTTGGATGGGCAGCTAATGGGGGGCCAAGCCGCCGCCGCCGCCGCCGCCCCCGCTGCCAAATCGCCGCCGCCTCAGCCGCTGCCGCCGCAGCCGCCGCCGCCACCGCCACCGCTGCCGCCGCCGGCACCGCCGCCGCCGCCGCAGCCGCCGCCGCCGCCGCCGCCGCCGCCCCCCCGCCGCCGCCGCCACCGCCGCCGCCGCCGCTGCCGCCGCAGCCGCCGCCGCCGCAGCCGCCGCCGCCGCCGCCAAGTGTACTCTGTGTTTTTTTTCGGGGGGGACAGGGATGGAAAGGAGAGGCCGCATCGGGTTAGCTGCGCATGCTCCGAATTTGGAGGCAGAGTGTGTTGTATGGTTCGTTTACAATGGATGGTGGGGGGTGCCCTCATGGTTCCTGGTTGGCTACCAGTCGCCTGGGGGAGGGAGTGTTTATTAATAGGGAGCAGTGATAAACCCCTCCCCGAAGGTGAAGAAGGAGGGGTAAAAGAGGAAACACCCTAGACCACCTACGCCCAAAAGGGCTGGTGGGAATTGTGCGTTCCATGACCGTCACCTTCTGAGTTCCCTCATTGAGCCCTGCCTGGAAGTCCAGGGAGTGTTCACGTAGAAGAGTTCTGAGGCCATGTATCCGAAAGATCTCGGCACCCTCTTCAGTAAACAATTCGTTGAGTTCCTTTCTTGCGCGGACTGGGCTGAAGTCCCGGCTGCCCTTGGCTCCCTGCCCGTTGGTCTCTCATCGGTTTCGGCGTGGACCCTTTTCTAAAAACGGGCTTACGCAGCGCAGGGTCCAATAGTCTGAAAGTTTGCTCTACGCGTGTGGCTGTCCATCCGAAATCGGTGGTGATGATGCCTTTGCTCATGACTGGTGCTGCCATGTTTCCAGATCTCTTTTGGAGGCTGTAGTTGGCCCCTCTCGCGCCTCTCCCCCTGGACAGGTTCGGGGACTTTGTAGCTTTCGGACAGATCCTTGGGACTACCAGCGTGTGCGAAAAGATTGCATGACGAGCTCAGAGCTAAGTCGATCCGTCTCGGTGGCAGACAACTGGAGCTATGTGAGGCTCGAGGCTTCCTGCCCACGGTCCGCCAGCAGCTCCTGTGGTAGGAGCGGCTCGGGTACCCGCGTTCTCTCGGCCATGCGGCAGGAGGCGGAGGAGGAGGAGGAGGAGGAGGAGGAGGAGGAGGAAGGGGACGGAGTGGGACAAGCTAGGCGTGGTCGCGCCACATCTGAGATCCGATCCATCCTACCCATCAATTCATATTGGGTCGATTTCTTCTCGATCCGCCGACGGTTATCATAGCGGACCTGATGCCTTCAAAAGGGCCCCATCGCATTATGTTCAGTAAGACAGGGGATGTGTGTATGCTGGAGGAGGATGAGGAGGTGGAGGATGAGCAAGAGGATGAGCAGGAGGAAGAATATGAGGAAGGAGGGAGACAAAAAAGAGATTTCAGAGGACTCATCTGAGTGCGTGCGTGGGTGTGTCGGGCCTTGAGATACCACTCCTGCTTTCGATATGCCGACTTGTTTGCGTGATCCTCCAAGTGCCCTCTCAGCACGCCTTTCGCCACCCCCCTTCGGTATCCCTCTCCCTGCATTCTCCCTGCTTCGTCCATCCCTGCCCGCTCCCTGCCCCCTCCCTGCCTCCCCATGCCGGTTTGACCAAGCTTGTCTGCCGCTTCTTCCCCCACCCCCTCAGTTCCTCCCGCCCGGCTCCCGCCCACCCGACCAGGGGAAGCTTCAACCAGGTGGAGATCCAGATAGGCAAGGACAAGTCCATCACGCCTGGAGTTTATGAAGTGCTCAAAAGCATGCGGGTGGTGGGTCTCCGAAGTTGCCCCGACCTCCCACCCCGCGACCCCAAAGCAATGGAAGCATTTATCCGGCTGCCTGCGGCAAACCCCACCAACATCGTTGCAGCATCGATACTCGTGCAAGGTTATTCGTCGAGGCATGTATTCTGAGATGATTTCCTCGCAATTCATGGCGCCGGGTCGATATGTAATCGCTGGGTTCACTGATGATCCATCGAGGTTCTGACGAGAATTCTCCCGAACGGGCTCGGCGGAACCATCGTGGACTGTATCGCGAGGGAGTCAGCGCTGCGATGATGTACACGTTGTCCATTTCTAAGTATTCTGAAGTTCTTTGATTTTTTGGGGGCCGAGATCCTTTCATTTCTACTTGTTCTGTCCTGGGCCTCTTCCTGGCCACTAGGGGGCCAGGAACAATTAGAAACGAGCACAATTAGAAATATGCACGATCAGAAATGAACGACGTGTAGCGTGTCTTGGCTGCGACGTTACTTGGTTGTTGTGCTGCATCTTGGAGAGGGGTCGTGAAGGCATGTGGAAGGCCGTCTTGGGAGCCTCTCGGGAGCTCTTGGGGCTACCTCGAGGGTCTACGGGGAGCTTCCCGACGGTTGCTTGGGAAGCCAGCTCGGGGCCTCGGGGCCGCCCTGCGCTCGACGGTCGACAAACGCGGGGCCGTCTGGGCGGGTCGGCACACCGCTTCCAGGACGTGGCAGTGCTGGCCGCGTGCGGCGAGCCGCCTCTTGATGCACGTCGCCCTCCAGAGCGGAGCTCACCCGGACGAAGACTCTTGGCGCGCGGGCGTGCGCTCCACCTGGACCGAAGAGCGGGGGAACGGCTGTAGGGGAAGAAGCTGTGGTTGTATGTTTGCCGAGGGTTGGGGGGTGCTGGAACCTAAGCGCGCGAAGCGCGCGCGTGGTTCTTGTCCTCGTCCTCCTCCACCTCCTCCTCCATCTTGTGCTCATCTGGTTCATCCGTCTGTGTTCCCGCTACTCCTACGCACAATCTTTCTCAGAACCGTGTTCGCATGCCAGCGTATACTCCAACTCCCCTTCCTGTATAATATTGCACCTACTCCGAGCAGCACCACGCCCTTGCTGCAACATATTCTCGTGGTCCTACTGTTGTTCCTACTGCCGCTCCTACCGCTGCGCGTACTCGTACTCCTTCTCGTCTTCCTGCTTCTCACTGCCTTCTCCCGATATATCCATTTGCTTGCGTCAAAAATCCCGGACCGTGCTGGCGAAACACTCTGCATGGCGACCCGTCGAACACCGCCCGGAAGGCCGTCACATGGAACACCTTTCGTGTCCATGTCTTGTGGGGGCTTCAAGTTTGGGCCAAGAGTCAAGTCCGTATGCGTTTGGGCTTAAGAGTCACGCCCAGGCGTATCCCACAGAAGCGGCTTCAGCTCCAGGAAGCGATCGTGTTCGGCAAAATGATGCCAGACGAGCATTCGCGCCGCATAAGTTTAAATGCTGTCGCGGTCGTTGCCATGGTCTGGCGGGTGCACGCTTCTTTACCGCGATGGCGCTCAGCTTTCCACTCGCTTAATTATGCGATCCGACGGGCCCTCTGCATGACACCACCGTACTCGTTGGGTCGGCGTTTGAAGGGTGTATGGCGGACAAGCAAATTCAAGAGCAATTTGCCTGGGTGTGCCCGAGGTCTGTTTTCGCAACTTCATGCTTCGACTCTGTTCAACTAATGCAGAACGAAGCGTCCCAGGTTTCGCACTGCGTAAACTTAGCAATTGCAAGTTTATTAATTGTCTGCGCAGTGATGCCGCAGTGGATGACCCCAACCGTCTTCTTGGCGTTCCACTTCTTTGCGTATGGTGCCATTATCTTTCCTGTAATCTTTGCCAGGTCCAGAATGGACTTCTTAAGTGCGAACCACACAAGAATGAGCTTTCGTGTCATGTTGAGCCTAACACATGCGAGGCCCAGTGTTTCTTTGTTCTTGGGCACTGTGTACGGTACAGCTGTTTCGCCGTGGTATGACCCTGTTGACGTACGTCAGGAGTCCTTTGTATCGCTGTGGGCGAGCCTCTCAGCAGCCGTTGTCGCATTTGCCCGCGATGCTGAGTTTTTGGCAACTCGAGGCGGAGGCATCGCGAAATGTCGAGTCCACAGCGGACGTGTTCCGGTCGAGCATGCGCGATGCAGTGGTGCATTTGTCGAAGGATCGTTTCTCCCTCAAGGCCATGCGGGCGCTTTGCCGCATTACTTCTAAGGCAGTCCATCGATATGAATTCGGGCGTCCATTTTGTAAGTCTAGTTTTCGACACTGCCGAGAAAGCCCGTCTGAAAGCCGCCCCAAGGGGCCCCGAAGCGGCCCCAGGACACCCTCAGGACAGCCCGACAGGGCACCGACCCGCCCCCGAGTCGCTGGAAAGTCACTCCCAGACGCCCGCGGTCGCCTCTTGACGGCCCACCACGTCCCCGAGGCGCTCCACGAAGCTCCCCAGACGGCTCGAAGCGTTCCCCAGACGCTCCAAGAAGGTTCCCAGATTGCTCCGAAGGGGGCCCCAAGAGGCAAACTAACTACAAGAGCTACCCACAGGGGCGCCCACAGCATCCAAGAGGCCCCAAAGCCGCTGCAAGACAATTCCAGTACAGCCCAACAGGGCACCGAGTCGCGCCCGATCCTCCGAAAAATTTGTTCCAGACGCCCGCGGTCGTCGCCAGATGGCTCTCCACTCTCCTGAGGCGCTCCACGAAGGCTCTCAGACGGCCCAATCCGCGCCCCAGATGCTCCAAGAGGGTTCCTTGAGGGCCTCCCGAGACGGCCAGAAGAAACAAACATCCGCCTTTTGACAAAGCGCATGGCAAGACGAGCATGCGGAGGACGGGCAAGATGAGAAGGAGGGGTATGGAGGAGGAGAAGGAGGAGGCAGGATGTTGATGATGATGATGACGATGATGCTGATGCTGATGAATATGGTGATGCTGCTGATGATGCTGATGATGACAATGAGGATGATGTTACTGACGATGATGCTGATGAGGATGAGGATGAGGATGAGGATGAGGACGAGGACGAGGATGAGGATGAGGATGAGGATGAGGATGAGGATGATGATGATGATGATGATGATGATGATGATGATGATGATGATGATGATGATGATAATGATGGTGGGGAGGAGAAGGAGGAGGAGGACGAGAAGGAGCAGGAAGAGGAGGAGGAGGAGGAGGAGGATCAGTGTAAACCCAAGAACCATCAACGATGTTAGAGCAAACCCTCCCTCCAAGCTCCCGCTTCATAGGCCTCTACAACGGTTCATTTCCATTGATGGAATTGCTTCGTTGGAAGACCCTGAAGCATGCCAAAATATCGTTCTCGAGATTCCAACGCCACGGATCAACTTGATTTGTTGCGTCTTGACGATCCCGAATGGCACCAGCACGCCATTCCTCGGACTTCAACAAAGCGAAACAACAAAACTGCTGCACCCGCATAATCCTGAATCCTTCCAAAGCACAATTTCTGGCACGTTGATGATGGGAACCCGTGAAGTTCTGCGAAAATGAGAGCAAACAAAAAAAAGCACAACAACAACAACAAACCAACAAACTATCGTGCGCCGCGCAGAGGCGAGAGCGACATGTTAAAAAGGGACCGCCCTCAATCCGTGAAGCTCCTGCACTTTATTAAAACGAATGTTCGCCGCGCTAAGGCGAGAGCCACATGTTGAAAACAAGCCCAAGCTTCAGAGTCATCAGTGGTGAGGAAGTCTCAGGCGAAACGCCCGGCCCGCCCTAAACACTGGCCTCGGGGTTCGACAGGGAGAACTTAAGTCTAAGGAGAAGGAACGGAGGAGGAGGGGGAGGAGGAGGAGGAGAAGGAGGAGGAGGAGGAGGAGAGAGGAGGAGAGAGGAGGAGGAGGAGAAGAGAGGAGGAGATCGTGGCAGAGGAAAAGGGAAGGGGAATAGGAGGATGAGGCGAGAGGGTGAGGAGGAGCAGACAGTTGGAGGGAGGAGAAGGGAGGAGGCTTCCACGAGGGTCCACATAGGCCCCCCCAGGCTCCACTAAAAACTTCCACCATGCTCCAAGACGCAGCCGAGAGACCCCGACGAGACATCCAAGATGCTGGATCAGGGCCACATGGGGGGCAGGGGAGGCGAATGCGAGCGATGAGGAGCACAGCGGGAGCAGGGGAGGAGGGGCGCACAGAGGGAACAGGACAGGATGTCAGGGACCACAGGGAGGCAAAGCGGGGGCAGAGAGAGGGGAAAGGAGAACACAGAGGGACGCAAAGAACGACGGGGAGGAGGAGGAGGAGGAGGAGGAGGAGGAGGAGGAGGAGGAGGAGGAGGAGGACCACAGCAACGGCGAGGACCGAGAGGGGCGAGGCCAGGAGAGGGCCGAGGTGGACAGAGGCCCCGTAACACCCACATGCGGGAGAATCGCAGTGTCGCCCAGGCAACGAGCAAGAACGAGAGACGTTGCATAGCTGCGACAAGAACCTTAACGCGCGCGTAGCGCGCGTGGTGATAGTGTATACGTGTAGGTGCGATGCATACATCGATAAGCCTGTGTAAATCTTGCTCTCTCTCTATATATATATAGGTGTACATACACCCAAAACTGTATCTGCAACCGCATTAGCGCATGCGCGCATGCATTGCGGACCCCTCCTTCGGAAAAATCCCAATGCGACTCCTGGGAACTCTTAAAGCGTCCCTGAAGCATCTCAACGGAAAGGAGGGAGAGGAGGGCGAGGAGGGGAGCGCGAGGAGCAGAGCGAGAAGGCGGGCGAGCAGGGGAACTCGAAGAGGAGGGCGAGGAGGAGGGCGAGGAGGGGAAGGACGAGGAGAGGGAGGACGACGGAGAGGGCGAAGTGGGGAGCACGATGGGGAGGGCGAGAAGGGAGAGCGAGGAGGAGGAGGGCGAGGAGGGGACACACGAGAAGGGGTAGGACGAGTTTCGTGCCCGCCGAGAGCTTAGGGGCGGCATCATTAAAGACCTTCTGCATATTAACAGATCTATGAATATATATATATATATATATATATATGTATATATATATGTGTATATATATGTATATATACATATATATATATATACACATCATTTACTACATATAATAAACAAACACGCCTCCCCCCATCCAGGGAAGTGCCTCCCACCTCGGGAAAATATCGGGGAACTTCCAGGCGGCCCCAGGAAGCTTCGGGACGGCCCGGGGCGCCCCCGAGACAGCCCAAGAGGGTGCTGAGACGGCCCACGACAGCGCCTCTACGGCCAAGAGGCTCCCAGGAGCACTTAAGAGAGCGCCAAGAAGCCTTCAACAGGCCCCTGGGACCATCCAAAAGAGCTCCGAGGAAGGCCGCAAGAGGTCCGAATCTATAGATTTTCCCAACCAACCTATGGTGTTGGATCCTCGTTGTGAAGAGAGAGAGAGAGAGAGAGAGAGAGAGAGAGAGAGTACCCTCGTCTTCTCCTCCTTCTCTCCTCCTTCCCTCTCTTCTCCCTGCCTCCGCCCTGCCGCTGCTCTCTGCACCATTTCGGCACACTTCTCACACCTATCGTGGCACATAGAGAGCTCTACCGAAGGCCCCAGTTGCATGGTCCACATGCGTTTCCCCCACCCAGTACAGCGTTTCGTGGCCCATAGGGAGCTCCCTTGAAGGCCCCAGTGGCAGGATCAACATTCGTCTGCTCCACCCAGTAGAGCGTTTCGTGGCCCATAAAGTAGCTCCACCGAAGCCCCCAGTGCCCGAGTCCCCATGCGTCTCCCCCACCCAGCACAGCGTCTCATCGCCCATAGGGAGCTCCACCGGAGGCCCCAGTTGCAGGGTCAGCATGCGTCTCCCCCACCCAGCACAGCGTTTCGTGGACCACATGGAGCTCCACCGCAGGTCCCGGTGGCAGGGTTCACATGTGTCTCCCCCGCCAAAGGGAGCTCCTTCGAAGGCCCCAGTGGCAAGGTCCACATGCGCATCCCCCACCCAGTCGAGCGTTCGTAGCCCATAGGGAGCTCCACCGAAGGCCCCAGTGGCCAGATCCACACGCGTCTCCCCCACCCAGTACAGCGCTCCCAGCCCTCCTCCACATGGAGACCGAGCTGCGGCCCCAACGGGACGTGGTTTCAGATTATTGTTGGATGATGGACGGCCCACCCCTCACGCATTCACCCTCCCCCTTCCCACCACCCCAGTGGTGCGCCTGCAAACAAACCGCCACTGAGCCGAGAAAGGCCTGCTCCCCATTTAGGCCACGCACGGCCCAGCGGATGCGTCCGCACAGCGCCAACGGGCCCATATTTCCACGTCCTTTGAACATGTTGTCACCCCCTCACAGGGAAACCATACTTGAAGCCGAACGTGCCTAATCCTCACTCGTGCAATGTTTCCCGCACTCGGGTCCGAGTGGGGAGGTCTGCATATCCACTGAGCTCCCCCCTTGGGAGTTCCAGCTTATGCCCAAGCGGGGCAAGACTTGTTTACCCGCTGGCAAAGTAGGATTTTTATTTGTGTGTTGCTCATTTGGGGTTTACTGGTAGCATTCGAGGGAAGCGCGGATGTGATAAGGGGGCTAATTGGACGCAAACGAGCGGTCTGACCGCCATCTTGGGGCACGCGTGGAAATATGTCACCAGGTCTAGAATGCAGCAGTATAGACTGTGGACGCGTCATGACCGGTAAAGCCATGCTTGTGAGCGAAGCGGCACGAATTGGCCATGCATCGGAGTACCCAACCACCCCGAGCAGCGCGCGAGAAGTTCCAGAAGGAGGATCCAGTCCCATGCGCATGAGGGAACGCAACGATATTTTATTTGTTTGAAGTCAGCGGGCGCAAGCGAGTCTAGGCAGGTGCAGGCGCTGGTCGTGCTGCGGGGGGGGGACACGGCGGGAGCGAACCGGGGCACAGAAAGCGGAAGGAGACGCGGGATGGGCGAGCAGAAGCACGAACCGTTCGGAGCGTGGAGTCTTCCTCGGGCGTGCCGAGGGAGTGGAAGGCGCCGAGGCGCAGCGATCTCCCACGCGTGTGGTCACAACGTGGCCTGGTGATCCGGAGGGGTGGGCGCGTTTCCCGCGACCCTTGTGCCCCCGATGGGGAGTCGAGAGGGAGGGCGAGGAGCACGGGAGAGGGAGCAGGAGCACAGGGGGAAGGAGGAGGGAGGAGGGAGGGCGAGGAAGAGGAGGAGGAGGAGGAGGAGGAAGGAGGAGGAGGAGCAGGAGGAGGGGAGGAGGAGGAGGAGGAGGGAGGAGGAGGAGGAGAGAGGAGGAGGAGGAGGGGAGGAGGAGGAGGAGGAGGGGAGGGGGAAGACGAGGAGGATGGGGAGGAGGGAGGCGAGGAGGGTCGATGGTGTCGAATACACGTAGGAACGCGCACGACAAAGGCAGCACAGAGCCCCCGCTGCTGCGGATGAGAGTGCGAGGGGGCGGGCATCGTCGGCGCCTTCGAGGCTCGGGGGCAGACCTGAAGAAGCCAGCCGCAGGCGCCGACCTGTTCACCACGCGGGAGGCTCTGCGCAGGCGCCGTTTTTCAAAGCAGCGGTGAGTCGGTCGTGGACGGGTTGCATGCTCTGAGTGCGGTCTCTCCTCCTCCTCCTCCTCCTCCTCCTCCTCCTCCTCCTCCTCCTCCTCCTCCTCCTCCTCCTCCCCCTCCTCTCCTCCTCCTCCTCCTCCTCCTCTCTATTCCTCCTCCTCGTCCCTCCTCCTCCTCCTCCTCCTCCTCCTCCTCCTCCTCCTCCTCCTCCTCCTCCTCCTCCTCCCGGGCTCCCCGCCCGCCTGCTGTAGCCCAGGCTCTCGCCCCCCCGGGCCTCGATTCGTTTCCACTGCGCCCAACTTGTTCCTGGCCGCTTCTTGGAGGCAAGCCGCCGCCGACAAAAAAAGAGCGGCTCGCGCACGCACCCCGGGACAGTGTGAGACCGTTCGGCCCCCCTCACTCGGGTGTTGACGTGCGGTCGTGTCCTGATGTCGTGCGTGATGGTCATGTGGCCCGCCGATGTCATCTGCCGCGAAGGTATCGCGAGGCAGGCGTGCAGGAAGAACTGCACACGCAAAAGGTTCGCACGCGTGTGCGCGTTGGCGGCGTGTGGCACGGGCAGAGGCGGGACCTGCAGAAGCACCGTTTTGGCGCTGTGGGCCCATTGTGCTCTCCAGAGGTGGGCGAGAGGACCAGGTTCGTGCAGCCTCCCAGCTGGAACTACCTCGAGGGCAAGAAGGCGTATGCTGGACATCCGGATTCGAACATTACGGAGGAGATTGCAGACCCACGTTTTTCTCGATTCGGCGCGCGTCAGGTGCATGTTGATTATTACCCGAATAACCCTTCATGCCCAACGCAGGGCACAGTCGTTCCGCATATGTACGCAGCGTGTTGGATTATCAGGGACTGGGGGCTTGCCGCCACATCGCAAGTCTGGGGTCGTTTGTGGCTGAACGCATGCGAGTTGCCTCAAATTGCCGCTGCTGTCTCGGAGCTCAGGGGTCGGCATGATTGAAACCACACATGACATCGGAGTGTCGTTGCATGTTCCTCCTGCTGCAGCATGGTTGCATATCTCTTCACATGGCATATCCTCACTGCTCATATTCCTATTCAGTCTCGTCCCCCACTTCCTCATCCAGAGCCATTCTCGTTCAGGCCTGCTTTCGATGGATTCGCGCGGCGACTCTGCCTGCACGGCGTCCTTTTGCAGATGCCGCTTCCCCTGCGCCCCTCTCCGCCGTGGTGGCGCTGCGCGCCCCGCACGGCGTCGGTGTGTCTCTCACCGCCGGCGCGGTGACGGCGACTCTCCCCTTGGCGGCACGCTCTGGCCCTCGCCGCAAGGTTTGGTGCCCGCGCGCCCTCGCGGGGCGAGACCGCCTCGCGCGCCCGGAGCCCGGCGACAGCGGGCCTCCACTCAGCCACGCGCAGAGGGGTGTGGGGGGAGGGGAGAGGGCTTCTTATAGAAGCACCCCTGCTTCTTTAGAAGGCGCTGGCCTCATCTACAGATGTGAGGCCAGCGCCCTCTAAGAAGCAGCCTGCTTCTAAGAAGCCCTCCCCCCTCCCCCCACCCCCGTGTGCTCGCCGCCCATCCACCTGGGCCGGCCCCCGGCCTCGCCCCGGGGCCGCGGCACCCCGATGGCGCGGGCGAGCCTCCGAGCCCGGCCCGCGGGCGCCCTGCGCGGCGCGGCGCCTGCGCTGGTGGCCATCTCCCCGCGGCGGAGGTGCGGAGGTGCATCGGGGCGGCAGGTGCAGCGCTGTCGACCCCGATAGTGCGAGCAGTGGCGAAGCGTCCCGGCTCGCCTAGAGGCCCACCAGAGACTGTCCTAAGAACTGTGTGTGGTTTGTGCGAAATGTTTTTTAAAACACTTCTGGCTGGGTCTGTCCTGTTTTCACACATCGATTCTACGTATGTTCTAAGAACATTGTTTCTGTTATTAGAACATTCGTCGGTTCTAAGAACATGTTGTGGTAGGCCTATAGGAATACCGGGACGGTAGGCCCCTGTTCAAATAGTAGTAAGGATGAGCGGTTATCCAAGGGTTACCTTTGCTTCCTCGATTCTTTGCTCGTCTTCGGCTCATCCTCAGCCACTTCTCGATGGCCGGCCCCGCCCCCAAGAGCCTCGGCATGGGCGTCCAAGGCCCTTGCACCCTTGCCGCGCAGCCTTATACTGCATGGATCGGCTGTAGGCAGCGATCAGCGGTCCGATACGTGCCGTGGGCCCCGCAAGCTAGAGGAAAAGCGGGTGGCCGCTCGGACTCCGCTTGAGGGCTTGGCGCCCTGTGCTGCCTCGGCTCGCCCGCGCGCCTCACGCGCGCTGGCTGCAGGCCCCCGTCTGCGTGAAGGCGGCCAGGGGCTGGCGGGGTTGCGAGGCGGAATGGTCGGCGCCCGTTGGCGCTGGGGCCACGGACGGGCGACCCTCGCGGCGATCCAACAGCAAAAAACACGGGCAGTTTCGTGAAGGACCGCGCAGTGCGGCCACGCACCGTCGATCCAGGCGGCGGCCCCCGCGTCGAGGGCTGGCATCCATGGCGAGAGCCGTGGGGCATCGAGCGCGCCTGGGAACTGTGGGGCGTGGCCGCTGTGGACGCCGTGGTGTAGTTGTGGCCGTGCACGTTTACAGACGCCCGCATTTCGGCCTCTCAGGGGGGTCCTGCTGTCCGCTCCCATCTTCTCCCTCCAAAAGCCACGCGTGGCATGGCAAGGGACGTTCGAGACGGAGGCGCGCTCCCAGGCTGGACGCGGTCTCTGCTGCGGCGTGGCCGCACGCAGTATGCACCGTCGGTGCTCGAGAGCACCTGTGGGAGGTTGGCCAGCGCTGCTCGCCCGATGTACTGGAGGTGGCAGATTCGGTGCTGGAGTGTTTTGCAATAGAGGAGGAGGAGGAGGAGGAGGAGGAGGAGGAGGAGGAGGAGGAGGAGGAGGGAGGAGGAGGAGGCGGAGGAGGAGGAGGAGGAGGAGGAGGAGGCGGCGGAGGAGGAGGAGGAGGAGGAGGAGGACGAGGATGAGGAGCACGACGAGGAGGGAGGAGGAGGAGGAGGAGGAGGAGGAGGAGGAGGAGGAGGAGGAGGAGGAGGAGGAGGAGAGTGCCTCGGGGAGGGCCCCCGCAGGCGGTGGCTCGAGCGCGCGTCCGCTCTCTGGGCTCTTCGCTCGTGGGCGGCCATTCGGCTGCCCTGCCTGGCGCCCTCGCAGGGCGGGAGAAAGAAGAGTGGTGAGGCCTCGGAGCACGAGATCGATGAGATCCTCCTCCTCCTCCTCCTCCTCCTCCTCCGAGATCGGAGCATCGGATGCCACGGGAGCATGAAGGATCGGATACCCCGCCCCGCGGGCGGGCTGGTCGCGCAGACAGCGTCAGCAAAACGGCGAAGTAATCCCGCCTAGAGCGCGGGCCGGGACGCGGCGGTGGAGAGGACGCACCGGGCGCTTCCGCAGGGAGTTCGACCGGGCTGACCGCGCGGGGCACGGCAGGCGGGTCGTCGAAGTGGAGTCGTGGGACGCCTACCCTGCGCGCACTCGGGTGGCGCGGGGTTCGCGCTGCGGAAGGCCGCGGCGACCCGCTCTGCGCGTGAGTCGGGTTCTGACAAGGGGCGGTGGGGCGGTGAGAGGCATAAGATCCTCGCCGAGTGCGTGGGTCCGTTGGCTGTCGCGGGCGCCCCGTCGGGCAACGAGCTGGGCGATTGCAGCGGAGATGCGATGAGGACGTGCTGGACAAGAAGGTTGCGGCGCTGGACGCATTGCTGCAGCAAGCGTTGCCAGGCGACAGAGTGGGTGGTGAAATCCAAGCACACGGGCCGATGATCGACAAAATGTGGCCTAGCGGGGGCGCTACCCAAGTTCGAGCAGGAAAACTCACAACCTGGAGGGGAGGCGGCACCAGTTCGAGGAGTGCTCGAGGGAGCGGTCCGCTGAGTTGTGCGAGAAGCTGGCGGCGCACCTCCGGGCCTTCCAGGCGCGGGTGGCGACGCAGGATGGGGGGGTCCAGAGGACTGCGGGGAGCACCCTCGGAGCGGAGCTTGCTCGTGGAGCTGGCCACGCGGCGGCGCGGGAGGCCAAGGCCGTGACGCTGGCGCGCGGGCGCGCGGCTGCCAAGGCGAGGCGGGTAGGCGCCGAGCTCGCGGGGGAAGGGAAGGTGCGAGGCTGCCTGCGGACTGTCGTCTGGTCGCCGCGATCAGATGCGTGAAGAAAAACCCGCTTTCAGATCAGAGTTTGATCTTTCTTCGCGTGTGTAAAAATTCGCTTCCAGGGTAGGCGATTGAGGTCGGCACGGGTGACAAACATGTGCTACGCCTTCTGTGCCTACACCTTTCTTAATCGTCCGGACCTGGATATTGTCTTGGGCTGAAGTTGTCTTGATATTACCTTCCGGTGTATATCCTTCCCTAGGTGGGTAAGTCGGCCAGTGGGGCCAAGCCCACGCCAGTGAGGATAGGGATCGGCTCAACGATGTGCAGTGCCTCCCCGCGGGAGACACCTCCCGCAATCACTGCGAGGAGGTGTTTGGGCGTGCCCTCTCGGGCCTCCCAGGCGGCACGGCCGCGTACTCTAGGTTTTGCCTGGACATTGATCCTGGAATCTGGAGGCGGGGTGGAGAGCTGGCAGGGTCGGGGGAGTGACAGCAGGGCGCGGGGCGGAGGCTCCGGAGGAATACGGAGTGGATGAGGGAAACGAGAAGGCGGGGAGCAAGAAGGGGATTCATAGCACAACGGGGGAGCAGAGAAGTAGGAGGAGGAGGAGGAGGAGGAGGAGGAGGAGGAGGAGGAGGAGGAGGAGGAGGAGCGGCAGCAGCAGCAGGATGATCAGCATCAGCAGGAGCAAGGCGAATGCAATGCTGAGCCGGGCGCGCGCCGTCTCCTCCTCCCCCTCGCAGTCACAGCCAAGATGCTTCGGGCTAGCTTCTCCTTCAAGTACAGCTGGCTTACTTTGACGACAGCACTGAAAGAGCGCCTCAAGATCCCCGCGGGCACCACGACTTATTACAACCTGGAGCTGCTCATCATCAACAATCCGTGAGGACGGGCGTCCCTGCCTCTTTTGCGCTCGTGTCTTAAGTCAGACCTGTCCCTCTACAGGAGGAATATTGAAAAGTAGACAAATAGTCGGGTGACTATTTCGGGAGCATGTTTTGACCATGTTGTGGTATTTCTCGACTTTGTAAACATTTGTCGCCCGAAATCCCCCTGTACGGGCCCGACTCAACTCGTGCCCGTTATCCTGGCTTGTTTCGGGTGCGTTGGACCGTTGGCGGACGTGTCCGCCATGCTCCTGCCTTCCTCGGAGTGCACCCAGCTCCTCGATGCGGAGGACGAGGCGGAAGACGAGGAGGAGGAGGAGAAGGTAGGAGGAGGAGGAGGGGGAGGAGGAAGAGAGGAGGAGGAGGAAGAGGAGGAGGAGGAGGAGGATTTCCAGGATTTCCGCCTTCACGTAGTGAAAGCAAGGCAACTACACTAAGGCCACTCCCTGAGCATACCCGCGAACGAGACGACCCAGTACAGGAACCTCAGCAGAAGGTACATGAAGAACCCGACAACGAAGTCTATGGAGCGCAAAGCGTTGTCACATAGCGAATCCCTCCAAATTCGAATGGCACCCCAACAAACGAAGCATAACAAGCTAAACTGAAACGGACTTGGCTCGATTCGGCCCTCTCCGCAGGTCAACGGGCTACCTCTCACGCATATCATAAAGATCGCCTCCTCCGCAGACAGCCTCGCAAGATAGCAACGCAGCCAAAAATACCACCCAAACTGTTCATTCCTTCCAGCCGAGCCTTCTGCACCAACTTGAAAAATGCACGAAGACAGCGAACCATAACCACACAAAGCAACTGAAATACCCTCCCCTGGCGGAGATGGGAGATCCCAGCGTTGTAGCTGATGAAGTCTGGCTCACGCTTGACGCACGAGAAATGGAGGCCCCAACACCAGAAACCGAAAGACATACCCTCCCCTGGCGGAGCTGGGAGATGCCCAAACGATAGCTGACGAAATGAGCCCAGACTGAAACATTCCAAAGCCACACCACATGCCGCCCAAGCTGGAGAAGCGACACCACGCGAAACCCGTAGTGATACCCACCAGCTTGTTTGGCCAGTGCCAAAGCCCCGGAATAATAAAACTTGAAATCGCGAATTCGCTCCCCTTCGTCACCAGGAGAGGCTGGACGATACCGTTGTGAGCAAACCACTCCCAACACGGTCCAGATTCCCTGATGTCCCCCAAGCGCCGACGTGAAGGCGGGAAGCTGGGTGGCTAGCGCGAGCGAGTAGGAGCCAAAAGATGGTACCACGCGCCCCGCCCACCTGTGCTTGAGAGGAGGAGGAGGAGGAGGAGGAGGAGGAGGAGGAGGAGGAGGAGGAGGAGGAGGAGGAGGAGGAGAAGGGAGGAGAGAGAGGAGGAGGAGGAGAGAGAGGAGGAGGAGGAGGAGGAGGAGGAGGAGGAGGAGGAGGAGGGAGGAGGAGGAGGAGGAGAGAGGAGGAGGAGGAGGTGGAGGAGGAGGAGGAGGAGGAGGAGGAGGAGGAGGGAGGAGGAGGAGGAGGAGGGAAGGGTTGGGACTTCTGGGGGCCTCGCGTCGGATGTCTGGGCAGGTGACCTCTGGCACTCGCCAGCCGTCTTAGGCAACCTTCGACTCCCGGCCCAGATCCCCGCCCCGCCGCCCCACCCGCAGGATGCCAGCCCGGCGCGGGGGCCTGTCTGCGGCCACTGGGCGCGCGCGCACGCGCGCTGCGGCCTGGCCGCGCCCTCTGGTGCGCCGGACGAGAAACAGCGGCGGCATGGGAGAGCCTGTCCATGGGGGGCAGCGATAGGGGGGGCATAGGCGCAGGGGGGATGCATGGACCCCCAATTGCCCGTGCATCGCCGATAGGTGCCCGATGGCCCGCCCCGCCCAGGAGCTCTTGGCCCGGCCGTTGCAGAACCATGAGCGCAGACGCGTCGGAAGTTGCTGATGTTCCCAGACATACGATGTCTTGATTTGTTTTTACGGAGTCCCCGGAAGTCCCGACCCCTTCCCCAAGGCCAGTTTTTCATCCCGAATCGATCTTCGACGGACCCGGGGCCCAGCGAGGGCCCCTGGAGGCCGAAAATGTCCGAAGGCGTCCCGCCGTGATTTCTTCACGACGCGAGCATGTCTGAGGATCTGTGCACTGTCTACACAAGTGCATGCCGAGCAAGGGGACGACGGCCGCGCCCGAGTCGCCGCCAGGCGGGGGGCCGCGCGGCAGCACGCACGGCAGCACGCGCCGCGCGCCGGGGCATCCGATGTTGTGCTCCAGGGCCGCCTGCCGCCGGGCCCTCGCGGTCCGGGCGCGCGCCCAGGGGCGCGGGTTCGCTGGCGGAGGGCAGGCGGAGACGGTGCCTTGGGCCCCAGAAGCCAGGAGCACGATGACGACGCCGCCGCCACTGCAGCCGACGACGACGACGACGACGACGACGACGACGACGACGACGACGACGACGACGACGACGACGGCGGCGCCGCCACCGCAGCCGACGACAACGACGACGACGACGACGACGACGCCACCGCAGCCGACGACGACGACGACGACGACAATGTCGCCGCCACCGCAGCCGACGACGACGAGGACGACGACGACGACGACGACGACGACGACGACGACGACGACGACGACGGCGACGGCGACGACGACGACGACGACGACGACGACGACGACGACGACGACGACGACGACGACGACGACGAAACGGCGGCGGCGACGACGACGACGGCTGCGGCGCGGCAGGGACAACGACGACGACGACGACGACGACAATGTCGCCGCCACGCACGACAACGACGACGACGACGACGACGACGACGGCGGCGGCGGCGGCGGCAAACGACGACCACGGACGACGACGACGACGACGACGACGACGACGACGACGACGACGACGACGACGACGACGACGACGACGACGACGACGACGACGACGACGACGACGACGACGACGACGACGACGACGACGCGACGACGACGACGACGACGACGACGACGACGACGACGACGACGACGACGACGACGACGACGACGACGACGACGGCGGCGTCGGCGGCGGCGGCGGCGGCGACGACGACGACGGCTGCGGCGGCGGCAGGGACAACGACGACGACGACGACGACGACAATGTCGCCGCCACCGCAGACGACGACGACGACGACGACGACGACGACGACGAGGACGACGACGACGACGACGACGACGACGACGACGACGACGACGACGACGACGACGACGACGACGACGGCGGCGGCGGCGGCGGCGGCGGCGGCGGCGGCGGCGGCGATGGCGGCGACATTGCGACGGCGACGGCGATGGCGACGGACGGCTGCTTACCGAGCACAGATGCTCTGGCCTGACATACGGTCAGATACTTTGGATTAGCCTGTCGTGCCGCGGGATCTTGCCCACCACGCGTCGGCGCGACAGGCTCTCCACGTCCCAGCATCCAGGCGTTAAAGTCCTGTGGCTTTCTCAGCATCCCGCTCGGCGAAGCGGAGCGAAACGCTATCAGCTCGCAGGGCACAGCGTGTAGCTGGGGCCGCCGCCGCGACATGCTAAACAAAAGTTCCTGACCGCAGCGTCGCAACACCGCTTGACGGTTGCACGCCAGGCTTCGGCGGATATTCAAGTTGTTCTGCCAGGATTGCGTTGGGCCCCGTGATGTCGGTGATGTTGATGTTGAAGCCAGGGCGTCGCCTTCCAGGACCATGCAAGATCTGGCCGGCGAAAACGGACAACGGAGAACGCCCCGGCTCACGGCTGCAGTGTTCCAGGGCGTGCCAGAGCCCCAGTTTTTTCGGGGGGCCCCAAGCAGGGTTTCGGGGTGGAGGCCACACCGCGTGGTGAGTCAGCGGGGATTCGGGGTCACCGCACGGTTTTGAGACTCGGGTCGTTCTCCGGGGATGTCTCGGGCGACCGGGGCCTCCGAGGTCGTAAGACCGTGCGGCAACGGACCATGCGGTGAGGCCTCTTGGGAGTTCGAGGCCACGACACGATCTTGGGGACTCCGGGTCCATCAAAGTCCCCGTTGACGGGCCCTTTCAGGTGCCGCAGTTCTGGCGGGAATACAAGGACCTGGAGGCCAAGCGTCGCCGGAGGCAGCCCGCCGCTGGGGAGAAGAGGAGGCACGACCCGCGGGCGGCCGCCGAGGAGCGAAGGAGGGAAAGCATGATGGGCAAGCACAAAAGTTTTCGGAGGCCCGCGCTGATGTCGTGGATCGGTGCAGGGCCTCCCCCGCCGTTGCGGTGGCGCGGGGCCTGGCGCCGATCCTCGGAGCCCGCGCCCGTCTCCGAGGGACTGCGGCCGTGTCGTTACTCGCTCGGCATCGTCTGGCCGATCCCCATCCCCCACTGGGTCATGGCCTCTCGGCCCCACCGTGCTGTCCGCCCCGCGGGGAGAAGTCCCAAGAGATCCTGAAGAAAAAAGCAGCACATGTCCACCCACCTCGGGGGGGGCAAGTCAAGCAGCGGGGCCAGTGCCACGCCAGCGGGGACGGGGATCGGTCAAACGATGCCCACTGAGTTCCCCTGAGATCTGACGTTGCGAAAAAATCGCGGCAACACAACAAAAAACACGACCGGGGCCCTGGACCTGATCTCTCCATGCCATGTGTCAGGGCGGATCGATCCATGATGGTCCCATGGCCCGTAGACCAGGCGAAAACGCGCAGTGTTAAAAATGTTGCAACCCCAGGATCTCAAACATCCAGCGTCTCGACCACTCCCTCGGGACCGGCATTCCATTCCAAGTCGTCCTTTGACGGCCCCGAGGTCTTGTGAGGGCCTCGAGAGGCCGAAAACTATGAAAAACCTCCGTCTCTATTGTCTCGAGACGCCTGGCGTTTGGGATCTCAGGGCCCCCTTGGAGGAGGAGCCCCCCCTGTTCGGAGGGCGCCAGGACCTGGACGAGCTGCTTCGCGGGCAGGAAGCCAAGGAGCGGCACTCCCCCGCCCTCGTCGTCGTCCTCCTCCCCCTCCCCCTCCTCCTCCTCCTCCTCCTCCTCCTCCTCCTCCTCCTCCTCCTCCTCCTCCTCCTCCTCCTCCTCCTCCTCGTCTTCCTCCTCCTCCTCGTCTTCCTCCCCCTCGTCTTCCTCCTCCTCGTCGTCCTCGTCCTCGTCGTCCTCCCCCTCGTCGTCCTCGTCGTCCTCCTCGTCCTCGTCCTCGTCCTCCTCGTCCTCCTCCTCGTCTTCGTCGCCGGCCTCGTCCTCGCCGGCGCCGCAGGAGCGGCACTCCGCGGGGCAGGACCGGCACGGGGAGGCCCGCGGCGGCCGCGGCCCGCGGGTGCGGGTCTCCCGCGCGGGGCCCAGGAAGCAGCCGGCGGGCGCGGGGCCAGAGCCCGAGGACGACCTGGAGGCCTCGAGGGAGAACGGTCGGCACGCACGGTATTGAGCCGGGCCTGTCCCTCTACAGGAGGAGCACGGAGGAATAGTATTTACAAAAATCTGGGGACGTTTTTGTTTGTGATACTATGTTTGCGTATTCGGGAAGTTTGTATATATATATATATATATATGTAGATACATGGTTATACATATATATTATCTGTCATATATATACACATACATACATATATACATACATACATACATACATACATACATACATGCATGCATGCATGCATGCATGCATGCATACATACATACATACACACATACATATATACACTTAATACATATATATATAATAAAAAAACAAGCAAAAAAAACAAAAAAAACAAAAAAAAAAAAAAAAAAAGAAAAAAAAAAAAGTCCAAACCCCTGCCTGTAGGAGGACACGCCCGACCTGAGCATGGTGCCCAGACCCCCTCGGGTCATGAAAAATCACGGCGGCAAGTCTTCCTGGGCCCTCAACCCAGGCCTCGGGGCCGTCCTAAGACGACTCGGGATCGAGAAGCGGCCCCGGGAGAATAAGTCGGGACCTAAGTCGGGACCTAAGTCGGGCCTGTCCCTCTACAGAGGGAATATTCCAAAATTGCAATAAAAAATAGTTTGGGGACGATGCTTTGATATTTGTTGTTGCTCATTTGGGGGACTTCTCTGACTATTTTCCATTTTTCGCCCAAGGTCCCCCTGCAGGAGGACACGCCCGACCTGAGTCGAGACCTCTGGGGGCCGACGTGAGGAAAAGAGCATGACGTCGGGGGTTTGGCTGAGGCTTCGCGCCGCGCACGGGCGGCCCCCCAGGTAGTCCCGGCGGGACTCGGCAGGCTGACCGGGAAGTCTCAGCTGGCCTCAACGGGCCCCCCGAGTACCAGGAGTGAAAAAACCGCACAGACGCAATCAATCATCGATTCCCCAGAAAAATATGGGAAGATATGATTGGGGAAGGCATAAACCCACAACAGCATGGGAGAATAGAGGGAATCCGGTCATTTGTGTCTCTTTGTTTGTGTGTGTCCCAGGGCCCCGTCGGAGTAGTCCGGGGCGGTCTCAACGCCCTTGCGTCGCCTCCGGCGGCGCCCTTGAGGCGCTCCGCACCCTATACGGTCGAGGTGCTGAGGCCATCCCAGCAGCTGGGACTATAGCTGCGGGGGGCGGTCTGTGCGCGCCTGGGCCCTCACTGAACGACCTGGGGTGAAAAGCCGGCCGGGGGAACGGGTCGGGATTGCGGGGGACCCCGCATCGATCGGGGGCGGCAAAGTGGGGGGTGTTGACCAGGGGGGTGGATCTCATGGCGTGGGCCATGATATTTCCCCAGATTTCATGGCGCCTCTTCTTATTTCATTACGTCCCTGGCCTCCCCGCTGGGCCGCGCACATGCCGCCGGTCATGATTTGCACCCCCCCTCTTGGACACCCCCCTCTTGGCCGCTCCCGAATTGAAAAAATCATGACTTCTTTTTGTGCGTAAGTCACCTCCGACGCGTCCCGCCGTCAATCGACTGCTTGCTGGAGCCAGCCAGCCAGCTCGCCGCAGGCCAAAAAAAGTGGGGGAAGATCTGAACGCGGTGGTCAATTCGCGGAGGTCCGCGCAGATTTCTCAGAGATCGGCGCCGGGCCCCCCCCCTTGCGGCGCCTCCAGAGAGGGCCCCCCTGGCGCGCACCGCGCGCCAGGGAGGCGGGGCGGCCAGCGCCGAGCCGTGAGATGCGCGCGGACCTCGGAGAGTTCATGTACCCAGACAGCCGATACCTTTTGCTCAGCAAGGACTCCTCGGAAGTCCTGGCCCTCTCCCGATGGTCGGGCCGAACGAAAGGAGGGGGACAGGGAAAGGGGGGGTTACGAAATCTGCTGCGTGCAGCTGGTTTCGGCCCCGCAGCCGGGCCCATGCCTCGATACATGGGCGCCTCCTGGCACCAGGAGGCGCTTGGAAAATCAGCTACGTGAGCTGATTCTTTACCCTACCCTTTGCTATCCCTCCCCCCTTTTGTCCCCCCCGGTGTAGGCCAGGTAGTTCACCCCGAGCCGTGCTTTGGCGAGCCTGGGGGCCCCGTGAGGGCCGCAGGAGGGGCGGCCGAGGGCGGCCAGCACCCTCCCGCCGTGATTTCTCCCACGACGCGGGCATGTTTGGGCATCACTACGTCCGCCGAGCTCCCTATCTGTAAGTCGGGCCAGCCCCTCTACAGGGGGAATATTCAAAAATAGTCAAAAGATAGTCTGAGGACTATTTTTTCATTATCTTACCATTTGGGGGATATGTTTGGCTATGTTTGATCTGTCCTCCAAAATCCCCCTGTGGGGGGGGACAGGCCCGACCTAATCCTATCTCTCTCTCCCTGTCTCTTTCCAAGGTCGGCATCCGGGAGGTGCAGCCCGACGCCCGCCAGGGCGGCGGCGACGCGCCGCTGCCGGCCATGCCCCCGGGCCCGCTCGGCCCCGCAGCGCAGCGGCTCCTGGCGTGCCGCAGCGCCGGGGCGCTGCTCGCGGAGTGGGAGGGCCTGGCGGCGGCGGAGCCCGAGGCCGAGGCCCCGCCCGGCGCGCAGCAGGCGGAGCTCGTGCTGGCGCTGCAGCTGCTGGGGCGGTGGGCGGGCCGGGCCGCAGAGCGCGGGCAGCTGCTGCGCGACGCGCGCCTCGCGCGGGCCCTGGAGGCCCTGCAGCGCGCCGTGCCGTGGCTGGAGCCCTGGGCGCTCGCGGGCGGCCTGTGGGGCTGCGCGGGGCTCGGAGGGGCGCGGGCCGCCGCCGAGTGCTCGCAGGCGCTGGTCCGCGCCGCGGCCGGGCGGCTGCCCGAGCTCGGGGCCGAGGAGGCGGGGCTGGCGCTGCGCGCCCTGGCGCGGGGCCGGCAGCTGCACCGCTCCAAGGACTCCCTGCAGCTGCGCGACGGGCTCGTGGCCGCGGTCATCCGGCAGGGCGAGGGCCTGGGGGCCCCCGGCGCCGCGGCGCTGGCGCCGGCCCTGGTGCAGCTGCGGGTCACGGAGCCGAAGCTGCTAGACGTCATCGCCAGGCGCGTGGGGCAGGACGGCCGCACCCTGCAGGTGCAGGACATGGCGGCCGCCTCTGCCAGCCTGGCGGCCCTGCGCGTGTTCCATCCCACCGTCACGGCGCAGGCCCTGAAGAGTGTCGAGGCGGGCGTCCACCTGTGCACGCCGCGGGGCGTGGTGCAGTTCTGCGTGGCGCTGTGGAACGCGGAGGACCCCGCCGCGTTCCGCGACTTCCTCCAGCCGGCGGCCAGATCCTTCATGATGGACTTCGGGGCGCGCGATCTGTGCACGGTGGCCGAGGCGTTCTGCAGGGCCCAGGTCTCCGACGCGGACTTCTTAGCGGACCTTGCGTTCAGCTTGACGCCGAAGATCGGCGACATGGGTGCCCACGAGGTGTCAGTCGCTCTCAACGTCTTCGCTCCGGTGGCATACACAACCCCCGAGTTGTTGCCTGGGGTGGCGGGGCGCGCGCGCACCCTGGTCGACGAGCTCTCACCGCGTCAGGTGGCGAGAACGCTGCGGGGGCTCGCGAAGTGTGGCTACGGCGACGCAGCCCTGTTCGCTGGGTTGCGCGAGCGTGCCGTGCAGTTGGCGCGCGTGCTCTATGGTACGCACGCCACCGACGCGCTCCTGGCGCTTGCTCAGGCTGGGCATTTGGACGGACCTTCTGTGAGCACGCTGCTCGGAGTCGTGGGCCGCAGCTTGGGCAGCATGACCCCAATCGACCATGTCGCGGTGCTCTACGCGGTGGCGCAGTTGCCACCAGATCTACAGATGAACGCCCCAGAAGGCCTTGTAGATGAGTTGCTGTTGGCACTCCGGCGAAAGCGCTTCGCAGAATGGCGGATGGACCCCGAAGCTTTGGTGCATTTGTTGCAGGCGCTTCGGGGCTTACGCATGCAGGACGAGGTGCTGCTGGACAGCCTCCTCGAGCGCTTGCCGCGCGTCCTGCGATACTCTGAGTGCAGCCAGTCGCTGCCGCTGCTAGTCCAGCTGGTGGACTGCTTGGGTGACCTCCCGTCGCCGAGCAGCTTGCAGGTCCGAATGCACCTACACCGCAGGCCGAAGCTTCTCGCTGCGCTCAAGGAGTGCCTCGGCGCGCACTTTAACAGGAAGCTGGACCTCGAAAGCGGGGTGGTGTTGGCGCGGGCTCTTGCCCGCACAGGATACGAAGACGCCCCGCTACAGGACTGGCTCGACCGCCTCATCCCAGAGGTCGAGGCGCGACTGGAGTTCCTGGACCCTTCGCTCGTCTGCGACCTGTGCTTCGCGCTCGCGGAGATGAACTGGAACCCCGCGTGGAACCTCAAGTGCGTGCGCCGCTTCGTCAGGAAGCGCTACCCCGACCGGGCCGTGTTCGGCGCGGCGGACGCCAGCGCGGCGGAGGCGGAAGAGGAGGACGACGAGCGGGAGGCGGAGGAGGCCGCTGGAGCGCCCACCATCGGCTCGTTGGCAGCCGGAGCTTGCTCCGGGCCTCTTCCGGGGGAGGCCCTGCTGCGGCTGGCCTGGGCACTCGTGGCCCTCAACGAGGAGCTGCCCGCGGCGCTGCTAGAGGAGCTCCACGCGGCGTTCGGGGGCTCGTTGCCGGAGGGCAGGTGCGGGACCGGGTTGCGGCTGTTGCAGGACGTTGCCCAGCACCACGGCCTGGCGAAGGGGGCGGCCGAGCGACTACCTGAACTGCCATCTGCTCAGGAGCAGGCGCCCGCGGAGGTGGTGGAGTGGTTGTCCCTGGCGCGAGAGGTGCCTCGCGGGGACCTCTTCGCCTCTCAGCAGCCGCCCAGGGCCCAGCGGCGGGAGCGGCGCCTGGCCATGCCGCACCACGCCTACCCGTACGAGCAGTGGCTCTCGGGTGCCTTGCGCAGCCTGCGGATCCCGCACGAGGCGGGCGCGCCCATCGGGCCGCACCGCGTCGCGGTGAAGTTCCGCCGGCAGCGGCACGCCATCGACGTCCTCGGGCTGGCGGACATCTCCGCGCCGTCGAGACGCACCCGCGGCGCTGCTGAGGTGAGGCGGCGGCAGCTCATGCAGCTGGGGTGGGTCGTGCACCCCCTCACGATCTTCGACCTCTACAATGCCGTCCGCAGCGGGAGCGCTCGCCTCCTTGTGTCCAAGCTCCTGAGCTCCTTCGACCCAGACGCCGCGCGCCGCGCGTCCTTCCGGGGCTCCTCTCTGAGGCCAGCGCGGGCGCCCTCCCGCGCAGCTGGTGGCGAGGACCCCGACGGCTGGCTCCCAGACGACGCGGAGGGCGATGCCGCCGAGGACCCGGACATGCCAGGGGTGCTCGGCATCCGCCACGATCCCCGGGCAACGCTGCAAGCCAGGGCCGCCCTCGCCGCCGCAGGCTGCCAGGCCAGCGGGTCTGGATCCGCGGCGGAGGTCCAGGCAGCGGGAGGGCCCGAGCGATAGGATTGCTCGGCGCCAAGGTCGACCCCTGTAGCGCCCAGTGGCGCTGCAACGCGGACTTGAAGCTGGTGCTCGGCGGCGCCCCACCGCAGAACACCGCGACAGATATAGCACGGCCGACCACAGAGCTACTACCAGCGTCGGAGCATGTTCGTGATGAGTGCGGCCGCGAGGGTGAAACCAGGACGATTTCGACGCAGTCATATCTTCCACGGTCGAGCAGCGCTTCCAGGCCGACGGCGCGCCATCTTCTGCAGCTCAGTCGCCAGGCATTCGGCGGTCGTTTGCCTCGTGAGAGACGAGATCACGTCGAAGTGTCGACTAGAATGGAGCTCAGGAGATTGGGCTCAACTATCATCTGCATCCCTGCTGCGATGTCTCCGCTTGTGGAGTCGTAGATACTCGGATGCACCGGATGCCTCGGCACTCTCTACGGCCCTGAGTGCGCGTTCAGTGTGGCAGGATGGCCGAGGTAGCACCCAAAAAGCGACAAGTATTATTGTCGTCTATAATGCTAGCATGATATCTTCAGCGTCTGTGTGCGATCCGCCTTCGCCTTACTGCCGAAAACTCAGCATTCGGTGTTGAATCGGCAGGGACGTTCGTTCCGATACCATGTCATAAGTTGTGCTCTTGGGTTGTAGCCCTTCCAATCGGGTGTTGGGAGAACTCTTACCCAGACGAGTCGATTTCGAAATTCTGTCTCTGCCACTCGCTATTCGGATTAGCAATGTACCCGGGCAGTCCCCTTCAGATTTCCCTAGTCGACGTTTATTTTGTCAGATGCATTCGGTAGCTGTTGGACGTCGGTCAGCTAACCTAGACGCTTCGCGTAACCCCACCTGCCCATCCAGAAATGATACCGGAGAAACGCCCCAACCATAATCTTGTTAGGGCTGTAGGGCCATAGGGCTATATGGGTTTAAGGGCTATTGGGCTATAGGGTAATAGAGCTACAGGGCTATAGGGTATAGGGGTATAGGGCTATAGAACTATAGGGCTATACGGCTATAGGGCTATTGGGCCATTGAGCTATAGGGTTATAGGGCTATAGAGCTATAGAGCTGTGGGGCTATAGGGCTATAGGGCTATTGGGCTATAGGGCTATAGGGCACCCCCGGGCCCCTAGGCACCCCCGGGCACGCCCGGGCACACGGGCACCCCCGGGCACCCGGGCACCCGGGCGTGCAGCGAAAATCGGCGGCAAACCTAATCTAACCATCTGAATTCGCTAGGACCCCTACAGGGGCAAGCTCTGATTGGGGAAAGATGCCCAGACGAGTTGCCTTGATCAGGGATGTGGAGGAGCATGTAGTGGAATAAGGGCTGGGTCAGACGTCGTACCAAAAGCGAGAGGATGGAGACGCAGGAGAAGGATGAGGAGGAGGAGGAGGAGGAGGAGGGAGACGGGGAGGGGGAGGAGAGAGTAGGGGAGGAGGAAGGAGGAGGAACAGGCAGAGGAGGAGGTCCAAATGTGGAGGCAGAGTGCGGCTTGTTTTGTTTTTTGACAGGGATGGTGGGGGGCGGGTCGGCATGGTGTCGGCATGGTGTCGGGTTGGCCTCCGGTCGCCTGGGGGAGGGGCTGTACCGTAACAAGGAACAGTGATCTAGACGCCTTCCCCGCCCGCGAGCCGTCTCGCTCACTGCCACCCGCCCTCCCAACACATAAGTAGCACCCGAGCCGCAGCGTGTTCAGCGGTAGTCTTTGCATGGACAGCTAATGCGAACGAAAACAGTCCTGTGTGCGCAACGTTGGGGCGAGGCGCGCCTGGCGTGCCAGGGGCGCCACGCGCGCCAGGTGCGCAAGGCACCCCTGTGGCCCACGCGTGCAGGGCACGCCTGTTGCGCCAGGTGCGCCACGCGTTTCACGTGCGCTATGTGTGCCGCACGCTCCAGCCGCGCTAGGTGCGCCACGTTCGAGGCACGGGCAGATTCTGCCATGTGCGCCTGAGCACCTGGCAGTACACATCGGGAAACGTGTCGGTCCCCACCACCCTTGTCGAAAACCAGTGCACAATCGCGGCGGGATGGCAATCATGGCGTCTGGTGGGCCTGCACGTAGCAGGCAATATGCCAGCGCCCCCGCAGTCCCAGCCAAATGCCAAGGCACACTGATCTTGAAGTTCCCGCGCATGCCCCAGATTTTGTGTCGAAGTGCATCCTGTATTGTGTTTGACATTGATGCTGGACCTACGCGCATCAGGCAATATTATGCGGGCCCCCCCGCCGACCCTGTCAACAAAAAACAAGTGCTCGCGCCCCCCAGATCACGACAGACGATTTGGAGTGGACTGTTCATTGTATTTTGACAGTGATGGTGGGGGGGGGGGACCCTCGTTGGTCCGTTGGCTGCCAGGCGCCCGGGGGAAGGGGTGTTTCACAGGGAACGGTGATGAAACCCTACCCGAAGGGGAAGAAGGAGGGTTGGACGAGGAGACCTCCTAAGCCACTCACGCCCAAAAGGGCTGGGGGGATTCTGCCTGGGTCCACTCGGGATGCGGTGCCGTGTGCACGTGGAGTGCCCTTGGCAGTTGTTCCCAAGGGGCGGTTTGCCAAAGGGTGTTCTGTCAAGTCTCGGTGTAATCGTGGTGGATGCTTCCTCGAACCAGTTCTCCTCGATCCTCCCCTCCTTGACCCAAGGCTGGACCGCCATCTCACGGCCGAGGTGGACCTCACGATCTCGTAGGCTCAGAGGGGCCCTGCGCGAAAGGCCTCGCATCCTCGAGGCCCTAGCATTTAACCGGGCATGCTATTTGATACTTGCAGCACAACCGTAGTTCCAGTCACGGAAAAAGCGATTTCTGCAGCTGCTGGCAGTGGAGGGCTTCCACCCCCCCCAAAGAAAAAACAGGGGGTGGGTCTGGAACCCCATTCTCCCCGCCTCCCTGGGAAAATTAGTGAGGGGGGTCCGGAAACCTCCTCCCCCGGAAATATAAGTTAGTGAGGGGGTCCAGAAGGTTTCCCCCACCCCCCTTGGTCCGAACCCCCCCCCGGAAAATCACGACGAACGACGACGACGACGACGACGACGCCGACGCCGACGCCGTCGTCGTCGCCGCCGCCGACGACGACGACGAAGACGAAGACGACGACGACGACGACGACGACGACGACGACGACGACGACGACGACGACGACGCCGAGGACGACGACGGCAGCTGTGGCGACGACATCGACGACGACGACGACGAGCAGAGTGGCGTAGGCGAAGAGTAGAGTGCAATAGGAGTATAGTAGGGGGTAAAGTAGAGTGGAGTAGAGTAGAGTCGGGTGGGATACGGTAGGGTAGAGTACCCAATACATAGCAGGGTGGAGTAGAGCAGATTAGAGTAGAGTAGAGTAGAGCGGAGTGGAGTAGAGTAGAGTAGAATATGGAGGCATGGATCGCATATGGAGTACGTAGAGAAGGAGTCGAGTAGAGATGAGTAGATGGGTAGAGTAGAGCAGAAATTCCAACATAATCACCCTACGGGTGATAAGGCGGTTGGGGGTGGGAAGGGGGAGGCGGTCGATTTGCGATGGCTCTGGGTTCCTTGGTGGTTGCTTCCGCTGTCCATATCGCGCACATCTTCCCATCGAGACAACCATCGGGACAACCATTGGGACAACCATCGGGACAACCACCAGGACAAGCATCGGGACACTCATCGGGACAACCGTCGGGACAACACCATCGAAACAACCATCGGGGCAACCAACAGGACAACCATCGGGACAACCATCGGGACAACCATTGGGACAACCATCGGGACAACCATCTGGAAAACCATCTGGACAACCATCGGGACAACCATCGGGACCACCATCGGGACAACCATCGGGACAATCATAAGGACAACCATCGGGGACAACCACCAGGACAACCATCGGGACAACCAGGCGGACAACCATCGGGACAACCATCGGGACCACCATCGGGGCAACCGTCGGGACAACCATCGGGACAACCATCGGGACAACCATGGGGACAACCATCGGGACAACCATCGGGACAACCAGGGGGACAACCATGGGGACAACCGTCGGGACAACCATCGGGACAATCATAAGGACAACTAGCCCATCGGGACAACCATCGGGACAACCATCAGGGCAACCATCGGGATAACCATCGGGACAACAATCGGGAAAACCGTCGAGGCAACCGTCGGTATAACCGTCGGGACACTCATCGGGACAACCATCAGGACAACCATCGGGACAACCATCGGGACAACCAGGGGGACAACCATCGGGACAACCATCGGGACAACCATCGGGACAACACCATCGGAACAACCATCGGGGCAACCATCGGGACAACCATCGGGACAACCATCAGGACAACCGTCGGGACAACCATCGGGACAACCACCAGGACAACCATCGGGACAACCGTCGGGACAACCGTCGGGACAACACCATCGAAACAACCATCGGGGCAACCACCAGGACAACCATCGGGACAACCATCGGGACAACCATCGGGACAACCATCGGGACAACCATCTGGACACCACCATCGGGACACCACCATCGCGACACCATCGGGACAACACCATCGGGACAACCATCGTGACCACCATCGGGACAACCATCTGGACAACCACAAGGACAACCACAAGGACAACCATCGGGGGCCGCGCCCGGCCGGGGGGGCGGGGGGCGGGCGACCTTTTGGTTTCAACGCGGCCTGTACATGTGTCGACCATTTGGGCTCCATGCGGCCCCTACAAGTGCAGGAACTCGCGCAGCTTCGCCTCGCCTGCACATACGGCCCAAACCGAAACCGAAACCGAGTTCCCAGCTGGGGCAACTTCTGTTCACACCTCCCAACCTCCGATAGTAGAGCAGAGCATAACAGAGTAGGAGTAGAGTAGAATGGAGCAGAGTGGAGTATGCGTAGAGTAGAATTTAGTAGAGTTGGAGAACAGGAGAGTAGTGCAAAGTATGTCAGGAACAGTTGGTGCAGTAGAGAATAATAGAGTATGACAGGGTCGAATTAAGGAGAGTAGAGTAGAGTAGAGTAGAGTAGAGTAGACAAGGAGTACGGTAAAGTAGAGTAAGAACATCGTGGATTAGAGAGAAGTGCGTTAGGATACGGTAGGGTAGAGTAGAACAGGGTCTGGCAACTAGAACTGAGCAGAGAAGAGTATATTGCTAGAGGACCGCAAAGATAGAGTAGAGCTGAGTAGACCAGAGTAGGAGTAGGAGTAAGAGTCAAGCTAGCCAGCTCGAGCGAGTCAAGCATGGCATGCCCAGTCCCACCCGCCCTCCCACAACATAAGAAGCAAAGCTGGCACAACTGGGGGCCGAAGTCACACCGGCCAGCCGGTTTGGTACAGCTGATGCGGCCGCGATGGCGGTTGCCGACGGGAACTGGCGAGCGCGTGTTGAATGCCGCGCACGCATTGCCAGACGAGTCGAGAATGGCCCGGTACACCGCAGGAAGCCAGAGGTGGCCGGAGGAAGCCCGACGGTCTGACAGGACACCCCAAAGCATTTTTGTGAAAAAGCATTGGGTTTTTGATGTTTTTATGTTGAAATGCTTGCAAACACACGGTGTTCGGTAGGATTCTGACATGAACGCGCGAGTGTGCTCTTTGTGGTATTTTTTGCACAGGATTCGCGGCCTGGGTGCATGACAGAGCATCGCGAGTGCACCGCGCGATGACGTGAAATCGCTGGATTTGACAGAATTTTTAAGATTCCTATGGTTTTCCTATGATTTCAGCAAGAGAGCCCGGGCGGGAAATTTGTACAATTTTTGTAAAAAAGCATTGGGTTTTTGATGTTTTTATGTTGAGATGCTTGCAAACACACGGTGTTCGGTAGGATTCTGACATGAACGCGCGCGTGTGCTCTTTGTGGTATTTTTTGCAACGGATTATCGCCGTGGACGACAGGACGTCCATGTCGAGAGGAAAAAATAAGAAAAATGTTGGTTTTGTATTGTTTTTTACAGGTTAGGATGGGACCACCCGGATGCGCCCGCTATCTGCCGGCCTGAGGGGGGAGTAGGAGTATATTCTAATAAGGAATAAGGATAGGAGCAGGAGCAGGAGTACGAGTATAGTCAAGCTGGCCAGCTCGAGCGAGCCAAGCATGGCATGCCCATTCCCACCTGCCCTCCCACAACTTAAGAAACAGTGCTGGCGCAACTGGGGACCGAAATCAGATCGGCAATATGGTTTGCCACAATTGATGCAGCCGCGATGGCGGTTACAGATGGGACATCCCTGGCGTGTCTCAAAGGCTGCGCCAGCATTCCAGCACGAGCTAAGGGGGCCCCAGGAAGCTTCAGGAGGTCCCAGGAGGCCTCAGGAGGCCCCAGGAGGTCGCAGGAAACCCCAGCAAACGCCAAGAAGCCCCAGGAGGCTTCAGGAGGGCCCAGGAAGCCCCAGGAGGTTGCAGGAGGCTTCAGGAAGCCTTAGGAAGTGTCAGGAAGCCCCGGGGAACTCCAGGAAGCCCCAGGATGCTTCAGGAGGCCCCAGGAGGATCCACGAGGCCTTGGGGAAGCCCCAGGATGTTCCAGGAGACCTTGGGAGGCCCCAGGGGGCCCTAGGCTCTCGACGCATTGGCGAGCGAAGAATGTCCGCCACGCCCTAGCGGGAGCGCAATTTTCAGAAAAAATGCCCGCGGCGCCAAAGCGAGAGCGACATTTCGCTTTGTCGCGCGCGATGTGCACCGCGCACCAGTCCCGCCACGCATTTCGCAAAGCCGACGACAAGAAATTCCTCGGTGAGAAGGAACATGTCGACTATGCATTGGTTTCTGTCCGGTTGGATGGCCCCTCCCGCTTGGGTCGGGAGCGGCCAAGAGTGGGGTGAGGACTAGGGGGGGTGCGTATCATGATTCAGTTCATGATGAAACTCGAAGCTAAACAACCATAATTTTCGCTTGCGCCCGCTGTGTAAGATCGTTGTGCCCACGCAGTCGGCAGGCACATTTCACCAGTGACGTAATCCGAACTTACCGCGTTGCAGCAAATGTTCGTTATTATTGCGTTCCGTTGCACCGTGGTTCCGAGCGCCCCGTGGCTCGCGGCTCCATGGCCCAGTGGCGGCCCGTGATTTCTCGGTACTCTGGCCCGTGACCCCAATGGCCGCTTGTTCCCGCGATGCCGCGGCTCGCGGCGCCGCGGCGCATTTGCGACGGGGCCGATCGCGAAAACCTTGCGGTGCCCAGTGGTGGCGCTCAATCCACTCGTTGGCCCCGAGTTTCGAGAGAACACATGACGCTGGCCATAGCATTCCCATATAATGCATGGCACGGACACGAGTTTGCCGGGAACACCTGGCAACGGCCATGAGTTCCTAGAGAACGCATGACATTGGCCATGAAATCCCCAGAAACCAAATTGCACGGACACGAGTTCGCCAGGAACGCATGGCAACGACCATGGGTTCCGAGAGAACATAACATTTCCCATAAGATTCCCAGATTGCACATGGCACGGACACGAGTTTGCCAGGAACACCTGGCACTGGCCAGGAGTTCCGCGAGAATGCATGCCAAGATCCAGAAATCCCCCTTGCGCCCCAGAGTCACAATCAAAAATGATATCAAATCCCTATGGGATTCGCGTGGGCATGAGTTCTGCGAAAACAGATAGCCAGGTCACGCGGTTCAACGACGCACAGGCGCATTTTTCAGATTCCCCCCCTTCCTCGCCCCCATCCCGCCTTCCCCTCCTGCCCCCCCATCTCCTGTCGCTTCCCCCCCCCTCCCAGGCTGCCTCCTCGTTCCCGTGGCCCCTGGGGTGCTTCATGGCCCATGGCGTGCGGCCCGTTGCTCATGGCCCGTGGCCTGCTGCCCATGGGCTGTTGCCCGTGCCCAGTTGCCCAGTGGCCGTGGCCCCTGGCCCGTGATTTGGTGCCATTGCCTGGGCCGTTGAGTCCAGTGGGTGCCCCGCGGCAGGTATCTGGTAACGCGCGTCGTCATGGCTACGAAATGCTAGGGATATGAGGGCCCCGGGGTTTGCGAAGACACGATTAGGTCGGGTGGATGGCACGTCCAATCACGCCTCGTTGATCGACCTATGCGCGCGCGTTTTGAATTCAGTTCGTAGCGAGTGGCCTCTGGTTGTGCTGCGATCGTCGTGCATTAGCGTAGCTTGCGACTGGGCCGCAATCTGGCTGGCTGGCTTTGGTTCTGAGCCGATGATTCTGGCGGTCAGCGGGCTTCTACGATATCCGATTGCGTTCGCGCGTGCGTAGCCCTGCGAGCTGTGCGCAGCACTTGCGTCGAGCCATAATACCTCCCCCCCTCTTCGTCACCCCCCTCTTTGTCGCCCCCGATTGGGGTTGCCCCAGACGTCCGCGCGCGACACGCGACGCGTCCCGTTCATGCCACGTATTTCGCATCGTCGACGACAAGACAGGCCGCGTTGAGAAGAACAACTGAGACTTTGTATTGATTTTCGACGGTCAGGATGGGATCCCCCGGATGAACTTAATACCGGCCGGAAAGAGGGGGAGTATGAATATACATTCATAAAGAATTCTGATATAATCGAGTAGAGCAAGAGCAAAGTGGAGTAGAGTAGATTACGTCAGGGTGCGCTAGGGTAGAGTAGGGTATAGTAGAATAGGGCAGAGTCGAGTAGAGCACAAGAACGTAGAGTAGAATTGGCTAGAGTAGGGTAGAATACGGTAAGGCCTAGTAGGATGTTGAGAGAGCTGGGTCGAGCCCTAGTAGCATTCTATCAAAAACCCGCGCTCGGCGCGGACGCTGGCGACATGTGCGCCGCCGCCGCTGGTGGCGTCGTCGTCGTCGTCGTCGTCGTCGTCGTCGTCGTCGTCGTCGTCGTCGTCGTCGTCGTCGTCATCGTTGCCAGGGAGGGGAGGGGTTTTGGACCCCCCAATGATTCTGGGGAGGGGGAAACCCCCACTAACTTTCCCATGAGGGGGGCAGGGGTTCCGGACCCCCGAGGCTATTCCAGGGTGGAGGGGGTCCCAGACGCGATGCGAATCTGACCCCTTCCCCCCCGGGCCCCCCCCCCCGCCGGGGTAGGGACAGAGGGAATGGGCTTCCTTATGATTTCTGACGGAATGAGGACGTGGAAGGGATTCCCTCACGCTGCGAGCCCGTTCCCCGAACGAGGAACGGTGCTCTCTATCTCTTTCCCTGGTGGGAGAGGAGGATGGGAAGGAGGGGACGACAGAAGGCTCCCCGTCGACGGGACCGGACAGACACCCCACACACGCCGACAGGGTCGGCGGATTCTCAGCATCGTCGCCATCGCCACCACCACTCGTTGCAATCATTCGGGCTCCAGCAGCTGAAAGTTTACAGGTGCATGTACATTTGAAGTTACACGCCGGCCTCAGCCATGTCGCATGGACATGGGCCTACGCAGGAAAGTCAGCCACTGTTGCGCTGCACCGTCCTCGGGGAACACATCGTCCGCGCGGTCAATGGCAAATCGGCGACGGGAACCCCGACCACGTGCGCGAGTTCGTGCGCGGACAGCGAAGGGGACACGGAGAGGCTCCTCGTGAGCGGGGGCGACGACCGCACGGTCCTTGATTTGATCAGCGGGACGAACAGCTACCACTGCGAGCCCCGACCGATCGGGCGGGGCGATGTCAGCCGGAGCAGCTGCACATGCAACCCGCCCACCGCCGAGGGCCACGCTGCCGCTCGGTCGCTCATCGAGGACCGCTTTGCTGCCCCGCTGGCGTGCGAGGACGACGCCAGCCTCGCGGCCGAGGTCGCCAAGGTGCACGAGGAGCACAGGGCGCAGCTGCGTCTCCTGCTGCGCCTGCCCGAGGGCACGGAGTTGGCCTTCTGCCCCTCTGGCAGCGACGCGGAGTTCGTCCCGCTCATGATCGCGGCGGCCCTGGCTCCCGGGCGGCGCGTCGTCAACATCTTGACGCAGCACCGCGAGACTGGCTCGGGAACAGGTGCGGCCGCCGCGGGCCGCTTCTTCACCCAGAGCACCCCCCTGGCTGGCGAGAACCCCGCGAGGCAGAAGGATCTTCTCATTGCTGGCCTGTCCGCGGGCGTGACGACGCGGGTGGTGCCAGCTCGCCACCGCGACGGCTCGCCCGTGGACACAGCAGCGGCGGTCGCGGAGTTGCAGCAGCAGGCCGATCAGGCGGGCGACTACGTCATCACTCACGTGGTCGCCGAAGGCAAGACTGGTCTCCAGGACGCACACATGCCAGAGACGCGAGGCGCTGGTACCGGCAGCCTGGCGGTGGTGGACGCTTGCCAGGTCCGTTGCGGAGTGGATGACATATCCAGATGGTTGACTGGTGGAGCTGTGGTGCTGATCACGGGGTCCAAGTTCTACCAGGGACCTCCCTTTTCTGGCTGCGTGTTGGTACCATCAGCAGTGGCAGGTAGCTTGAAGGCCGCGGCCAGCGCTGGCGCTGTTTTGCCGCCGACGTGCCTCGACCACGTGGAGGGCCTCGGCGCCTTCTTCTCGAGCACCGAGCTGCCGCCCTGCCTCTGCAGGCTGGCCCCCGGGCTGCCGTCGAAGCCAAACTTGGGCCTGGCGCTGCGGTGGCGCGCCGCGCTCGCCAACATGGCCCCCTTGCTGCTCCGCTTCCCGGCTGACGAGGTTCGGGAGTCCGGCGTGAGGGCTTGGGAAGCCGCGGTCGTGTCCACGGTGCACGAGCTGGGCCGAGGGGTGTTGGAGGTCTGGAGCGCCCGTGGCGGGATCGTCAGCATCCGCGTGCGCCGCCAGGCGGCCGGCCCGGCCGGAGGCTCCGACTGCGAGCCCGCGTGGCTCGGTGTGGCGGAGCTGCGGCGCTTGTTCGGCTGGTGCGCGTGCGACGCGACGGCGATGCTGCCACCCATCGCAGACGCCGAGTGCGCACAGCTGTGCTCGAGACGGTGCTTCTTGGGCCAGCCAGTGGACGTGGCCGACTCGTTCGCCGTGATTCGCATCGCGCTGGGCGCCAAGGATCTGGAGCGATGGCTCTCCGACGACGCTTCGCCCGACAACGGGGGCAGAGGCAGCGCGGTGCTGAAGGAGGACCGGGTCTGCGTGCAGAAGCTGGCCCTCCTCGCGGCGAATTTCGCCACGGCGGCCGCGGCCGAGGATGCGGCGGTGTCGAGGTCTTCGTCATGAGGCCTGGACTGGCGACGTGGCAGAGCTTGCTGGCGACGTGAGGCATGGGCTGGCGACGATGCACCAGGCATGTCAGGGGTAACGATAGGAGGGAATAGGCATAGCGGGGATGCATCAACCCCCAATCGTCCACTCATCGCCGAAAGGGGCCAGATCGCCCCACCCCGCCCAGGAACGTTGGGACTCGCTCTCGGGCGCCAATCGCCGATCTATCAGCAATATATCACAGATTCCAGGTCGACGTTTCCCCCCTCTATGCCAGTCCCCCTATCGTTGCTTCTCAGCATGGGCTGGCGATAGAATGCCAGCAATCATCGTGTCGTCTCTCCCCTTCGCCCCGCCATCTCATGATCTTTATCCTGTCTCCCAGCAGGTCACCCTTGGTGTCCTCATTCCGCGTGCTTGCCCGAGGTCCGCTGCGAGCGCTTCCGCTCGATGGGCGCGGCTTGTGGCCAGTTAGGCCGCTGAGGCGACGGGAGCCCAAACTGGGCTTCTGTTCTGGGAGTGGACTCGAGTTCACTTTCCAAGTCGCCAGGCCTCGAATGCGGACGGCCGCGTGCGGCTTTTCAAAAATATATGTCCCCGCTGCACTTGATGTCGGCACGGCAATGCGGGCCGAGGCCGTCTCGTCGGGCGCTCTGGCATGAAGTCAATACACAATTTTCCAGAGAACAAGCATAAGAGCCCCGCTCTTAGTTTTGTTGGGGCTCACAGGAGTCGCCGCGGTTCAATCATGCCGCGCGGTTTTTAAACGAACTGCTTGGTCGGGAGTGTTTTCAGCGGCTCCCAGGCGTCACCGCGGCTCATGTGCCGCGTGCGCCTTTTGAAGGAATGCTTGATCACAGTTGCGCCCTCCGCGCGAAAGCAGCACCATCGTCGTCGCCGTTACGGTTGCCACTGTCATCATTATCCAGTTGCTTGCGGCAAATCTTGCCACCATACCAGCGCAGCGTCGAAGTGCATGCTAGACTGTTGCGTTGAGTCCTCTCGAGGTGGCTCTGTGCAATCATGGTTGCACAGGGCCCCCGCGTGTTTGCAGGGTGTCTTTTGTGGCAGCCGTGGGCGCGATGATTCTGCCTCGCGGAGAAGATCCCCCCAAACAGTGCCCTCACTTACGATGTTCCAACCTACTTTCTCCTCGGCCACCAAAAAGAATTTCGAGCATAAAAAATTACCGAAACGTGAAGATGTTCACGTGTCGGGCCCTGGGAGACACTCGTCCGACACTGTCTCGGCACTGTTTCGACACTGTTCTTATAATTTTCTGGGTGCTCGAAATCATTCCTGGGAAGTTGTTCTCAAGTACGACGGGAACAACATAAGCCTGCACTGCAGTCGGCCCGGATTAGTCGGTCGACCCTGCCAGCTCAAGGGTACCCTTGTGTCTTGTGCCTCGCGACACGTGCCTTCTCACACTCCTATGGCGATGTGGCCCTCCTAAGGGTCTTCTGTCCTCTCGCGTGTCCTGTCCAATCAAGGCCGACTGTAAGGCGGGTGCTCTCTTTAGTGGTGAGGCACTGGCCGGGAGTTTGGTTTCTCGCCTGCTGGGCGCCCGTGGGAGCCCCGTGCTGCTTGTGGGGGCTCCGGGGGCTTCCGCGTGCCCGGCGCCCGTGGGCACCTCGTCTCGTGAGGTGCTCGCCCCGCCGGCGCCCGTTGGGCGACCTCGCGGGCGCCTCTGTCGCCGGCTGGGAGCTCCAGGCTCTCGGCTGCCCCGGGTGCCCCGTGGGCGCTTCGTGCCCAGCTGGGAGCTCCGAGCTCGCGCACGGCGGGCGCCTCGTGGGCGCTCCGTGCTGGCCGGGAGTTCCAGGTGTGCGCCCGGCGGGCGCCTCGTGGGCGCCTCGTGGGCGCTCCGTGCTGGCTGGAAGGTCTGGGTCTTCGCTCACTGGGCGCCTCGTGGCCGACACATCGTTGGCGCCACATGGCTTCACACACAGAGTTTCCGCCACGAGGCTTCCACCACATGGTCTGCACTGCGTTGCTTTCAGAACGCGTATTGCACCACACAGCTTGCGCAACACCAGTTGCACCACACCAAATAGCTTCCACCACATAGTTTGCACCACAGCGCGCACACCCATAATGCACAGACTCACTGTTTAGGGTCCACGCTGGCAAGCGTCAGGTATAGCCATGGTACCATGGTGGTGCCTTTCTGGCAGCCGCGCTACGATGTAGCGTGGCGCGGCCATAGCGGTGCACGGTCGTTGCTCTGCTTGCTGTGCATTTTTCTGGGGGTTATTTGAGGCTTCTTGGAGGCCCCTTGGGGCACCCTCGGGAGCCTCTGTGGCTTCTGTGTCTCTGGGGTGATTGCCAGAGGTCTTCGGGGCTGTTTTGGGGACGCGGAGGTTTGTCGAGCTCCCCCAAAGAGGCTCGGCAGGACCATCATGAGGCTGTCCGGCTGGACCTTGGGGTCTAGATGCGTTCTTGGGGTCTCGGGCCGTCTTGACGGGCCATACTAGTGTTTCTTGACGCCCATTCGCCCGTCCTGAGGCCCGCTGGAGCTTTCCTGAAGCCAGCCTGGGCTGAAGAGCGTGAGAATCAAAGAGGCATTGAACAGCAGTTGGGTGTCTCATTCTGCTGGTTTGCTTCCCCGTAGGAATTCTTTAGTCCGCGCATGGGAAGTGGATCCATATGGCCCGCTCCGTCTGTTTTGGGTTGTGCCAGTGCACGGTCTTCGCTGTCCCGATGGAGCTTGTGGCCATATCTATGGATTCCTGCGGCTATCCCACTGGATAGCTTGCTTGTTCGGCTGTCAGAATGGCACTCTTGGCTATCCCAGAAGACGCCTTTGCCATCCAAATAATTTTGCTTGCTCGTTTGCTTGCTTGCGTTCAATGGAGTCCACTGGATCTCAATGGAGACCTGTCTATTCCAATGGAGACTATTGAAGTCCTACGGAGTCCAAGGGAGACCAATGGAGCCCAATCAAGTCCAATCGAGTCCATTCGGGTCCCATCGGGTCCAATGGAGTATGGAGTCCAATGAAGCAGGTATCCCAACAGAGTGCAATGGAGGCCTTTGGAGTCCACTCCTGGTAGCTGTCCACCGCTTATTCCCTCAGATTAGTTATGTTTGCAGCCAACGCTGGCAGAACTGCTCCCGGCCTCACTGAGAGCATCCCCTGGTCCCTGCAATAGCCAGACATGCGATGCCTCTGCCTGTCTCACAGGCGGCCTCCAGAAGTCCCGACCCTTTCCCCAGGGCCAGCTCTCCCTCCCGAGTCACTGACAGCCAACCCGCACAGAGAGGATGGGCAAGCTTCCCCAGGGTACCCCTGCATCCTCGCCTCCTCGGTCCATCCTTGGCCACCTTCGTGGGCCGCGCCCCGCTCGAGAAGCTTCGAAGTGGGCGCCCGAGGCCCCTGCACCCTTCTCGTGCCTCCTCGTGACACCGGTCGGCTCCATGACGGTCCCGAGGGCCGCCGGGGGCCGGCGACGGCCACGAGGAAACCTCCCGTCGCGATCCCCACGACGCGAGCGCGCCGGGGACCTCTTGGGGAGGCCTGCGCTCCTCGGGCTGGCCTCTGCAGGTGCCTCCTGTGCGGCTGGCAGTGGCCGGGCGCCGAGGAGAGCGCCGTGGCGAAGAGGATCCGCCCCAGATCTCCGACGAGGCGTTTTTTTGTGTTCGATCTGGGCGCCCCTCCCCCCCAGACATGCTCGTGGCGTCGCTCGGAAGTGTGCACTTTGTCTCGGCGGGGATTGTTGAGGAGCATCCTGGAGCATCCTGCGGAAAAACCACGCACGGAACCGAAAAATAAGCACAGGGGATGGGCGTCCGAGCGATGGCCAGGTGCTGCGCCAAGGGGGACGAGCAGAGGCATCAGCATACAAGCTCGGGGGTCCGCCCGGACCTTCGAGCGTTCTTCTGTTTAGGTTACTCCTCCCCCTCCTCCTCCTCCTTCTCCTCCTCCTCCTTCTCCTCCTCCTCCTGCTTTTCCTCCTCCTCCTCCTCCTCCTCCTCCTCCTCCTCCTGCCCACTACTTCGTTGTAGATTGCCAGACGTCACAGCAGGAGAGGCCGCATTTCATGGCCATGGATCCGTGCAGCATTCCTTTGCCATTCCATTGCCATTTGAGGTCTCTTTGTTGCGCTGAGACCTTGCCGGGGGATGGAGGCCGGGCTGGCGAGGCTGCTCCACGACGTCGGGCAGGCGCTGACCACCGCCTTCGTCGTCCGGGCCTCGGTGGCCGACTGCCCGGATTGCTGGTGCAGTCCGGCCTTGCACTGCCCAGCGCTGCAGTGCACGTGCCCCAGCGGCGAGGGCACCCTGGCGGCCGCCGCCACCCCGGGGTGCCCCGGGTCCCAGCTGGCCTGGGTGGCTGGCCTCTCGCTGCTCCTGGGCGCCGTGCTCGGGGCCGCGGCCGTCTCGTGGGCCTTGCGGCCTCGCCCGAGGGCGCTGGCGGCGCCCGCCGCGGCGCCCGTGGAGGCGGACAGCGCGCCGGCGGGCGACGACCTCGCGCACCTCGCGCTGGAGCAGGCAAAGGCCTTCCGCAGGACGCCGGGTGCCGCCGCCTATTGAAGATGGCTGCTGGGCCGTTGGCTGGAGGCTTCCACCTGACCAGGTATCGAGTGGGAGGCCCCGCTCTGTATCATGAGCGACTGGACATATTTCGCTCAGGGTACGTGATGACCCCGGACTTCGACGATTACGGCGAGACCACGAACCCAGACGCGGACGTGATGGAGATCCACTTCGTGCACGGGCAGGGCGGCAGGGCTGGAGGCATCCCGGAGAACCGGGTCTACAGGTTTCGCCGCTTGCCCACGGCGGCCGAGATCTGGAGCGCCCTCCGCCGCGGGGCAGCGCTGGGGTACGGGCCGTTGCCCGCTGGGCCCTTCCTCCTCACGCTGTCCGCGGTGAACTGTGCAGGCGCGCCGGCGGGCAGCATACCGCTGGCGGACCCGGCGATCGCGGGCCCCCCGCCGGGCGGCGTGGCCGGAGCTTACCCCGCGGCAGCGGTCCCAGGCGTGCTGGCGCTTCCTGGGGCGGCCCCGCCAGCCCCACCGGCGGCCGCGGCCGCGCCAGCGCCGGCAGCCGCGGCCCCAGCCGCCGTGGCCCCCGCCCCCGGGGCGGCCGCTGCTCCAGCGGGTCGGGCGCCGGCGGTGCCAGACACCGCGGCGGTTGCGCCGCAGCCGAGCGGGGAGCCCGCGCCAGGCTGGCACTGGGTGGCCGCCGAGGACGTCGACGGCGCCGTGACGTTCGGCACGAAGGTGGCCGTCGGGGTGCCGGGCGGAGCGACCCTCGTGGGCCGCGCGGGGCGCCGCGGGCTTCTCACGCTCGCCGGCGGCGCCGGAGCCAGCGCGGTGCTGCGGCAGGACAGCGAGATCCCGTGGTTCACGCAGGAGTACCGCGGGAGCGACGCGCGCACGCTCGAGATCCCTCCAGGAGCCGGGCAGCCAGGCGGCAACTCTCGGGAGTGGCGCGAGGTGGTGCAGCTCTGCCGCGAGGAAACCGTCCCGGGGTTTGGCGTAGCCCCGCCGAGGACGGCGCAGTGGTGTGCCAAGTACCAGGTGAAGGAGGGGGGCCCGGTCCTCCATCATGAGATGTGGAAGTCAAAGCGCAAGCTGAACCCAACCGACTTCGGGGTGGACATGCACGAGACGATCTCCAAGATGATCGAGGCCATGGGCTCGGCCGACCACCTGGACGTCTACAACTTGGCGAGCGCGGAGCTCGGCTACAGGAAGCTCCAGCTCATCGAGCACTACTGGGACGACAGGAGCGCGGAGCAGCAGCAGCACAACATGCGGATGCCCTTGGAGGAGGCCTTCGCATTCATGGGAGGTTCGAGGTCTCCCTCGATGGTGCGCCCCGAGCTGCTCGATTCGGTGTCGAAGGAGCTGGAGCGGATCCACAGCATCAAGAAGAACGCGAGGAAGCTGAGGGAGGAGCAGAAGGCCAACAAGGGCGGCCGGGACGCTCCTCACCCGAAGTCATGATGCTGGGCCCGCCCCCGGGACTGCCTCGACCCGGGGGCAATGCAGAAGAGGTGGTGGGCGGAGGCGACGACCACATGCAGCGGTCGCTCCTGCCCTTGCCAGTCCCTGACTGGCGTCGCGCGCAGGCTGCTGCCGGCGGCGGCGGCGGTCGCGCAGCGCGGCGTCGCCGCGCCAACAGGACGCTGCAGGGTGAGCTCGTGGCCGAGCTAGTAGTGGCGCTCAACCAGCTGGATGCCGGCTCTGATGACCCGCCGCGCCGTGCTGGCCAGGAGCCCAACAGGACGCAGCAGCTTTGCCTGGAGCATCTCGCCGATATCTGTGCGGCGATGGGCTCCATTCCTCCAGACTTGTCGACCGAGGTGGCCCTCCGGGAGCTCCAGGTTGGCGCCGGCTACTCCGACGGCGAGCCCGTCACGGTGGCCCCCTTCGCGCACGACCTCGTGTCTCTGCCAGCTGTGGGCGGTACGCCTGTGCCCCTGAGCCAGTTGTTGGGAGACGACGGTCCAGACATCGTGCGAAGGTTCACCACTTCGAAGGTTTTGCCAATTCAAAGCGCCGAGATTTTTAAGAAGGAGGCTGGCTTCGCACGCCCTTACCTGGATCCAGTGCTGCGGCAGCCCGCGGCCTACCTGGCCTTCGTCGAGAGGATGAGGGACGGTGGCATGCTGGAGTTCAGGGTCGATGAGGGCAATTTTGAGGAAGTCGGTCTATTCACCGTTTGGAAGAAGGATGGTCGCCAGCGCCTGGTGATCGATTGCAGGGGCAGCAACTTCAGGTTCGCGGAGCCCGACAAGACCAGCTTGGCGTCCGGGGGCAGCTTCAGCTCCATCGAGCTGGCGCCGGGCGAGGTGCTGTGGACGGCGGGAGTCGACATAGCGGACGCCTTCTACAACATGGGCCTGCCGCCGGAGCTCCGGCACCTCTTCGCGCCCCCGCGGCTTCGGGCAGCGCAGCTCGGAGTGCGTGAGCTGGGTGGGCGTCCAGTTCCAGGCCGCGCTTGGGTGCGCCCGTGCTTGGCCGTTTTGCCTATGGGCTGGACGCATGCGCTCGACTTTTGCCAGAAAGTGCACAGAAATATCTTACTCCAGAAGGGAGGGTTTGAGAACGTTCCCGAAGTGGTCGATGGTATGCCGACGCCTCCCATCCAGGACGGGGCCTACACAGCCTATGTTGACAATTTCATTTCCTTTGGTGTGAGTCCTGACAGGCCTGCGGCCCTCCTGAGGTCGGCCCAAGAGGCCTTGAGCAGCGCGGGGCTCCCTCTTCACGATCCTGATCTTCCCGCCTCTGTGTCTGAGCAGCTGGGTTGGGTCTTCGACGGAGAGCGTGGAGCTGTGAGGCCGAAGAGTCGTCGTGCTTGGAGGCTTCGTCTTGGGATCCAGGGTTTGCTTGCTCGTGGGCACGCTTCGGGACGACAAGTAGGGAAGATTGCTGGTCACTTCGCGTTCATTGCTATGTCGAGGCGCCCGCTCTTGGCCGTATTTAGTTATGTGTATGCCTTCTCGAGGAAGTACTTCGATCGGGTGATGAAGCTGCCGCCGTCTGTCCGCCGTGAGCTTCGTTGGGCCGCCTCCCTGATCCCCCTGGCCTGGGCTGATCTCCGGGCCACCTGGTCTCCCAGGGTCTACGCGAGCGACGCTAGCGAGGAGGGGGGGGGCGTGTGCCAGAAGGAGGCCGACCTGGGAGCAATTCGGGGTGCTGGGAGGCACGGGGAGAGGTGGCGATTTCGACGAGCAGCTGCTTCGCGACCTCGCGATTGCCTCTTCGAGCAGAGCGACCCGCCGACCGCCGACACCGCGAAGGTCGAGCCGATCGCCGAGTTCGTCGTGTCGCCGGAGGTGGAGCCCGTCGTGTCGCCGGAGGTGGCGGTGGAGGATCCAGAGGGTAACTTGTGGAAGGTCCCGGAGGTGGAGGAGGAGCTGTACGGGGGGAGGTGGCAGGTCGTGTCGAGCGGAGGGTGGGCCCGGTCCGAGAAGATCATCGTCCTCGAAGGTCGGGCGCTCGTTCATTCTCTTAGGCACGCACTTCGCGACTCGAAGTCTTTCGGTAAGCGTATCCTCTTCCTTTGCGATAACATGGGGCTCGTGTGTGCTATGGAGAAGGGCCGCTCCTCAGCTGGGGGAGTCCTCCGCGTCGCCCGGCAATGGGCCGCCTGGTGCCTGGCGGGCGCGGTGCAGGCCTCGGTGCGCTGGATTCCGTCTGAACGGAACGTCGCCGATGCGCCGTCGCGCCGCCACATCCCCCTCGGGGTTTGGCTCGACAGCGCCGCGGCGGACACTGCCGACGGCTTCGAGCAGTGGGCCGTCCGGGACGCCGGGCGCAGCAGCCAGCAGGCCGACTGCCGCAGCGCCGGCCTCGAGCTCGCCGAGCTGGCCGTCCGCGAGCCTGCCGTCGGCGCTCTGCGGGGCGCCCGCCGGCCCGCACGCCCTGCGGCGAGGCGGTCCGCTGGCCGAGCGGCCTCAGCCTCGGAGGGGGCGGCACCTGAGTGCAGTCGCGGCCCAGTCGCGCCAGGAGCAGCGGGCGCCGCCACCACCCGCGGCCCGGAGCCGCAAGATGGCGCGAGCTGCGAGGCGCGGGCAGGGAGCTACTGCTGCTGCTCGTCGGACGGCGCTCCGAGGCCCTGGATCGCTGCTGCAGCGGGCGTCGGTGACTCCGAAGACCGTGGCCCAGTACGACGGTCTGTGGCAGGACATCCTTCGCATGTGGCTGCGGCTGCGTCCGGCGGGCTCCCTGCAGGCGGAGCCGGGCGACGACGAGACGGACTTCGTGGTCGCCAGCTGGATGGACCAGGAGTACTCGTTCGGGGAGCTGGCGCAGAGGGGCACCAAGGGGCTAGCGGCGGTGAAGTACTTCCGGCCGCAGTTCGCAAAGTCGGGAGGGCTCTCCCTTCCGCGCTCGGCACAGGCCTCCCTGAGGTTCCGTGGCAATTTAAATAACCGCCACGAGTCGGCAATTAAAAATAAACGCCAAGAAAAATATTGCCAAAGTATGGTTTTCTCACAGCGCCATCAAAAAGTCGCACGAGTGCGGTTAGAAACAAGCGAGTCGCAACTTGGAAGCAACCTGATGCCATCGATGGCATCACTGATTGCGATAGCGCCCCATGGGGATGAGACAACATAGCATATGATATGTAAAGGCAGCGCGCAAACCCCACGGTGTTTACAACTTCGCGCAGATATGCGCTACAGCAATTGCTCTGTTGAACCATATTACGCGCTTAAGTCGTAGAGCGTTGCTCTCGAACCCACGCGGATCCAGGCAACGTTTGATCGAGGGCGTTGGCTTGAGCAAAAATGGCTACGATTCTGATTTGGTCATAGTTCTTCTCCTCCTCCTCGACCTCCTCCTCCTCCTCCCCCCCCTCTTCTTCCTCCTCCTCTTCTTCCTCATCTTCCTCCTCCTCTTTCTTTTATTACTATCTTCCTTTGGAGCTCCTTCTCTTCGTTGCGTTTCCTCCTAGCCGTCGCAGTCGTTCCTTTGCAGGCCGTCATCCCTGCACGTCGAAACGATCAGCCGATCATTGTCTCTCAATCCTCGTCAGTGAGACAGGCTCTACTCGCGGGACAACGGTAAAACCGATGCCCCCAAGTTGGGCATCCTCCCGAACTGGCCCGATGAGGCCATATATCTGGCCCTCGTCGGCCCAGCGCAAGTCGGGCATAAAGAAACGGTAGGCCAAAGCATCTACCTCGCGCGGCGGGAAGATTACATAACCTGGCCAGTAAAGCCAGCGAATCGTCAAACGCCCAGGCATCTCGTACGCCTCTGCCCTGGTGATGTCGGATCCTGGCCAGTCTTGCGAGATAATCTCGCTGTAACCTTGCGCGCCCCCGCCCTTGAAATGTTACCGCCCCCCCTCCCTGTTCACTCGACCCCAGTGTCACCAAAAACCAGTTGCCCCAATCGGTCACCAGGCCATAGGGTTTATCGAAAACAGTCGTGGGGTGGGGGCGTGGCGATCCGACGGTCCCAGTGGCCTTTCTGAGGACCATGATGCTTATTTTGTCGATGTCCGACGCAGCCCAAGTCGAGCATATGTTTGCAAGGTTCCTGATCGAGCGCGCCATGTTTTTGCCAGCTTTCAAGGGGCGGGGCATGGACGGAACAATAGCACTGGGGGCAGGACGGAAGGCGCATTATAGATGAAGCTGTTTGAAGTTGAAGGGGAACGGATTTCAGGGGTAAGATGTACGCGCAGGCCCGTTTAGGATGACATCGATTACATTCCAGGTGGCAACCCCGCCCATGTGCATGGCATGATCCATGTTAACGGGTTGATGCCATGCCGATGCCCCGCCCCGTGGGCAGTTTCGAGCCCCCGTGCCCTAATAGCGGGTAAGGGTGGGTCGCCGTCCGTCGTCCGTCGTCGTGCGCCGCCGTCGCCGTCGTCGTCTTCACCATCCGTCGTTATCAATATGCACCCCCTCTGCCGCGACCAGCCCCCGCCGCGGCCGCCAGGGGGGAAGGTGGTGGGGGGGAGGGGGGAGAGGAAGAGCAGGAAGCGAGGCGGGACAAGAGGGGGATGACGATGGGGAGGACGAGGGGAATGTTGGTAAAGAAGGGTGAGGACGAGCGGGGAGTGAAAGATACTCCGAAGCTGGGATGGCCGTCTTCACACCCCTCGGCAGATCCTCCGCTCTCCAGCATCATCCCGTCTCCACTTCCTCGGTCCTCTTCCTCCTCACTTTCCTCCTCCTCCGTCCTAGCTCTTCCTCCTCCTCGTCCTCCTCCTCTTCCGCGTCCGTTTCACCGTCTTCCCGCCATTCCTCTCCAGCTCCCCACCGTCCTCCTCATCCCAACCGTCAGCGGCATTCCAATTCCCTATCCAATTGGCGGTCGCGACAGGGCGTCGATAAAGCAACGCCGAGATTGGGCAGATCGTTGACGCATCAGCCCTCGCCTCACTCAACTCACAAGCGGCGTTGGCATTGCATTGACGTTGCGTTGAAGTTGCATTGACTTTGCATTGACCTATGCTGTGCGTCCGTTTGCACATTCAGAGATGCACCTATGGATGTATGCACATATGGATGTATGCGTCGGCTCGCAGACCAAATACCTGCGTGCGTCGACCCCACGCTGGACTCGGCTCGAGGAGTGGCGCTGATGTTCAAATTGCATCGCCTTCTTCACCTCGAGAAGCGCGATGCCATCAGCGGGTCGGTTCCCGATTCGGTTGCTCGCTCGATCGCCACGGCTGCACGACAAGCTGTTGACCTCCCTTCTGGAGGCAATCTGGCACGACGGGCACGCAGAGTGGCTAGGTAAGGAGATCAGACATTATTGATGACGCTCCGCCTCCTGCGTCCTCCTCGTCCTCCTCTTTGTTATCATTATCCTCCTCTTCCTCCTCCTCCTCATCCTCCTCCTTATCCTCCTTCTAGCCAGCCACTGCAAAACTCATGACGCTAGCGGGAACCCGCATTGCTCAAAGATATCTCAACAGCATCGGCAATGGCTGACGCTAGCTCTGAAGTGTACTCCTCTGACTTCTTCTGAGCCTTGGAGCCACTGACCCAGCCTGTAGAAGACCACGAGCGGTCTCCCTCGGCAGCAGGCTTGTACCTGGGCGTCACCTTGTGCAGCGGCTCGGCAGGGCCCCCATCCTCTATCGATGGGTACCAAGAGGGTTGCCGAACGCGATTGGCTCGAACGATGGCCATCTGAGTTTTCAGCCCCCTATCTTGGATCAACACCACTGGCGCTTCCTAGATCTAGGGCGCGCCAGTGTTCACCCAACTCGTTGCGAAAGCCAATCATTCGAACCATTGGGGGCGCAAACATGTTTGGCAGTGACCAGTCATTTACTTTCCATCGGGCACAGTACCCCGAGCAGAACACAAAGGGACGATCCACCACCGTGCCGTGCCCGTGGAACGTAAATCACAGACAGCCTCCTGAATTGTTTCTGAAACCGCCAGCAGTTCCTGTTCCTTGACAGCCTTGTCGGCATAGGCCCTGTTTGACGATAGAGACGCCCACGCCTTGTCCGACCAACTCGATTGTATTTCAAAAGGTTTTCTGGTGCCTGCGCCAAACGCGCCCCCGTACGTGACCCGCCTCCTGGCGCGGAGCCACCAAAGAGACGACCTGACTGCCTGGAAGCGGTAGAGCAGCGACGCGAGCGGCTGCTCGACGCAGAAGAAGACGCCTCTCACGCCGCAGAGCGCCAGCAACCACGACCTTGCGGGCTCGCTGGCGGGGAGGATGGGGCTTTACATTGAAGAGGCGTTGGTGTTATGGGGGGGGGGGGGGCAGGGTAAGCTTTAACGTTGGGAGCTTGGTGGCATCAGACGGGAGCCTGATGGCATCGGAACGGGGCCTGGTGGCGTCAAGGAGGGCGGTGGCCTGCGGCTGCTGTTTAACAATCCTAAAAGGAACAACCTCTTACGGAACCTTGAGCTCTTGGGGTGGCCCACAGTAATAAACCGACCAACGACGGCGACTAGACGACTACAAGAAGGATCGATGATTCAACCCTTCTGGGACATGACAATTGCGATGCAGTTCGCCTCGCGCACGTCCTGCCTCGAGGTATCGCCCACTGGGTCATCATGATCACGTTTCGTATGCCAGCGAGCGCAGTTCACCCATGTAGAACACTGCGGTGAGAACCAGGCCGTGCCACGAGGCTTCACCGCTAGTATCGTCAGGGCAGTGAAGGTAACACCCACTACAGATGTCAAATCATCCCACGGGCGGCCCGATTTCAGCTCAATTGCTACGGCTCGCCGTCCACGACTTGCAATTGTCTTGGATACAGCTGCGGTACCTGCGAACACTTCCACGAAGTCTACAGTGCGAGCCTCTAGCTTCGGAGTGCTGTCAACCTTTGCAGTCAACGCTTTGAAAACATTCACGTCGATGCCATCCTCAGTGCATAGATTCAAATGCCCCACCTGGCGGTGGATCTCCTCCTCTAGATGCATGGCAGTATCCGCACGACGGATGTCTGATTCATCCATGGGGTAGGCGTCAGGATTCGCCACGGCAGCTACCCATGGATTGTCGGCACCTCGCCCATTGCGCAGCACTGCGGGCGGCGACCTAATATCCTGGGAGGAGCGGGAGGGATCCTGCGGTGTCGCCATAAATGTATACACTGAGCTGGAGCCGACCCTGCATGTTGAACATGGAATATATGCGACGTTCGAGCGTCGATCGATGGGCAAATTGAGCCAGATCTCTCAGGATGACGTTTAATCCTTCATCGGTGAATGTCGTGTATAGCTTTGGCGAGCCATGGAATATTGTCCTGGCTGGGCGGGTGACTCAACTACTGGGGTGGTGTGTCGGAAGGGGTTGAAAGGACAGATAGCCAACGACATCGGCAAACGAGATTTAGATATGGGTGTTACTCTCAGAAAGTTAACCTACCTCAACGGAGGTGCGCTATCCTTCTCCTCCTCCTCCGCCTCCTCCTCCTCCTCCCGTCCTCCTCATCCCCCCCCTCCTCTTCCTCCTCCTCATCCTCGTTCTCGGCTTAGGCTGTGTGTATGCGTATGCGTGTGTGAGTGGTGAAGCGTGCGCGCGCGAGCACGTGGGCGTGCGTGACCTCCAAGATGACCCAAGGGTAAATCGGAGGAGAAGGAGGAGGAGGAGGAGGAGGAGGAGCAGCAGGAGCGGGGACCTATAGCGTTGCCATGTTGGTTCAATACGTTTCCAGCTCTGGCTCAAAGCTTCGGATACCGCTTGCAGACGTCACTTAGTTACGACCTTGGCCCCTCTCCCCCTTCCCACTCCCACCCCGTCCACACGTAACATATTTTGGGTGTCCCACGTGTCCTGTCCGCCAGGTGCACTACGAGGTGGTGCTTCGGCACGTGCCATACCCCAGAGGCCTCACACGCACGCAAGAATATTCCACAACACCCAACAACTTGGTCCCGCTCTTCTTGGTGCACAACGACTCCCAAAGTCCTGACCATTCCCAAGAATTGCATCATTGCACTGCCAGCCATAACGAACGCCTCAGTGAACACGGCAGCGCCCCCTAATTGTTGCAGCTCGAAAACAGCAAAGTCCAACAACACTCCCATTTCGCCTGCTTTTGCCTTCAGGGGTCCACCTGGATGTTGCCAACTGCGAGCGTTACATTCCTCATGACCCCCCAGCATACCCCACGTAAGTTGCGACACCCGACGGTTCGAAGGAATGGTGTTTTCTTCTTCCCAGTTCCGGAGGTCGGCGACAAGCCGACGCAAGCCCAGTTCCTTCTGTTGCTCCTCAGTGCCTTGGATGCCCCATGGGTTTTTCAAAATGAGCCTCCAGAATGCGCCGCATGTCCATCTCTGAACAGGCCCGTAATATATTGTATGCAATGAATCGATGGCGAGCGTGCGGTATGGGCTAGTTGATAACTGCCTTGAAAAAAGAGGACACCTGTGCATCACTGGATCTATGACTGCGTCCCCAGCTTTCCGAACTCTCCACAATGTAACCAAGAAAGGCGTGGGCTTAGTGTCTATGGCACCGATGTCGCACAACTCTGGCGACGGCTCAACGCGGTCCCCAGGCTGCAACTGCACGCCTGAAACAACGACTTGTGTGCTCACCACGCGTCCTCCAGTTGTTTTTTTTCTTTTAGTCCAGATTAGGACTTGCAGGAATGACCGCCTCTCGACTTCGGATTCGATTTTCACAAACAGTTCACACATCTGACACGAATCTTCATATTCGGACTCTGTCCGAATCGGCCAAGGCAGCTCGTCTGCCCCTATGATGTCATCAAACTCGTGAAGGCATGCTGCAGGCAAGCTGCAATATTGGCATGGCGAGAACTTACTTGCCCAAGATGCTAATCCGAGCGTCTTGCTGTGCTCGGCCCAATCCCCTTTGATCCACCAGCCGCGTGGGCCAGGCGTATGAGGTCCAGCTCCTTGCGTTGCCTGATCGCGCTGGCGATGCTGTATATGTCGTGCATGTTCAGTGCAGACAGCGTTGATTTTGCATTGGCATTGCATTGACTTTGCGTTGGCTTTGCATTGACGTTGCATTGACGTTGTCTTGATTTACCGCCTACCGTGTCCGTCTATCTTGCCTGTCTATTTTGCCCGTCTACCTTACCGTCTATTTCGCCCGTCGGTTTTCCAGTTGGGTTGCGGATCGAGCGATAGCTTGGCGTATCCACAGGAGGCAACATGTGGCAAAACTTTTCCGCTGCGACAAGGGGTCGCTCGGGTCCCAAGCAGTGCCGTCGTGACGCTTGGTCGGGGACTGCCCCGAAACTAATGCTTGACACATCCAAGAAAGTGCTAATAGTCCTGGGTACACAGAGCACCAGCCTCTACAACCGCAGAGACACTTGTCTGAGCCCAGAAGAACGCCCGCCACGTGCCGTTTTTCCGTCAGGAGGTTGATGATCCAGAATCCCAAGATAGTGTCCGACCTCCCTCCCACGCCAGACGTGTAGTTCACCCCGTCCACATACAACCCCAGGGGAATTGGTTTGTCAACTCCATCCCGTTCCGCCTCTATCACCGCAGGGTGGGTCTGATAACAAGGGAGGTCTAAGACGGTTTCTTCTCTGTCGTCGGGGTCTGCACGGACAAGCTGTAGGCTCAGCGGGTCAGTCTCGATTTCATCTGCAACAGACGCCCAGATCGGTCGGAAGGGGATGTCTCGAATCGATCGCGTCGCTGCCCGCCTCACGTTGCAAGGAGTTGGCACCATATACAGATCGCCTGGGCCTGGGGGAACTGTATCGAGGTGTCGTTGATAAGACCCACTCTGCTTTCCTGGGGCGCTACTGTAGATGCTGAACGACCCACCTGGCACTTCAGCAACCTGGCAACGGTAACATAGAACGCAAACATCATATGCCGACAACTTCGCCGAAGCGTACAGACTCAGGATGTGTTTCAGAAGTTCAGACCCTGCTTCCCGCCGTGCCTGTTGCTTTCGAGCATCACCTCCAGGAACCCATGGCACGGAGAGACGCCGCCGCCGTTTGGCTTTGGGCGCCATGATGAGAAGCTAGAGCCAGTGCAGCTATATACTGAAAACTATGCCTGCAACCTGGCTCAGGATAACTTCCCAGGGGCCACTTACCCCTGCCCCGCCAACTCCGAGGGTGGGCGGAAGGAGACGAGTTGAGGATCGGGACCGTGAAATGAATTGTGGGTTCGCTGCCCTGCAGCAGGGCACACAGAAGTTGACCCCCACCCCATGCCATCGCATTGCAATGACCTTTCCTCTGGATCGCCCGAACTACAAGATTTCTGCCAGTGGCAGCAAGTGTAAACTGACGCTGGGCGCGAAGCAAGCGCCTCTCGGGCGCGCTGGCAAAAAAGTGGCATCTGGCCCCTTGTGGCGCACTCAGACCCCATCTTACGCTGTCCTCTCTTACCATCTTACCTCGGACCAGACCATTTTTGAGTCAACAGCTGACCAGCGAGGTCAGCAGCAGGCCAACACAAGGCCAACATTCAGTTAACGGTAGGCCAGGGACCCCCTTAGAGCGCGTCGGCCCAACGAAAACCGAGGTCAACGATGGTCAATTGAAAGTCAACGGAAAGTCAACGGAAAGTCAACGGAAAGTCAACGGTCCAAATTCAACGGAAAGTCAACGCACGAAACCTGTAAAAACACAGGGTTTCTGACCAAAGTCAACGGAAAGTCAACGGTAGGTCAACGGTCCAAAGTCAACGGAAAGTCAACGGTAGGTCGGGGGGGGGTTGGCAGGGGTCGAGTGCGCTCTAGCCGGCTTGCCACTGCTGCAGATGCGTACGAAACCGGCTCGGCGCTTGTCGAGGAGCGTCCGTGGGTCTCAAATTGCCCAGACGACGGAGAATTATCCAGCTCGCCACGTGCTTGCCCTAAGCGGAACATATACTGCATGGGCCAAAGCCCTGTGCGACCCCGAGGTTGCATGCCAGGATTGGCACCCATTGCAATGATTGCATGCGAACGCCTACTAAAGTTCCGAGCGTGCTGCGCCATCGTCGACGATTGTCATACATTACATGATCATATCATGTGCAGTTTCAAACCTCAGCTAAGCAAAAACTGATATCATCCTAAACCTTCCCTGGAATGAGTGTACAGAAAGGCCTGAAGAAAATCTCGTCGTTCGATGGCACAGCTTCTGCACCGATCCCCTGGTGCTGGGGGCAATTTGCTGTGGCAGCCGTCAGTACTCGAGGTTCACGCCGTAGCGGTGGCCTGCATCCTCTGCTCCCTGAGCCCCTTGGCCTGAATCAGGTAGGCCATCTCACACTCCACCTGCGAGATCTGGCACTCCATCTCATTGATGTCGCTCACCGCCTGGTGGAAGCTGACTGTGTCGGCCGACTTCTCGTAAGCTTTGAGGCCGACGGAGAACACCTCGCGGAGCAAAGCGTTGCTACTCTTCAGGTCCTTGAGGTCATTCACGTACTTCAATAGATCGCTCTGCATGTCAGCCTTCCTTGCGAAAGCCCACGATTCGTCCCTGGTCAGCTGATCGAGGAACGATTCGGCCTGCGATGTCACCAGCGAGTACTTGGTGTACAGGGCCCTGGCGTTCTTCACGGGGTCAGCCTTGCTCGCGGCTGCCTGGGAGGCAGCCTTCCCTGCAGCCTTCGCTTTCGCCTTGCCTTTCGGCACTGCTGTCGGTGGCGGCGCCCCTGGCTGCTTCGCGCTCGCCTTCCCTGTAGCCTTCGGCTGTGCGGGCGGTGCGGCAGCGGCCATGCTCGTCCTCTGGCGCTTGCCTGACGGCTCGCCCTCCTGCGGAGCTTGCCAGCGATATGATCAGAAAAAAAAAAGCTGAGGAGGAGGAGGAGGAGGAGCAGGACGAAGAGAGAGGGACGGATGGGGGAGAAGACACGGAAGCGGACAGGAGGAGGAGGGAGGGAGGAGAGGAGCAGACGGGGCAGGAGGATCAGGAGTTGAAATGAGGATGGCAAACCCCTCCTCCTCCTCCTCCTCCTCCTCCTCCTCCTCCTTGTGTTCCTTCTCACTATCCTCTTCCTTCTTCTCCTCCCCCTCGGGCTCTCCTCCTTGTCATTCGGTCAGTCTTCTTGTACCCAGTCACCCTCGTCAAGTGGGCGGCAACTTAAGCAGTGTGTCTTCATAGGGAGCTCCACCGTAGGACCCAGTGGCAACGGCGCACCTCTCACACGCTTCGTGGCCTCATAACGCAGGCAAGGCAGCAACAGCTGGGGTTCGCGGCGTGTCCTGGCCACCAGCCGCAGGGCGGCCACCAGCGCCACCAGCGCCACCAGCGTTGCCAGCTGCCTCCCCTCTCACCCTTGCGCTCTCTTCTGCGCACCCGTCCCTTCAAGCGACGACTTCCCGCTATTCCTCCTTCCTACTGCACTTCCCCATCACAACCTTCTCCTCCTCAATCCTCGTCCTCCTTCGCCCTCCCTCCCCTCTCCTCCCTCCCTCGTCCTTCCTCCCCCTCCTCCTCCTTCTCCGTCTTCGTCAGCCTCTCCCCTTCTTGCTTCCCACGGGGGCATGAACAAATTCCCGAGGCCTCAAGATCAGTTCAATATAGGAACGCTACGGTGAGATGCATCTGAAGGCTCTGATATATGTATATATATGGACATATATATATAGAGTCAAGTGAACGTGCCACACTTTGTGCTCAGCGACCCCCCCAGTGGTGTGATTGGTGCCCCCCTGATTTAGAGTGTCCATTCGATTTCTGCTCACGACTGCACGCGTTGGGATCGTTTCTTGATGGGCGTGTGGGGCCACGGGGGAATGCACTTCGTCCCTTCGCGTAACGGGGCAGCGTCAGTATACACAGTCAAGTAATATTGATTTGTCGCGGGTGCATCCCTTCAAGGGTTTTATGTTATTTTGCATTGCGTACATAGCAAACAACGGGTGTGTCATTGGATTGTCGATGTTGATTTCGATCGTGGTCTTGATGATGTTGCTGGTGCGTATCTTATGATGGTGACGATGTTGGGATTGGTGATGCTGGGTATGGCCCGACGACGTCATGGTGTTTATGGTGTGTTGACGTGGAGATGCATGAGATGGTGATGACTGATGCTGGTTCAACAGTTTCCAGCCACCCTTCAACCGCACTCGATCTGTTACGTGCCGAGTTGCACGCCACTAGTCGAAGCAGGGGATCTCAGGGATCGCTGGAAGCGGCGGGATCACCAGGTGGGCGTCCTTGTCAGTCGTCATGTTGGGCGGGCGGCTCGTGGAAAGGTGCTGGGCCTCTTCCTCTGCCAAGGGCACCGAGGGGGCTGCCGCTGGCGAAGCACCGCCACCTGCAGCGACGACTGGCTTCTGCTTCTTCGGGCTCGGCGTGCTGTATGCGGAGGCAGCTGCTGGCTTCTTACGGGGGCTGATCTGGGCACTGACAGCTTTGCTCTCGGGAGGCAGCTCAACCGCGGCCTCGGCGGGTGCCGCGCCAGCTGGTGCGGCGTCAAGCGCAGCAGCTGGACGTTTCAGACTTGCTTTGGGGCGAGCGCCTTTCTTGCCGTAACCACGCTTCGCCTTCTCCGCCTCTAATTGCGGCTTGTCGTAGCCGCCAACATACAAGTCGCCGAGCTCAGAGATCACCTTGGCGCCCGTCTCGCGGTCGGGGTACCCAGTGAGAGATAACAGTTGGGTCAGCTGCTTGTCCTTCGTGCTCCAGAGAGTGATCCATTCCTTGTCGTGCTTCCTCGTCCACTTGGCCTCGAGCTTGGCACCGCCCTTCTCGCCAGACCAGATTGGCTTCTCGAGCACGCGCCCCTTGGTCTGCGTTGGCTCCTGGAGCTCGTCAGGGACCTTGAGCTTCATGCCGTCAGGCCACACTGCGTAGGAGATGTCGCACTCATTCTTGAGCGCGGCGTACTCGACTAAGACTTTCTTGCCCTTCTTGTCGGGGTCCTTCCTCCAAGCTGCCTGGGCGGTCGCTCGGTCGAGTCGAATCGGATCGAATCGGATCGGACCGCATCGCATCGCATCGCATCGCATAACATCGCATCGCGTCGAATCGGTTCGCGTTGACTCGAAGGCAATCGAGCGGCCACTCGAAACAAATCCCACCAAATCGAATCGATTCGATTCAACTCGTTTCGGATCCAGTCGAACTGAAACGTGAGCATCCGACTATCACAATCAGCCAACGCGCGTCGGAACGATCGGCCTTCATCTCCTTGCTCCAGCCGACCAACCACCCATCGACAAGCTCGCCCGCTGCATCCACTGGCACAGCTGGTGATTCATGCTGTGCTGGCTCATCAGGTTCTGCAGGGTCCTCAGCTTTGTGCTCCTCCTCGGCCTCCTCATCAGCCTCATCATGAGCATCCTCATCTCCTGCAGCGTCTCCGTCATCCGTTTCGCCGTCCTCGTTGGTGCCCTCGGCGAGCTCGGATGCAGCACTCGGGGCACAAGCTGACCGTCCGAACACGTTGGCCCACTTCGGTATCGGGTTTTTGCGCACTCCGTTCGCCACGTGTTGCAGCATCAAGTGGATCGATCTTGCTCTCCCTTCACTCCACGATTCAGCTTGATCTGCGAGCTTCCAACCTGGAGAGGACTCCTGATTGCCCGCGAACTCAAGGAGGAGTTTCTGGAGCACGCTCTTGGCAGGGATCTTGTTATTCGTGATGGACCTCAGCCGCTTCAATAGCCTGGCGTTCTGGCGCAGTGAATCCTCGTCTTGTTGAGGCCCGTATTCGGCTGACTCGGGCTCGTCCAACTCAGCTTCGAAGGTCTGCAAGATCAGTTTCTGAGTGCTCTCGTCGATCTCAGTGGTCACGCTGCCTGGCGGCCTGCCCTTCTGGGCCGTCCCCGCAGGCTTCTTCGCGACCGCAGCCATGCGAGCGCGCTCGCGCCGACAGGCTCGCCGAGCTAGACGAGCCAAACCGGCTATACGGATGATTTCCAGGAGCGAAAAAGGACGATGAACATATCAGGATGTTGGTGATAATGGACTGTCCGCGGAAAGATGAAGTGTAATGACCATATACATACATATAGCAACACATAATTCGATGCAAGATCAATGCAGTATCGATGCAAGGTCAATGCAACGTCAATGCAACGTCACTGCAATATCGTATTGAATGTCGACGCGTGGTTAGTCAACGCAAGGTCAATGCAAGGTCAACGCAACGTCAATGCAAAGTCAACGCAAGGTCAATGCAAGGTCAGTGTACGGTCAATGCAACGTCAATGCAACATCAACGCGACGGGATGTGAGATAACCCCACCCCTGCTCGGATCCCAGCCCCTCCGAAGCGATCTCCATGCCCGCCGCCGCCGCTGCGCTGCTGGGGCCGCTCGCCTGGCGGACGCACACTCTCGCCCACCGGCTCCTTTCTTAAATTCCTACTCTCACCGCTCTCATGCCTCTCCTCCCCCACCTCCTTATTTTTCCTGCATCCCTCTTTCATCATGCATCCTTCGCCTATTATGTCTCCCTCCTCCTCTGTCTTCCTCCTCACCCCTCGTCCTCGTGTCTACTCCAGTCTGCCCAGATGTTGCCTCATCCGTCCTCTGACCTACCTCCTCTTGGTCACCTCTCCGACTGCTCTTCCCTCCTTACTCCTCCTCTTTCGCTCTCCCTCCTCCATCATTCCTTTCTCTCCTCCGCGCCTTGGGCACTGCCTGCGCCAGCGAAGCCGCGGGAGCTGCAATTGCGGCGTGCGGCTGGGCCTCGTGGGAGGGGTGGAGAATCGTATCCTCTTTCTCCTCCTCCTCCTCCTCCTCCTCCTCCTTCTCCTCCTCCTCCTCCTCCTCCTCCTCCTCCTCCCCTGTCTCCTCCTCCTTCGTTATCCTCCCTCATCCTCCTTCTGCCTCCTCCTCCTCCTCCTGGCTCGAGCCTGGTCCGACGCCTCATCGTTCACCACCGCATTCTGCAACCAAGTCTCGTGCTTGGTCCAAACCTCGACGAACTTTTCGTTCATCTCCCTCTGGACGTACGCGAAGAGCAGCGTCTCCGAAGACTCCTCCCACTCAACGAACGGGCTCCCCAATTGAATCAGTTTCGCACATCTAGTGCTTGCAGCTCTCCACCCTTCTGGGCCGCCGCCGTATTTCCATGCCATGCGGCCAATCGTGACCATGGAGCTCTTCTTCACCCATTCGTGCTCCACGGACGTCGTCTTGGTCGTCTTCTTCTCGTACTTGGCGTAAAGCTCCTTGGCCCAGTTCGCCCTGAACTCAGCCTGGTTGTCGCGGCCCTTGATCTTGGCGTACTGCGTCGCCACGCCCTCGATGTCCGCCTTCTTGTGGCGCTCCCAGACGCCAGCGATGCTGTTGCCCTGCTTCCCCTTCGTCATGAAGTAGAAGTTCGCAGCCTGGCGAGTTGCATTCATCGTAGTCGTCGCCATGATCCTCCTCCTCGGCATTATTGCTTCTCCTCCTCCACTTCCTTCTCTTCTCTTCTCTTCCTCCTCCTCCTCCTCCTCCTCTTCCTCCCCCTTCTCCGCCTCCTTGGTTCTCCTCCCTCCTCCTCCTCCTCCTCCTCCTCCTCCTCCTCCTCCTCATCATCATCATCATCATCCTCCTCCTGCTCCTCCTATCCTCCTCCCCCGCCTCCTCCTCCTCCTCCTCCTCTCCTCCTCCTCCTACTCCTACTCCTACTCCTACTCCTACTCCTATACCTACTCGTCGTTCTCATCCTCCTCCTCGTATCTTCTGCCCGCTGAGAAGGCCTTCACCTCTGCCCACATCATCGCCTTGGCCTTCTCCTGCGCAGTCTCCTCGGCCGAGACGGGCTCGGGCGTGCCCTCGTCGACCTGCTTCTGCTTGAGCAGCGTGTTCACGGCAGACGAGTCGAACAAGCGCTTCAGGGAGGCGTGCACCTGCAGCTCGTCAAGGGAGCCTGCAGACTTCTGAACATTCTGGCAGAACGAATGAACTTCATGCAGCAGCGCTTGCTTTCTGGGCGGCGGGGTCAGAGGCTCGTCGTCGTAGGGCAGCGTCGCAGCCTGCGCAGACTCGTAGGGGACGGTGTTCACACCCGTTGTGCCGACCGAGCCCTTGTCGAGGTGAATGCCGCCACCGTCGATCACGCCGTCATCATTGCCACCGAGCACCGTGCCGTCGCCATCGCCAAGATGATGGCCGTCATCGGCAGCAGGGCCACCGTCAGCGTCGTCATCTGCATCAGGCCCGTGTGGCTCGCTGCCGTGCTCGACCTCGGCGACGTCGACGGACTCGTCTGGGCCACGCGTGTCGTCGTCGGACTCGCCTGGGCCAGGCGCGTCCTCAGGGGGCTCGAGGCCAGCCACGCCGTCGCCGTCGCCCTCGCTCTTCGTCTTCCTGTACTTGGCAAGCGGCTCGTCGTCAGATCCATCGCTGATCGAAATTGGCCTGTCCACACCTACATGATGATGCTTCTCATACCCAGGCTCTCCGAACGCTGGCAGCCTGTCGGGGTACGACGACACAGCCGAGGCTTCGCGGCTCTCACCCGCACTGCCAGACGAGATGGTGTCGGGCTGCGTCTGCAACATGAGCCCGCTATCCACCACGGAGCGCGCGGGGCCTCGGCCAGGCACGGCCTCGAGAGGATGCCGATCCTTGACTTCGGAGCCAGAATGCCGCGGGACCACACCGCTGCGTTTGCTTCCCCTTCTGCTGCGGGGATTGCCTCATCATTCCAGCCTCCTGTCCAGCCTGTGCTGTCTATTGCTTGTTTCTGCAGTCCTCTGTTCCTCGTATTCCTTCTTCTCCTCCTCTCCTTGTTCCTCCTCACCCTCCTCCCTCGTCGTTCTCCTCCTCCTCCTCCTCCTCCTCCTCCCTCGTCCTCCTCATCCTTCTCCTCTCCTTCCACTTCCTCCTCCTCCCGCTCCTCCTCCTCCTCCTCCTCCTCCTCTCCTCCTCCTCCTCCTCTTCCTCCTCCTCCTCCTCCTCCTCCTCTTCCTCCTCCTCCCCCCCTTATTCCTCCTCATCCTCCTCTTCCTCTTAACTTATCATGTCTCCTATTTTTATATCGTTACCCTCGGGGTCCGAGATGAATCTTGATCCCCCTCTCGAACTTGGCCTATAGCTCGCAATATAAGTTCGCAAGCCGTAGAGGCCAAAGGCATGCGAAGCAACACAATATTGTATAACCAGAAGAATAACACAACACACGCTTATGTCAATATATCATACACAGCAACATCGAATGCACAACCTTGTAAATCTTGTGTAAAACCGTAGCAACACGTAACCCTATGAAAAAATTGACTTGGATCCATAAGATCTTGCAAATCTAGGTTACACGAAATGTTAGGAACATAAAAAAAACGCCGGCAATAAAAAATAATTGCCATCGTCTTGGCGTTTAAAATAACCGCCAGCGCACCTCAGGGCTTGAAGGGCTGGAAGCGGCTCGCCCCTGGGCGGGCGCGGCTGCCGCTGCCGTGGGAGGTCGTCGCGCTGATCGCGCTGGAGCTGCTGCTGACCGGCTTCTGGGCGATGGCGGCTTGGACGATCATCACCTTCCACTGCTACCTGCGCCCCAGCGAGCTGCAGCGGGTTACCGCCGAGATGCTCGTGCCGCCTGTGCCGGGGACCCACGTGGCGAACTGGGCGATCGTGCTGCACCCGAGCGAGGAGGAGATCAGCAGCAAGACAAGGGAGTTCGACGAGACCGTGGTGTTCGATCTGCCGCTGTTCCACTTCCTCGTGCCCGTGCTCGCCTACCTCAAGAGGGAGACGCCGGCCGGGCAGCCGCTGTTCGCATTCCGGCACGCCGACCTGGTGGTCCAGTTTCGGGAGGCGGCGGGGCGCGCAGGGGTCCAGGCTCTGGGCCCGGAGCTGTATATGCTGAGACACAGCGGGCCCAGCCACGATCGAGCGCGCCAGCTGCGGACGCTGCAGGAGATCAAGCTGAGAGGTCGCTGGCACTGCGACTCCAGCGTGAGGCGCTACCAGAAGGAGGGGCGCGTGGGCGAGCAGCTGCAGCGGCTGTCCCCGGGCGTCCGCGCGAGGGTGGTCGAGGCGGCGACGCAGCTGCCGACTTGCCTCGCGAGGCCTTCGCTCGCGCCTTGGCCAGCCGGGGTGCCCGCCTGGTCCAGCCGCAGGTCTTTCTAGAGCTGTTCAGCGGGCATGGCGGGCTCTCGCGGGCGCTTCGCGAGAGGGGCTTCGTCGTGCTCGAGTGGGACATCTGCCGTGGGCCTGCCTGGGACCTTTCGGCAAGGAAGGCCCAGAAGCTCGTGAGAGGCTGGATCCTGGCCGGACAGGTCTGGGGAGTCTTCATGGGGACGCCGTGCCAGACGTGGACGAGGGCCAGGGACACAGGGCCGCTGCGAGAGCTGGGTCAAGCTGGACCAATTCTCCCTTCGCGGCTCCGATCTGACCAGCATCTGATGGGGCTTCCTGAGGTCACCCATCCTGCCGATGTGCAAGCCATTCGAATTGGTAATATTCTTGCTGGTTTCTGTTGCAGTATTTTTGAGTTGATGCACTTGCTCCAGCGCCCAGTGGCGCTGGAGAATCCTGCACGTTCGCGTCTCTGGCTGCTGCCTCGTCTCAAAAAAGCTGCCGCATGGAGTACTAGCCAGCTCGTGTATACGGACATGTGCCAATGGGGGACGCCGTGGAAGAAGCCGACCAAGATTTTAGGGGATCGCGTATCTCTGCAGTCTGTTGCTCGTGAGTGTCATGGCAAGCTCTGCTCTCGCACGGGAAAAAAGCACACATCAATTCATGGCCTCGCTCAGGGAGGCGGCTTTAAGACGAAAGCCGCTCAGCAGTATCCTCCTGCTTTGTGCAAGGCCCTCGCTCGTTGCTTCGATCACGCTCATGGCAGTTCTAAGACGATTGCATTGACCAGTCTTTTTGTTTAACGGTGAATAATTCAGCAGTTTATCGAGATGACCAAGGATTGTTTGGCAGGTTTGCGTTTAGTTGTACCCTCGACTCAGTGTTGTGCAGCTGGTCGTCTGGCTCGCCTCCGCCCGCTGTCCAATCATCTGTGCCGGTGCACCTTCTCTGAAGCTTGCTCGGGCGCGCGGCGCCCCGAAAAAAGGCGCCCTCTGGCCTCGGCAGCGGCGGCGGGAGGCATGCCCACTACTTCGTTGTAGATTGCCAGACGTCACAGCAGGAGAGGCCGCATTTCATGGCCATGGATCCGTGCAGCATTCCTTTGCCATTCCATTGCCATTTGAGGTCTCTTTGTTGCGCTCCCAGCCCTCCCTCCCTCGCGCGTTTAGTTGTACCCTCGACTCAGTGTTGCGCAGCTGGTCGTCTGGCTCGCCTCCGCCCGCTGTCCAATCATCTGTGCCGGTGCACCTTCTCTGAAGCTTGCTCGGGCGCGCGGCGCCCCGAAAAAAGGCGTCCTCTGGCCTCGGCAGCGGCGGCGGGAGGCATCCTCCTCCTCCTCCTCCCCCAGTGCACCGGTGTGTGAGAACAGCACCGCCGTGTGCCACCGCCGCGTGCCCCCGCCTGCACGAGCCGCCCGCGACCCGCGTCCCCGCGGCCCGCACCCTTTCGCTCTCGTCCGCATTGGAAACCGTCTCGATCAAACAGGTTCTGGCGCGGTATCCTGAAAGGTTTCCTACGGTTTCCACGGCTTACGCCTTTTGCCCGTTGCGTTGTTTCTTGATGAACCCAGCATGAAGAGTTAGGTCTTCGCGCAATTAGGCGTCCATACCGAGCCGCAGTTATCTGCCCGGGCTTCCGCAAGTTTCTTCGAGCCGCCCGCGGGTGTCCACGGTTCCGCGCGCACCGAGCCAGGATGGCAACGGCAGCCAGCCCCCTGACGCGATCGGCTTGCCAGCGGAGCGCTCACGAAAATCGGAAGCCGAAACCCTCCCCTGTCTGCAGGGGCGGCTCTCTGGCGCCGCCATGGGGGGCTCCGCCCCGACCCAAGAAATCCGCGCGGACCTCTGAGAATTTATGCCCGTGCCGCCCATGCTGAGAGTTTCGGCCCGTTCCCCCCACGCTTGTTGTCAGATGGGTCGGCCCAGCGCCGCCGCCAGCACTCTGGGGCCCCCTTGTGCGACGCCCCTGTCGGGCCAAGCCGTCGAGACCCTGGCGGCCGAGGCAGCACGGAATCGGTCAGAGCGTTCTTCGAATCAGGTGCAAGGCAAGGGGGGGTCGAGCGTAAAAGCAAGGAATCCGCTCGCACGGTCGAGAGCTTATGCTTGCGCCGGTCGTTCTTCATCCAGTTCTGCCCAGCAGGTGTTGCACACGCGCCACCTTCTGCGGAGATGTCGTGCGCGCACGGTGTCGGGGGCCGCCAGGCTGATCACAGGTGCGGTGTAGGCAAGCAGTTCCGGATGGGACGTGCAGCGTCGAATGTTCGCAATTGTGGTCACGTCGGTTCTTGGTGATCAAACACATTAATTCATGTGTGCAGGCCTTCGGATTGCCTTTGTTAGTGATCATATTGTGGCCGATCCTGTAAAACGTTCCTCTCACTTGAGTAGGGTAGCTCGCTTTCCTGCTCGCGCGTGTTGCGTTATTTGGCATCGTCTCTGCATTTGGCTTGCGGCTGTGCCACGTGTTGTGACAGAGATCGCCCAGTGATTCCCCCCATCTTGATGTGGGCCGTACAGTGTGGTGGCCTCGTTGATCGTGCGGCGGTTGCATTCGTGGCGCTGTATCCCAGTGGTGCAAAAATTCAGCATTCTTGCGATAAGTAGGTTAGTTCGGCCCTTCAGGTTCAAGATGAGATCTCATGGCATTGCGATAACCGTCATGAACATCGCCATTGTAATCAGCATCGTCATCGTTATCATTGTCCCTACCAACTTTGGCCCAAGTTTGTTCGGCCCAATGCTTGTGATGTTGAATTACCATCTCGACTCGGCAACCGAAGCTGGCGCGAAAATCTGAATATCAAGTTGCCTGCGGCGAACTCCGCCGCCACCATGCCTGTGAAAGAGTGCAGCAGGAAGGAGGCCGAGTGCAGGAACAGCGCAATTTCGACGAGTGAATTGACCTGAGACGGGTCGTGAACTCAACCTCATCTTCGACCGCGCGGTAGGAAGGAGGTCGAGTTCACGCCACGCTGCAGTTCAGCGATCCGTCTGAATTTGGACGGGTCTTGAATTCGGCCTCGTCTTCGTCCACGCGGTAGGAAGGAGGGCGTGTTCACGCCCCGTTGCACTTCCGCGAGTGGCCTGAATCGGAACGGGTCGGGGATTCGATTTCGTCTTCGGCCGCATGGTGTGAAGGAGGCAGATTTCACGCTCTGCTGCAGTGGGGTCTTGATATTGACGTCGACCTGGCCCGCGCGGTAGGGGGGAGGCCGAGTTCACGCTGCGCAGCAACTCAGCGAGTGGTGGCTTGTGGTTCGTGATCTCGACCTCGCGTTCGCCCGCGCAGGGAGGAGGAGGAGGAGGAGAAGGAGGAGGAGAAGGAGGAGGGGGATGATGATGATGATGATGATGAGGAGGAGGAGGAGGAGGAGGAGGAGGAGGAGGAGGAGGAGGCTTCTTGAGGCCTTCTTGTCAGGGTCTCCTGGGCCTCCTGAGACCTTATTGGCGGCCTCTTGGGGCGTCTCGGGCCGTCTTAGAGGGCCTCTGGGCCTGTCTGGGAGGCCGTCTTGGGGGCTTTCCTAGGCCGTCTTGGTGTCCTCTTGAAGCGTCTCAGGGCCGTGCGCCGTCTTGGTGTCATCTTGATTGCCTTGGAAGCCGCATTGGAGGCCATATCGCCCGCCTGGCGGCCGCCAGAGAGATAATTCAGGGGGGGTCAGCAGGTGCGCCAAAAAGACCTCCCAGACAACAGCAAGCATTCGAGCACGCCCACTGAGTACAAGGTCCAGAGGCGGAATCTCTGTCCAGTTTCTAGTGGGGTTCGGCTCATCTTGCCTCCGTGCTTGTGCCGCCCCAAGAAGTCTGGGGTTTGGGTTCCTGGGCCCGTTAAGCACATCTACAGTGCTCAACACAGAGAACTCGAAGGGACTTGAGCCACACTCGAATTCGTGCCTCGAGGTACGGTGGCGGATACTTTCGCCGATGATTACAAGCATGTCATCTGCGCTAGCATCCCTCTCGCGATCGTCACCGCGAAGGCACGTGTCGTCGGCCGCGTGCGGCACCGCCATCACGAGCGTGGCGCCCCTCCTCCAGAAGGTGGTCCGTGACGTGCCGAGCATTTTCGACGGCACCGGCGTGACAGAGGCGCCCGTCGCGCAGTTCTACGACATGGATTTGTGGGACCAGCATCTCGACAGCTTGAAAAGTGCGTTCGGCCCCACTTTCCAGCATGCCATGGCCATCAAGTCCAACTCCGTCTCGAAGATGCTCCGGCATGCGTTCGACAGACACGGCATGGGCATCGAGTGCGCAAGCATCGGCGAAGTCTTGCACGCGCAGAGACTGGGAATCCCGAACTCGCACATCGTGTTCGATTCGCCCTGCAAGACGGAAGCGGAACAAGTCTACGCGTTGACGGAGAAGATTCACACGAATTTGGACAATTTCGTCGATTTCGAGCGGGCGCGAAAGTTTGTGAACGACGATTTAAAATTGGATACGTCTGATTCTAAGTCAACTCCTGGACGGGTTGTGGGTTTCCGGATCAACCCGTTGGTGGGGGCGGGGGAGATCGCCGCCCTCTCGGTGAGCACCGCAGAAAGCAAGTTCGGCGTAGCAGTCAGTGAGAAGGAAGAGTTGATTAAAGCGTATGTGGAGAACCCGTGGCTCAATTCGATGCACATCCATGTGGGTTCTGGGGGGATGGGTCTTGCGGTGCTGACGGGTGGCGTTCGTGTTCTCGTTGACCTTGCGAAGGAAATCAACAGCATTGTAAAGCACAAGCAGATCACGCATTTGGACATTGGTGGCGGCTTGCCCGCGAACTACGGGTCAGACGCGTGGGCCACTGAAAACGTGCCTACCCATCTGGCCTACGCCCAGCATTTGAGGAGAGAAATCCCAGAGCTTTTCACTGGGGAGTTCCATGTAATCACTGAGTTCGGGCAGAGCCTGTTCGCCAAGTGCGGCTTTCTGGCTTCGAGGGTAGAGTGGATAAAGGGCACGAGCGCGAATCCCATCGCAATCATTCATTTTGGTGCCGACTCTTGCGTTCGTCAAGTGTACAGAGGGGAGGAGCATAAGAGGAGGCTGGAAGCGTACAAAGAGGATGGCTCGGCGTTCGAAAATGGTGCGCAGCAGCTTGACACGTCGGTCGGTGGACCGTTGTGCTTCCAGGGCGACTTCGTGGCAAAGAACATTCGCTTGCCGCGCGACCTCAAGCGCAGAGATTTCATCGTGATGAAGGACGCCGGCGCCAATACCATTTCCATGTTCTCTAGACATTGTTCGCGTTTCTGCCCGCCCGTGTACGGATTTCGGTGGGAGGGCGCTGACGTGTCCGAAGTTTTTGAGCTGAAGCCGCGGGAGACAATCGCAGAGTTGAGCGGCTTCTGGGGAAAGTTATAGGGTGACGAAGTTGAGTTTGCGAATGACATTCGAGAGTCAGGAGAAGCGAAGAGTCGCAGAGCGGGTGTTGACGATCGCATGTGTGTGAGGAGGAGAGAAAGAATGACCATCATGATCGAAGACCCCTACGGCCAGGCAATGCCGCCCCCTGCCTGTGCGGCCACGCAAGCGGACTGCGTGTTCCCCGGCCGTTCGGGAAACCATTGGGGGAGCATTGGGGAGGGGTTGTATTGGGATGGTACTCGTGCCGTTGGCACTCTGATCGGCCTGCTTCGGCCATATTGTGGCTCTCGGGTCGTCTTGAGGGTCTCCCTAGGCCGTCGTGGGCCCCTTTTAGAGCACCGTGGGTCGTCTTGGGACTCTTGGGCCGTCTTGGGGCCTTCTTGGCGATGTTCTAGACCGTCTTGGGGCGATCTTGGGAGCTTTTTGGGCCGTAGAGGGCTGCCAGAAGCCCGAAAAGGCTACAACGCAGTGAAACAATAGCCTGGCGAAGAACCCAACCATATGCAGTTGCGGGTACCGCGAATATCGTCTTCTGTAAAGCTCCCGATGGGCCACGAAACGCTGTATTGAGTGGGGGAGACGCATGCGAACTTTGCCACTGGGGCCTTCGGTGGAGCTTCCCATCGAAACGCTGTTCTGGGCGCGGGCGACGCATGCGAACTGCGCCACTGGGACATTCGGTGGAGCTCCCCATGGGGCCACGAAACCCTGTACTGGGTGGGGGGCGACATGCGAAGTGCGCCACTGGGACATTCGGTGGAGCTCCCTATGGAGCCACGAAGCGCTGTACTTGGTGGGGGCGACGCGCGCTGTACTGGGTAGGGGAGACGCATACGAACTGCGCCACTGGGACCTTTGGTGGAGCTCCCTATGGGGCCAAGAAACGCTGTACTGAGTGGGGGCGACGCGATCGAACTGCGTCACTGGGACTTTGGGTGGGGCTCCCTGTGGGGCTGGGGCCACGAAACACTGTACTGGGTGGGGGAGACGCATGCGAACTGGGCCACTGGGGCCTTCGGTGGAGCTCCCTCTGGGGCCACGAAACATTGTTCTCTGGGTGGGGGAGATGAATCTTCCGCAGAGACGCCGGCGGCCGAAGGTGCACACCATTGATCTTCTGACGTGCCCGTGCGGCCAGCGCCCTCATCCCTGGCGCAGTCGATGGTGACGCCTTTTTACAGCGTTCGGCCCTGCGGCATCGTGGAGGTCAGGTGGGGCCCGTGCGCCAGGGTGAATCCCGAGCGGCGCCCAACGTGCGCCCCCGAGGTCTGCTTCGCGAGCTCCTGTTCGTTAGGGCTGGACATCAGCAAGCTACCCGCCCGCGCCTCGGCCGAACCGTCGTCGTCAGGACCGTCGGGTCCCGCTCAAAACTTCGTTGCGTTTTTTTTTTTTTTTACAAGGGAGCCGATTGGCTCCCGCCCTAAAATTCTATCGCAAGGCACTCACAGGCGAGGTTCCCGCTTACAGATGGTCCATGGCCCGGCTGGGTTGGTAACATGAGCTGCGGGCGACACGGGGAGGGGGCCATTCAACTCGCAGACTATGTTCCCGCTTGAGACCGCATCCGCACTGTTACTTGAAAAGGGCCAGAAGCAACGACAACTACAGGTTCCGATGGCCCGCCTGGGTTAGTAAGTAAAATGAGCTGCGGGCCCCATGGGGCGGGGACTCCCGCCCGATGGTTTGTTGCAATTCGTTCACTGACGAGGTTCCCGCGTGAGATTTCCTCCATCTTCCATTTGGAAAAACAAGCAATGACGACAGTTACATATTCCCGATGGATCGCCCGGATTAGCAATATGAGTCGCGGGCCCTGCAGGGAGGGGGCTCCCGCCTGAAATTGATTCGCTTTTATCTCACAGACGAGGCTCCCGCTCAAGACCGCCTCCATGCTCAAGCTTGAAGACGGGACGACAGTTACAGGTTCCCCGATGACATGTCCAGATTAGTAACATGAGCTGCGGGATCCATGGGGGGAGGGTTCTCGCTTGAGACTTCCTCGCCATTCACTCACGGACGAGGCTCCCGCTCGAGACTCCCTGAACAGAATTGTCAGTGTGCGAGCGCGTGCTTAAGCATGATACGGTGATGATGCGAGTGTTGTGGTGATGGCGAGTGTGAAAACATGATGTGGTGATGATGGTGGCGATGACCAGATGTCATCCAGGGAAAGTAAGGAAGATGGGTGCTGATTGAATGGTGATGAGGACGATGATGATGCGGGGGTGTTCCTGTTCCTTCGCGGGGGCGTGCAGGGAAAGCAGAAACTCCACTTAGGAAATGGGGGACAAGACCCCAAGTAGGATGTGTGGGAAATAGCAGCTAGCATGAGAATGTGTTCAGGATATCGCGGGTGAAACGCTTGTGTTCATTTATTCCGGCCGCTCGGGTTCTAAAACGGTAGTTTTTGTTTCGAGCGGGGCGTTTGTTTTCGTGCATTCTGGTCGCCAAGGCAGATCTCTAACATGAGGATGCGTTGAGGATATCGCTAGCGAATCGTGTTTCACGTGCACAGGTCGCCCAGGTAGATGTTAGCATGAGGAAACGCTGAGATGTCTCGAGCGAAACGCGTTTTCACGTGTCCCGCCCCAGGCAGATATCCAACATGAAATATTATTGAGCATGACTCGAGCGAAAGGCTTGTTTTCACGTGTCAACGACGCCCAGGCGGATCTCTAACATGAGGAGGGGGTGAGGGTGTCTTGGGTGTAAAGCGTGCGTTCAGGTGTCGAAGTCTCCCAGGCGGATCTCTAATATGGGAACGTGTTGAGGATGTCTCGAGCGAATTCGGATTTTGAGCGTTGCCTGCCTGGCTCTTCGCGTAAGCAGCATGGCTGAGGCTCTGAGGGGAGGCCGAGGTTCTTGGGCGAGGCGGAGTTCCGGAGGAGACCAGGACGTTCCAGGACGCCCGAGTTTGGTAAGAGATCCGAGTTGTGGTAGGAAGGTTGGAGGAGCGACGGGAGGAAGATGAGCAGGGAGGAGTACGGGAAGGGGGGAGCGAGACGGAGGGAGGGACAGAGGGAGGCAGGGAGAGAGGAACAGAGGGAGGGAGGGAGGGAGGGAGGGAGGGAGGGAGAGAGAGAGAGAAACAAAACAAAAAAAAAAAAGGTGGGAGCGCGAGAACGAGGGATGAGGCGGTTCGCGCCGCGGCACGGCACTGCTCGGCTCCAGCGGAGTTGGACGGCATTGGGGTGCCTCCCCGCCTGCGCACGACGACGCCGCGACGGGGCCTCGTCGCCGTCTCGGTGCGCTTCGTTGCGCTCGGAGTCGCCCCCGTCGCGGGCGCGCCCCCTCGGCGCGTCCTCTGCGACGTCCCCTGGCGCGTGCGTGGCCTGGCGCGCCCCCCGGCGAGTCCCGCGGCGCGTCCCCTGGCGTTTCCCCCTTCCCGTTCCGTGCCGCGTCCGTTGGGGTGTCCGCAGGGATGGCCCCTGGCACGACGTCTGCTGACACGCCCCGTTGGCACGCGCCCTGGCACGTCCCGTGGCAGGTCCACGGCACTTTGACACGTCCCCTGGCGCACCCCTCGGTGCGCCCCCTGGCACGTGCCGTCGCGCGTCCGTGCGCCCCTGCGCCACGACGCGTCGTCTCGCCCCGTTCCGGGACCGAGGCGGATCTTGAGCTCGAGCTGGTTGAGCGCCCCGCACGTTTCGACTGCAGCCAGCCCTGGGCCAGTTGTGCCCTCGGGCAGCTCGAGCTCAAGATCCAGGCCAGTTCGGTCAGGGCTCGGATGCTGAGGACGACTCGAACCACAACGCTATGAAGCACAACGCAAGCCATCGCAGCATGGCACATCAACTCGGTCGGGAATGTTGGTTTAGCTTGTCGTTCCGCCGGCTCTGGCCCACCACGCTTCGGCGCGACACGCTATGCACGCCCCGGTTCCCCAGCGTCGGTGCCCCGAGCCTTCCCCAGCCACACGGCCCGCGGAGATCAGCGACACGCTGCCAGTTGGCCCAGCACAGCTTGTCGCCGGGCCCGCCGCCGCGACACGCTAAGCAATACACATGGCTCATGTCTAATTATTCGAAAAGTCTCTGTTTTTGGGGGGCCAAGATACATTCACTTCTAATTGTTCTATCCGGGACCTCTTCCTGGCCACTAGGGGGCCAGGAACAATAGAAATGAGCACGATTAGAAATGAACGACGTGCACGTCATGATCGTAATGCCAGTCCCACCTTGCTCTGCTATGGCCGCATGCCCTGACGCGGCGAGGGAGTGCTGGCAACGTGTGAAGAAGAGATCGGCGGAAGGGAGGTGTGCATGCCAGGAGAGGGTGGTATCTCCCGACTCTGGGGTGTGGCGATGCAGAACCGCCAGCCCACTGCATGCACGAACACCTACATGTACCTTGGCAGCCACGATTGCCAGATCTATGGCAATGGTGACAATTGGTGATGACTACTGCTGCGTCTGTAGCCGTTCCCCTCGCTGCTTTCGTTGACGGCGGTCGCAGTAATTGCTGCTACCTTCATATGATTCATAGTATGTTGCCGTTTAGCTCATTGGGCTCGGGCTTCTGCATCCGAGATACGTGCGCGATACTTTCAGCCCATTCCATACATTGTCAACATTGGACCGAACCACGTGACAACCTATCGATGTACGGCGCTGTGATCGCCAGCCTCCTGGCGTTCCTCCCGGTGGGCGCGTTTGCTAAGGAGTGTGCCACGCTGGAGACTCAGCTCTTCCAGGTCGCCCTCGCTGCCAATGCATCTGCTGGACACGCCTCGCATGCAGATCGTCGTCCTCGACAGGCGCGCGCCCGCGACCAGTGCACAGTCTGCCCAGATGTCCAGATCTTTAACGACTGCCCGGGGAATGGCCCAGCAACTTGTGCAACCGCGGGAACGGTATTAAAGAGGCATGCGGCGAGTCCCCGCCGCCCCCTGTTTTGAGGCAGCGCCTCTGTCATGACATGTCGACGGCCTCGCTATAGTGGACTGCGCGTTCCGCCAGCTGTTGGGGAAATTGTTGGGAAACACTGGGGAGGGGGCCTTTTGATGCCTTCTGAGGGGATGTCTTGGTGCTCGTTTCTGGCCTTTGGGGGCCTTCTTTGACGCCTCCTGGAGCCCTCTGGGCCAAATTGGGGTTCCCTGGGCCCGTCTTAGGGCAATCCTGGGCCGCCTCGGTGCAGTCTCAGGGCTCTCTCGGTCCGTCTTGGAGCCTTCTTGGGCGGTTCCAGTCCTGGAGCCGTTTTTTTGCCGTTTCCGGTCGCCGTTTTTTTACCGTTCCCATTTTCAAGGGACATTTTTCTGGAAACGGTGAAAAAACGGCCTTGCCGTTTCCGGGGCCCACAAAGATGGAGCGCAAACGCGGCCACGCTGGTGGATTGCGTGGTTCCCTCAGCTGTTGGGAGAACAACGGGAGGAGGAGGAGGAGGAGGAGAAGGAGGAGGAGGAAGGAGGAGGAGGAGGAGGAGAATCCTCGTTCACATCGGAACACGAGCCACCCTGGGATTCTCTCTTGGGCGTTTTGGGGTGCTCTCGGGCCGTTTGGTTTCCTCGGAGACCGTCTTGGGGGCCTATCTGAACCACTGAGCCGTCTTGGGGCCCTCCTGGGGGCTCTTTGGGGCCGTCTTGGAGCTCTCCTGGGCCATCTTGGGGCTCTCGTAGGCCGCCTTGGGGTTGTCTTGAGGCCAGCTTGTGGCCATCTTCGGCAGTCTTGGGGCCCTCTTCGGAGCCTCGTGGGACGATATTGAGGGAGTCTGGGCCGTCTTGGGTTTTGGAAGGCCCGGCAAGACCAGAACGCGAAAGCTCTTGGGGGCCTCTTGGTGCGTCTTGAGAAGGTCTTGGGCCGTCTTGGGGCCAGCTGGGGCCGTCTTGCAGGCATGTTGGGAGCAGCTTGGGCCCGTCTTCGAGGCCATCTTGGGCGGAGCAGCTGTTGCGAGATGGCGTTTTCTCGGTCAAGTCCACAGGGCCAGCGGGTTGGACCGGAGACCACTGGGAATTTTCTCTTGGAAACGGCATGAGCCTAAGGATCTTCATTCAGTGTAGTATTTGCGCCCGCCTTCGACTTGCGTAGGGCCGGCGATGTTTTTAATAAAACAACAAGGTCGCGCAGGGCCTGTGAATTCGTTGAGGATGTTTCACGTGAAACGTTTCTTTTGCAGAATGTGCTGGGGATGTCTCAGGCAAAACGCTTGCTTAGAAGAGTTTGATGATGTCTCTAGCGGAAAGCTTGTTCTGCAGACAACGTTGAGAAAGTCTCGAGCGAAACGCTTGTTTTCATGTGTCCAGGCCACCCAGGCAGATATCAAGTTGCCTGCGGCAAGTCCCGCCACTGTGCCAGCCAAGCATTCTGGGTGGAGACGGTTCGAGGGGAAACGGGAGGCCGTCACATGTGGCGCTTCGTTTCTCCATGGCTGGAAGAGCCGTGATGATGGTAATGATGATGATGATGATGATGATGATGATGATGATTATTATGATGATGGTGGCGATGGTGATGGCGATGGTGATGTTGATGGCGATGATGGCAATGATGGGGATTATGATGATGATGATGATTTTGAAGGTGATGATGATTGTGGATGATGTTGTTGCTGATGATGATCATGATCATGATCATGGTGGTCATGATGATGACGACGACGACGACGACGACGATGATGATGATGATGATGATGATGATTGTAGTGATGATGGTGGGGAAGATGGGGATGATGGGGATGCTGATGATGCGTCTGCTGCTTCTGTTGCTGCTGATGATGATGATGATGGTGGTGCTAATGATGGCGGTAGTGATGATCGTGGTGATGGTTATGGTGATGATTGCGATGGTGTTGAGGGCGATGATCATGGTGATGCTAATGTTGATGATTAGAATGATGATGCTGATGGTGCTGATGGTGATTATGATGATGGTGGTGATGATGATGATGTCGATGCTGATGCTCGTGCTGATGATGAGGATGATATTGCTGAGGAACAAGATGAGGATGAAGATGATGATGCGGACGAGGATGAGGGCAACGACGATGCCTATGATGATGATTATGATGATGAGGATGATTATGAGGATGGCGATGATGATGAGGATGAGGATGAGGATGAGGATGAAGATGAGGATGAGGATGCGGATGCGGATGACGATGCTGATGATGTTGATGGTGTTGGTGATGGTGAAAGGGTTGCTGATAGTGCATGGTGGTGGTGGTAGTGAGTATGATGACAATGGTGGTCATGGCTGGTCGAGATGATCATGGTGGTGATGATGGTGATCGGTATGATGATGGCGATGGTGTTCATCTTGATGCTGATGCTGATGCTGTTGCGGATTGTGATGATGAGGATGTTGATTATGATGATGACGATGATGACGATGTTGTTGAGATTGATGATGGTGACGACGATGATGATGATGATGATGATTAGAATAATGATGATGTTGATGATGTTGATGATCATTATGATGATGCTGATCGTGATGGTGATGGTGTTGATGATGATGTTGATGATGATGGTGATGATGATGGTGGTGGCGGTGGTGAGGATGAGGATGATGATGAGGAGAAGGAGGAAGAGGAGCAGCAGCAGCAGCAGCAACGGCAGCAGCAGGAGGAGGATGAGAATGGCCGTCAGATGTGACACCGTTTCTCTTCAGTAACCGCATGCCGATGATAATAAAGGGACCCCCCCCTTCAGTGTTTAGAGTTGATTATCGTCGCCCTATACAAAATTCAAATTGGGCGGCGAGCGCTGAGGCCGAACTTCATTATCACCTCGAAACGCTATGTTGAGATAGCAACATCAAGCGATGTTGATATAGCAACATCAAGCGAAGCGATCACACTTTTTCAGGATGTGTCAAGCGAAACCAATAATTTTGGGAGGCAGACTCAAACGAAACGAGCAATGTTCTTATTATTCTTCTACTTTCCTCTTCTTCTTTTATATTTCTATCTGTCCTCACGCTCGCCTGAACTTTTTTATCCCTGGGGTTGATTATCCATGGAAAATGAAGCACATGAGCTACCCTACACGAGCACTTAAAAAATCAATTTCATAAAGCGTTTGTAAATTAAAATTGATAGATTTGGAACTTTGGATTTTTCCTTTCTTCGTCCTCTTCTTATTCTCCTCTTCTTCTTCTTTCTTATTATTATTATACTGTATTCTTCTTCTTTTATATTTCTCTCTGTCCCCACGCTCGCCTGAACTTTTTTATCTCTGGGGTTGATTATCCATGGAAATTGAGGCACATGAGCTACCCTACACGAGCACTTACAAAAAACAATTTTCATGAGAGATAAGCCATTGTTGAGGATATTTCTATGAAAACTAAACGCCAAGGATGTCTCAAAACGTGCTCGGCTTGGTCTCCTCTTGATCATCTCTTACTTCGAGATTATGCTGATGTCTGCTGGGCTACTTTTATTATCTCTCCCTGAACCCCGAACTTTATTATCCCCTAGTGTTTATTCTCACGGGCATGAGGTTAGTTGAGTTGCTCTCATGGACCTCGTTCCGACCACTTGGGGCTGCTTTAGCCTCCTGTGAGGCAGTCGTGGGGATCCCGTGGGGCTGCCTTGGGCCGTCGTGGGGCCCTCGTACGCCGTCTTGGGCATTTCTTGGCAGTATTGGGGCCATCTTCACAGTAGTGTAGGTGTCTGGGGGCAGTCATAGGGTCGTCTGGGACAGCCGAAATGCAGCATACGGCAGTAGTGGGTCCCACGGCAGGAAGTCTTGGATGTTTCTTGCGCCATCGTTGAATTTCGTGGGCCCTCTTGGGACCCCCATCAGAGGCCTCTTGGGACGTCTGGGGGCAGTCATGGATGTTTCCTGAGCCGGCGTGAGCCGACCCAGGCCCGATCAGGCGAGAATGCGAACAACATCCAAGAAAATCTCAAGGGGTCAATCATTTAGGTTGGTGCTGGTCCTGGGGGTCCCACTGTGACCTTACTCTGCCCTCTCTGAGGCCTCCTGGGCCGTCTTGAGGCAATTTTGGGCAGCCTCAGAGGCGTCGCGGGCCACCTTCGAAGCACTTGTGGCCACCTTGGTGTGCTTGGTTGCTTGCATGGGCCGTCTCGGGAGCTTGGGACGCCTCTCCATCGCTTGCACGAGGGGTCGTGACCTCGGGAGCGCGGTTCCACAGTTTTTCACATGGCATCGTGGTTTCGGCAGGGGGGCGATGAATGCGGGGAAAGCGATTTGGGACGGGGGGGGGGTCCAAAACCCTACCAGGCAGCATGTGGCATTCTTCCACGCCTCAACGTGCACAAGGAACGGCGGGGGATCTAACATGGGGTCGTCGGACTCTTCGCACGCAGAAATAAGTACACGGAGTGGGCATCTGACATGCGTCATACGCCCGTTCACGTTACACGTGCTTTCGCGTGCCTAGGCCACCCAGAGGTGATCATCTTGTCTCAGCGCTCTGGTCCGTCCACTGTCGGTGCGTTCCGCCTCGGTTCGCAATCGCCCCATTCTGGGCTCGTCCCGTTTTTTGAATTGAATTGGGTATTGATCTCGAGCTAGTTGAGCGCCCTGCACGTTTCGATTGCACCCAGAGCGAGCTCTGCGCCCAGTCAGCTCGAGTTTAAGTTCCAGATCGATTCGGTCAGGAGTCGGACGCTAAGGACGACTTGTTCCACAACGCTATAGAGCACAACGCAGTTCATCGCGACATGACACACACACACACACATCAACTCAGCACTGCACAGCACGGCCCCTGGCACGACACATAATCACGCTCGATACCGTCAGCATTGCAGTCGTGCTTCGTTTGGCCGGGTGCCCTGAGACCGCGTCCGTGCTTCTCGGGCCTGCACCATGTTTCAGGCTCGTGGCTGGGTATCGAAGTGGCCCAAGGGAGAGCTGGAAAGTTCGATGCGCCGAGCACCCCTCCGCGGGCCACGGGGGCGGCGGATCTACTGGCCCTCCAGCTTCCGCCACCGTGCCTGGGTGGCGCAGCTGAGGCCTCCTGAGTGTTTCCAAGGGCCTCCCGGGGGGTGCTCCGGGAGGGGGCCTCCTGGGGCCCTTCTTGGGGCCTCGTAGGGGCTGTGGGCGGGCTCTGGGGCTATATCTGGGGGTGAAGTGCTCGAAGTGGCAGTTCGACTTGCCGCTCGCACTTGGGGGCCTCTTGGGCCGCCTTGAGGGCCGTCTTGGAGCCCTCGTAGGCGAACTGAAAGCCCTTTTGGAGCCCTCTGGGAAGCATTTGGTACGATATTGGTAGTAGCTTCGTAGGCCGTCTTGTGCGTCCTGCAACCTGAAAGGGCGACTAAGAGGACATGCTGCAAACACCCTGCGAAGGGAAGTTCATGATTTTTGCCTCTGGAGAACCTCTTGGCAGTTGCCTCTTGGTAGTCCCCTCGGAGCCGAGGCACCCCTGAAGCGCCCGAGAACGCCCTGAACTCCGGGAGTGGCCCCCTTGAGTATTGCTGACACTATTCAATTTTGAGGGCAAGCGGGCCTGTGAACCATCCACTGAGTGCCTACGGTATGGTAGCGGATCTCCTGGCTGCGAGTGGTGCCCTCTGGTGAACGAGTGCCGCGTGAAGTGCACGTGCCACGACGATTCTCCCCCCGCCCGTTCTTTGTTCGAGGATTGCGCGTATTCGGCAGGGGTACCGACGCAGGCGGTGTCGGCTTGGCCTCCCGTGTTGGCCCCGTCTTACACCAGCTATTATCCGGAGTGCGAGTGCGATTCGACGGGCGAGGACGATCCGCACATGACCAACATGTATGGCCAGCGCTTCGACCTGATGCAGCCAGGCGTGCACGTCCTCCTGCGCATCCCACAGTTCGCCGAGAAGACTCTGCTCCGCGTCGACGCCAAGGCGACGCACCTTGGCGCCAAGTGCGAGGACATGTATTTCACCGCGGTGAATTTCACCGGGGCGTGGGTTGCGGGTGGGCGAGGCACTGACCGCGAGGGGTGTGTGCAGTTCTTTGCTGGAGAAGACAGCGATCCCTCGAAGAACGGCTGGTGGCACTTCCAGAATGTGGGCCTCAAGGTTGTCCACAGCCGCGCGCAGGCTGGCCCCTACCTGAATTTCCATGCCAAGAACCTCAGGAATGCTGGATATGCTGTCGGTGGGCTGCTTGGGGGAGACGATCACACTGAGGCCGCAACGAAGAGCCCAAGTTGCAAGAAGACTCAGAGCCTCCTCCAGCTTGGTGAGGGAAGTGGGCTCTCGGGCTCGGACGGGTTCTCTGGCTCGAAGGCAGATGCCAGCCTGTAGGTACAGCGCTGGCTTCAGTCAGCTGTGCGTGATCGGGCTTTGCAGCGGGTTGCACCGTAGCGCAGCATGGCGATTTCTTTCCTTCTCTCTCTCTCTCTCTCTCTCTTTCTTCCCTCTCTCTCCCTCTATATATCCCTCCCGTCCTTCTGCACGTACCGCTTGGGTGGTATACGTTTCAAAAGACACCGCGGTCTCAGACATCCGCATCGGACCCTGGTGTCTCATTTTGAGCTGGCCTGCCATAGACCCGAGATCCACGTACTCAGCGCAGTTTGGAACCAAATAACTATCCTGGCGAAGGACACAACCAATATGCAGTCGTGACCAGCGCAGCTGTAAGAGTCATCTTCGGTGGGGCTCCTGTGTTGAGCCACGAGACGCGCCCGATGGGGCGTGCCGACCTGGGCGAGGAGCCGCCCGACCAACTGGGGCTCGCCAGGGGAGCTCCCCCTGCGGGGCCACGACGCGTGAAGGGGGCTGTGCCGACAGCGCCCGTGGGCCCTCCCGCCCGGGGCCTGCGGTGGCGCTCCCTGGGGGGTCGAGAGCGCCTCCGAGGCGCGGGCGTGCAGGCGGCCCGCAGGTCGGGGGGCGTGCGCCGCCCGTGGCCCTCGGTGGCCTGGTGGCGTCCGGCGCCACGCCTCCCGTCGGTCCCCGCCTCCTGCAGCACCCGCTCGCGCTTGCTCCGGCCGCACGCGCCCGATGCCCCGCCCCCCTCCCTGCATCCAGGGGGGGGGGGGGACGGGGGCGACGGCTGCCCCATCCAGAGCAGGGCCACTGCTGCGCGCAGCGGGGCCCCTCGCGCAGCCACGAGCGGCACGGGCGGCGGGCGAAGAGGCGCCGGCCCGGGAGACCGCGAAGGGCGCGCTCGGCAGAGGGTGCGGTCCAGAGGGCGGTCCAGAGGGCGGGGGGAGTGACGTCTGCGGGGGGGATCTCATGACCGGGGCCAGGACGAGGAAGGCCGTCACATGTGACACCGTTTCTCTTCAGTAGCTGAGCTGCTCTCGTGGAACGCGTTGGGACCGCTTGGGGCTGCCGCGGCCTCCCATGAGGCAGTCGTGGGGATCCCGTGGGGCCTCCTTGGGCCGTCGTGGGGCCCTCGCACGCCGTCTTGGGCCTCTATTGGGCAGTGCTGGGGATCTCGTGACTTGGGCCATGAGATCCTCCGCGGATGTCATGGCGACTCTTCTTCTCTCGCGACGTCCCCGGGTGAGCAGCAGCCGCCGGCGCGCACGCGCGCTCTCCCTCTGGGCGCCGCGGCACGGCGCCGCGCAGCTCGGCGGATGCCGCTGGCAGGGGGGTGGGAGCAGCCTTGACGCTTTCGCGTCGTTGAAACATACAGTCAGCCCGCAGAAGAAGGACGGGCATCCTTCCCGAAGGGTACCCCTGCATCCTTGCCTCCTCGGTCCAGCCTTGGCCAGTTTCGTTCGCCGCGCCGTTCTCGAGAAGCTTCGAAGTAGGCATTCAAGCCCCTTGCATCCTTGTCGCGCATCCTTCTGATACGGGCCGACTGCTCACCACATGTCGTAGTAGAACGGAAGGGGCCACAACTCGCCCAGAAAAGCAAGTGTAGTCCCCCCTCAGACCAGCCATGAGAGGGCAGCCTTTTGCCCAGACCCCCTCAAACCCTCCAGGACAGCTCAGATTAAACCCCCTCTCAGATCAGTTCACTTTGTCACTTTCGGTCAGGGTCCTCACGCCTGACCCGTATGGCGATATCAAGCGCGTGCCTTTTTCAGTATGCTTGTCAACGTTTCGCCCCTGCGTGGGATCGTCGGGATTCGATTGAGAATGGCAGCTACATGCGAACACAGCAAGTGCATGAGTGACAAAGTTGAGTGCACTGTCGTGGCACACAGAAACACTCGAATGCGGGGATCGGTCCACAGCACCCCTGTATTTCGAGTAGGGGATCGACTACACAATTGATTTACCCCAGAATTGATGTTCTCGTCGAATCTACGAAAGTACATAGCATATTGGTAGGTCAACGGCACAATCTTCGCATGTCTCGCTGATTCGACTGAGAAATCGATCTCTTGCTCGAGTATTGCATTGTTGCTTATGCCGCTGGGTCGCCGGACGGAGACGGCAGAGAGGGGCGGACAAATCATCCAGGGGCCGTCAAGGAGTGGCCCCAGGAATGAAAAAACGGTGACCCCAGGGAAAGGTCGCGACCTTTTGCGGAGCCACCTCGTGAGAAGACACGACGTCGGAGGTTTGGGAAAGTTATTGGGGACGGGAGGGGGAGGATGGGTGTGAGGAGGAGGGCGAGGAGGGGGAGGAGATCGCCTCCTCCCCCTCCTCGCCATCCTCTCACACCGCCTGGCTGGCGCATACTCTGAGCCCTTTGGGGACCCTCTTCTCGTCCTGTTTTTTTTGACTTTCCTGCTCGGCTGCGCCAGCCAGGCCTAATTTGTGTTTCGCTCCGCGAAGGCGGCGTCTTCTTTTCCTTTTATCAAGTCACGCTCCAGGCTGCAACCCTAAGTTTGCGCAACGTCAAGAAGGAGGAGGAGGAGGAGGAGGAGGAGGAGGAGGAGAAGAGGGATGACGAGAACGAGGACGAAGGATAGAATGGGGTGTATCCCCATCTCCACTGGGTATCTCAGCCCCACCAGCCCACCCTCCCAGGATGGAGATGGGTCCCGCGAAACCCGAAGGGAACAGCACTTATCCCTACCTCGTGGGGGGTGTAGGTTGGCCAGTTGGGCGGAGGCCATGCCAGTGAGGATGGGGATCGGTTAAACGATGCTCACGGGTGCAGGAGGAGGGGATTGGACATGGGGATGAGGGTTAGGATGGATGGAAGAGTGGGATGACGAGGACGAAGGGTAGTATAAGGAGGAGGAGGAGGAGAAGGAGCAGGAGGAAATTTCGTCCCCAGTCCCTTCTTCATTACACAGTTGTGACAACACGTTCTCCAGTTCGCACCGGCGAAGATACCTCCCATCCCGTCCAACATCCTCAGCACAATGCGGTGCTTGCGCCATTCGCTGGCGGCGTTGTGAGCCCGAATGTTCTCATACCCGGTTGCCGCGTTCCGGGATCGAAAACCATTTCGCGCCAAACCCTATGAACCGTCGAGAAGGATGCGTGTCCGCGCCAGTGGCGAGCGACAATTGTAAGACGTTCTTGTCGCGGCGATGTAGTCCATACAAGCAGCTTCGCTCATTGTTCGAAGTGATTCACTTAAAAAACGGTCGCCGAATGTGCCCGCAGTTAGGGTGGGACGTCCTTTGTACACAGAAATTGGCATATGTCCTGCGACAAGGTGGGGTCAGAAAGTTCAGGTACGTGCCCAGCGACAGCCCAGCTTGGAGCAGGGGCCGCCCCCCATCCTCGCAACCGTTGCGCAGTATGGGCTGTTCACCAGCTTGGACCCAAAAATAGCACGCTATTGCACCCTGCATGTGTATACTACGTGGTGCGAGCTGTGTGGCACAATACATATGTAGCGCAGCACGTATGTGTGGTACAACTTGTGTGGTGCAAGCTGTGTGGTGCAATGCGTGTGGTGTCAGCTACGCGGAGTAATCGATGTGGTGCAAGCTACGCCAACGGCTGCTCTGACCCTGCGGACACCAAGCCAACATTGCTCCAAGCGCATTGTACGACAGAGTGGCGATGTCGGGTGATTTTGGTCGCCGTCGTCGTCGTCACGGTGGTCGTTGTCGTGATCGTTGTCTTCAGAGGCGCCGCGGCTTTAGCAGCGAAGTACGGAGAAGACGGGAGTTGATTTGGGTCATCGTTGTTGCGGCGGGCTGCACTCCAGTTCGAACCCACCCTTCGGACAGACCTTGGGTCTCGCGTGCGTCCAGTGTTCTCTGTCAGGAGGGTCCCCCAATCCTAGGCGACTGCGCGGGGAGCAGAAGGAGGAGGAGAAGACGGAGGAGACGGAGGAGACGGAGGAGGGGTATGAGGACCAGAGTAAGCCCAAGGTGCATCAGCGATGCTGCAATACTCCCTCTCATCCCAAGTCCCCTCCCCACACGTCCCTACAAGGTTCGTTTTCACTCCAAGAAGCGCCCGCTGGGAAAGACCAGCACAGTTGGACCTGCCATTGTGGCAAGGGCAGGCGTAGCCGACGAATCGCCTCATTCTGGTTGTTCCTCACGGCGCCAGGCTTTCTGGGCCGATCTTGTTGACAGCGTCTTCGGAGTCGGCTCGTGACTAGAACCCAAGCGCGCGTGGCGCGCGCGGTTCTATCATACACGTATACGTTTACACAACTTATATTGGATCCTGTCCTTTTCAGCCACGTTGTCTTGAAGCTCCTAGAGGTTCTCCAGGAAACCTCTTGGCGGGATCTTGGGATAGTCTTAGGCGTTTCATGGTCTGGGCACGTGGTATACATGAGTGCTACCTTGTTGAAGCACCGCGTGCTTTTTGACAATTCTGGGCCCGGGAGGTTCATGCGACACAGCCTGGCAAGTTGGTTTGACTTCGGTTTGGCCCTCAACAGCCTTCACAGTCTTCCAGCACCCACTACAACGGTGGGAGCCATAGGGCACTGCACTATGTGCTCGAGGTACGGCGGCGGACATACTTGTGCATGTGCGTGTATGCCTCTCCCTCTGGTTCTCGTCCTCTCCCTGCGCATTGATGTATCCCTCTTCTTTCTCCCTCATTCCCTCTGGTGCTGTTTTTCCTCGTCCTCCTCCTTCTCCTCCTCATCAGCATCAGCATCAGCATCATCCTCTTCCCTCCTGCTCATCCACCTTTTTCCTCCAGTGTGAGCAGATCCCCCCTTTCTGATTGCGCATAACACGATGGCGTCCTGCTGGGGGGTCCAGGTCCGCAAAGGCCCCCGTCGGCGGATAGAACAAAAAATCGGCGCAGTGGGAAGGGATGGATGGGATGGGGTAGGATGCCAGATATGGCGCGAGCGCGCCTAGCTTGCCCCGCCTCCCTCTCTCCCTCCCCCGCCGTTCCCTCGGCCGCGTCGGCCCGGCTTGGGCCACCCGCGCAACTCAGCCAGGCCTGAAGCCAAATAACCATCACGGATTGCAACCCCTCGAGCCGTAGGCGCTCGCCCGCTTCCCACACAGCTGCAGCCCTCGCACATTCCGTGACCCCGTGGAAAGTTCCACCGAAGGCCCCCCAGGTGGCAGCGCCCGCCCGCCCGTTGTGGTACGCACAGCTCGCGCGTTTCGTGGCTCCATGGGGAGCTCCACCGAGAGCGCCAGTGGCAGCGCCCGTATGCATCGCCCCGCCCCTGGTGGCATGCCCCACGCTTCGAGCCCCCCCATGTCGCAGGCCTCGAGGTTGACACCAGCACCAATATCGGCGGTGTGCCTCCACCGAGGGAAGAAGATCCCGATCTCGGCGATGGTGGTAATATTCTGGCTTCCAAGGTGACAGAAATATGACCACCAACACCGAAATCCAGGATCACCCTCTCCCTGTGGAGGCAGCCCCCTGTGTTGGTGTTGGTGCCCATTTCCACCCCCAACAACCCTGGGGGGCTCCCCTCACCTGGCCTGGGCGAGCCCCGCGAGCACCGCTGCATCCGTGCAACCGGCTCAGGACACGCGGCGCCCGAGCCACGGGAGGGGGCCCGCCGCCAGCCGACCGGCCGCGCGGGCCCGGCGAGCCATGGAGGCCCCCGACCTGTGCTTCATGGTGCACTCCTCCGAGGTGGTCGACGAGGAGGGCCGGAGCCACCGAGGCTCAAGGACCGGGCAGAGCGTCCGCCGCCCTGCCCAGGGGGGGGGGGCCCTAGGGGAGGGGGGAGCCTTCGGGGGCGCCCTCGCGTCCGAGGTTCTCGCTTGGCTCTCGGCCCCCACTGGCCTTCAGGCCTCGGGGCGCTGCCCAGCAGCGGCTCCTCGCCAGAAGCTTTGCGGGGGGTGCCCGAGTCCCCCCGAGCGGCAGCCAGAGGCCCGAGTTATGACCCGAAAACCACGAGGCGTCGAAGAAGGGGGTAACAGTGTGTGTGTGTTTGTTTGTGCTTGTACGTTTGTGTGTGTGCGTGTGTGCGTGTGTGCGTGTGTGCGTGTGCGTGTGCGTGTGCGTGTGCGTGTGTGTGTGTTCGTGTGTGCTGTGTGTGCGGTTGTGGTTGTGCTTGTGTTTGTGAGTGTGCTTGTATGTGTGTTTGTGTTTATGCTTGTGTGTGTGTTTGTGGTTGCGTGTGGTTTGTGTGTGTTTGTGTGTGTTTGCGTTTGTGCTTGTGTTTGTTTGCCTGCTTGTATGTGTTTGTACTTGTGTATGTGTTGCGGTGTGTGGTTGCTGTCATGGTTGTGTGTGTTTGTGTTTGTGATTGTGGTTGTTTGTGTGTATGTGTGTTTGTTGTGTGTATGTGTGCTTGTGCCTGTGCTTGTGTGTCTGTGTGTTTGTTTGTGTGTTTGTTTGTGTGCTTGTGTGTCTGTTTGTGTTTGTGTGCCTGTTTGTGTGTGGGTCTTGTTTTGTGCATGTGTTTGTGTTTGTGCTTGTGTGTTTGTGTGTGTGTGTTTCTGTGCGTGTGTTTGTGTTTGTGCGTTGTGGTGTGTATGTGTTTGTGTGTGTTTGTGGTTGTGGTTGTGTCTGTGATTGTGTATGTTTGTGTGTGTTTGTGCGTGCTTGTGTGTGTGTTTGTGTGTTTGCGTTTCTTTTTGTGTACCTGTTCGTGTGCCTGTTTGGGTGCCTGTTTGCGTGCCTGTTTGTGTGTATGGGGGGGTTGTGTTGTATATGTGTGCGTGCTTTTGTTAGTTGTTATGTGTATGTGTGTGTTTGTGTGTGTGTGTGTGTTTGTGTTTGTGTTTTTGTGTGTTGTTGTGAGCGTCCTGGCTCAAGGCGTCTCCGGGGGGGAGGGCCTCCTCCCTCTGGGGTCGGGGCTCGAGGTTGGCCGGCGCGGCCTGGGCGGCGCGGCGCGGCCGGGCCGCGCACCGCGGCCGCCGCCGCAGCGCGCCCCTGCATGTCTGCCCGCAGCGGCGCCGTGCTGGCCCCCCCTTGGCCGCGGCCCTGCTGCTGCTGCGCTGTCGACGCGTGCTGCTCGCCGCCGCCGGCGCTGCCCCGCCGCCCGGCATCCCGCCGGCGTCAGCTGGGGGCCCTGACGCTGGCGGCGCCGCGGGCGGCGCCGCGGCCGCTGGCGCGGCCGCCGCCCTTCGCGCGGCCGCGCCCGCTCTGGCCGCCGCTTGCGCCGCGGCCGCGGCCGCCGCCGCCTCCGCGGCCGCTGCCGGCTTTTGGCCGGCCGCGGCCTCGCTTGTGCGGGCGGCCGCGCTCGCTGCATGCGCCGCCGCGGCCCTTGGGACCGCTGACTCCACTGCCGCGGCGGATGACTTCGGCTTCCACGCGCTGGCGCCCAGCGACGCCGAGGACAAGCGGAAGAAGCTGGCGGCTGAGCTCGTCAACAGTCGTTTGGCCATGATGGCGACCATTGGCATGTTCTTCCATGTCGGCGGGGCTGGCCCCGCCCGGGGCGACTGGGCGCGCTGCACGGGCCCCCCGCTGCGCGCGCTCGGGAGCGAGCTGGGCGTGCGGGGCACCGTTGGCTGGGATCCCGCTGGCCTCACCGCGGATGGCGGCACGGATGGCTTCGTCAGCTGGCGTCAGACCAAGCTGGATCACGGCCGCGTGTCCGTACTGGCGACGGTACGGTGCATGACCTCAGACATCACCCGCACGCTGCCAGGGTACACGTTGCCGCCCGCTTGCTGGAAGTTCGCGGGCACCCCGAGCGGCCTCGCCTCGATCTCCAAAGTTCCCGCGGCGGGTTGGGCGCTGATCGCGACGCACGGCGCCCTCAGCGAGCCGCCCCAGGACCAGTCCGCTGGCCCCGCTGCCGCTGCGGGCGATCTCTGCGCCCAGGCGCGCACGCCCAGGTCCGCGAACTTCTGGGACCTTATTTGGCCCGCGGCGAATGGTAGCACGGAGGACCTCGCCAGGAGGCGCCAGGCGGAGCTTCAGCTCGGCCGCGCGGGCACGTTGACGACGATGGGGCACGTCATGCCCGAAATCACCAGCAAGCTGCCCGTTTACTTGTCGCCTCCTGCCAGCGTGAAGGTCGCGCGCGGCCCGCGCGGTCTCGAGGCGATATCCCAGGCCTCCGCGGCGGGCTGCGCGCAGATCATTGCCCTCGGCACGTTCTGCGAGCTGCCCCAGACCCAGCCCGCCGATACCACTGCCGCCACTGCTCAGTCGCAAAAGGTCCGAAGATCTTAGTGCTCAGCCGCCTCGCTGTTCGACGCGTGCCCCCCCCCCCCCCCGCGATTCCCAGGTCATCAGATCTCGGCGCCTTCCTGCCACTGTCGCTGGTCATCCGCCATCGCTGCTCTGGCACACGATCAGCTTTCAGCCACGTGACACGTCAATTTCTTCGCGCAGCCAGCCGCCGACGCAAAAAGTTGTTGTGCGTGTGTATTTTTGCTTGTGTGTTTGTGGGTGTGGTTGTGTCCTGTGTTTGTTGTTGTGGTTGTGTTTGTATGTGTGCTTGTGCGTGTGATTGTATGTGTTTGTGGTTGTTGTGTGTATGGGTGTTGTTGTGTATGTGTGCTTGTGTTTGTGTGGTGTTTGTGTGGTGTTGTGTGTGTTGCGTGTGCGTGCGTTTGCGTGTGTGTATATTTGTGTTTGTGTATGTGTGTGTTGGTGCGTTTGTTGTTGTTTGTGTGTGTGTGTTTGTGTGTGATGGTGTTTGTTTGTGTGTTTGTGGTTGTGGTTGTGGTTATGTTTGTGGTTGTGCTTGTGCTTGTGTTTGTACGTGTGCTTGTGTTTGTGGTTGCGTTTGCGTGTGTGTTTGTGCTTGTGCTTGTCTTTGTGTGCGTGTGTGTGCGCCCATCCCTGGCCAGGCCAGTTGGGGGGAGTGCGTGCACCGATCTTGGGCCCAGGCTTGGCCTGGCCAGGATTGGTCGGCAGTGGAAGCCCAAGAGTCATCAACGATGTTGCAATAAACCCTCCTTCCAAGCTCCCTCTTCACAGGCCCCTACAAGGTTTCATCTACACTGAGGGAACTGCCCCGTTGGAAGACAACCGTTGGAACATACTGAACCGTGCCAGAGCATCACTCTTGGGGCGTCAACGCGAAGAGCCAATATTTTTGTTGCGCCTTGACGATCTTGAATCGTGTCAGAACGCCGTTCGCGGGACGTCACCACCGCGAGTCAACGTAAATTCTGTGCCTTGACAATCCTGCATCGTTCCAAAACACGGTTTTTGGAACATTGCCCATGGTAATATTTGACATGCGTACAGATTAAGACAGATGCGCGCGGCGCTAAAGCGAGAGCACCTTTTGAGAAGGTGCCGCTTTCCACCCGCGAAACGTCTTCAAACATGCGAGACAAGCGTACGTAGCGGGAGGGCGAAAGTCTCAGTTTGAAAGCGGCCTCGCTCCATCCGTGAAACTCTGGCATGATGTTCAGACGAATGCGCGCGGCGCTAATGCGAGAACCGCAGTTAACACATGGCTCCCTCTCAATCCATGAAGCCCCTACAATTTGCTAGACGAATGTGCACGGCGCTAGGGCGAAAGCCTCATGTTGGAAGCGGACCGTTCTCCATCCGTGACACCCTTGCAGAGAACAAGCTTCAGGATCATAACGCGTGAGGAAGTCTCAGTCGAAACGCTGGGTCCGCCCTACCAACACGTTTCGGAGTGCGACAGAGAGGAGTTATCTTCAAGGAAGAGGACTGGGGGACGACAGGGAGGAGGAGGAGGAGGAGGAAGGAAATGATGCGGAGGAGGAGGAGGCAGGGAGGAGGAGGAGGAGGAGGAGGAGGAGGAGGAGAGGCGGAGGGGAGGAGGATGAGGACGGGGAGGGGGAGGGGGAGGAGGAGGTGGAGGCGCTGGGGAGGGGGAGGGGGAGAAGAAGAAGAGGTGGAGGACAAAAGGGAGGAGGAGGAAGAGGAGGAGGAGGAGAAGAGGTGGAAGAGGAGGAAGAGGAGGGGGAGGAGGAGGAGGAGGTTATAGGAGGAGGAGGAGGAGGAGGAGGAGGAGGTGGAGGTGGAGGAGGAGGTGGAGGGGTGGAGGAGGAGGAGGAGGAGGAGGAGGAGGAGGAGGAGGAGGAGGGAGGGGAGGAGGGAGGAGGAGGAGGAGGAGGAGGAGGAGGAGGAGGAGGAGCGGGGGAGGAGCAGGGGAGGGGGAGGAGGAGGAGGAGGAGGAGGAGGCGGAGGAAGGAGGAGTTGGAGGAGGAGGAGGAGGAGGACGGGGAGGAGGAGGAGGAGGAGGAGGAGGAGGAGCAGAGTAAACCCAAGAGTCAGCAACGATGTTAAAGGAAACCCTCCCTCCAAGCTCCCTCTTCACAGGCCCCTACAAGGGTTCATTTCCACTGAGGGAGCTGCCTCGTTGGAAGACACCCGTTTGAAGACCCAGAAGTATGCCAATGCATTGTTCTCGGGATGTCAACGCCACGGATCAATTTGATTGTTGCGTCTTGAAGATCTTTAATCGTTCCAGAACGCCACTCTTGGGACTTCGACACCGCGAATCAGCGCAACTGTTGCACCCTCAGAATCCTGAATCATTCCAAAACACACTTTTTGTTCTGGTACGCTAAGAATGGGAATCCGCGAATGCCTTGCAAATGTTTAAAACGAATGTGCTCGGCGCTAAGGCGAGAGCCACATTTTGAAAAGGAATCGCCCTCAATCCGTGAAACCTTGGCAATGTTTGAAGAAAGAATGTGCGCGGCGCTAAGGCGAGAGCCACATTTTGAAAAGGAACCGCCCTCAATCCGTGAAACCCTGACATGTTTAACAAACGAATTCACGCGGCACTAAGGCGAGAGCCACATGTTGAAATCCATTCGCCCTCAATCCGTGAGAGTCTAGCAAATATTGAAACGAACGTGCGCGGCGCAAGGGCGAGAGCCACATGTTGATAACCACCCGCCCTCACTCTGCGAAACTGTTGCCAATTTCAAAGCTTCAGGATCATAACTGGCCTCGGCCCGCCCGGCGACACGCCCGGCCCGCCCTAAAAGTTGGTTTCGGGGTGCGACAGGGAGAAGTTATTTATAAGGAAAAGCAATGGAGGGGGAGGAGGAGGAGGAGGAGCAGGGGGAGGAGGAGGAGGAGGAGGAGGAGGAGGAGGAGGAGGAGGAGGAGGAGGTGAAGTTGGCATCCTCCTGAGGATGACGGCGGTAATCCCTGGGTCCGAACCCCCGGAGTGGATGCTGCGCGACTTCGCCTTCGCCGCTTTCGGCCGTGGCTCCGCGCCGGGCCTCCGGCCCTATCGCTTCGGACGCAAGGACCCAGGGTGCAGAGTCTCGCGCCCCTTGCGCGTCCCAGCCCCTCCTCTTTCCTCCTGCCCTTCACTCTCCCCCTCCTCCCTCTACCCTCCATCCTTCTCCCCCTTTCTCCTCCCTCCGCGTCCCCCCTCGCCTTCCCTCCTCGTCCTCATCATCGGCATCATCCTTGCCCTCCCGTCTCCACGTCCTCTCTCCCTCCGTCCCTCCGAGCAGCTGCCCCTTCTCCACTCGCCGTCTCCCCCCCCCTCTGTCCCCCACTCTCCTCGGCCGTCGTCCCTTTGTTCGTCCCCACAGGCACTGCCCGTCTCTCTTCTCCCATCAGCCATCCCCCTCTCCCTCCCCATTTCCCGCCATCTGCCCTCCCCACCCGCCTGTCTCCCACATGCCCTCCACACTTTTCTCTTTTCTCCCGGACGGGGGACGCAGCAGGCGTATGCAGGAACGTGGTTTCTTCCGACTCTGCAAAGGAAGCCTGGGCGTTTGCAACTCCTCACGATCACTGCGAGGAAATAGTCGTGTTCCGCAGGGGATCGGATTTGGCCAGGAAGTGGGACGAAGAGGAGCATAATGTGGCCAAGGTCGGCCTGGACATGTTCTTTGTGATGCGCACGAGGCAGATCACAGATGCGACACCATTGTCCAAGCAGTTCAACGGTGAATGGGGGTTCTGGGAGAGCTTTTACGCCCCAGTAATAGACGAGGAGCAGTCAATGGACTCGCTTTCAGAGATGGACATCAGCACACGCAGTTCTTATTTCTCTGAACAGCGCTTGTCAGTTCAATGTCACAGATGCCCAGAAGGCCATTCCGTCTTAACCATCCCAGAGAGCATGGTCGTCAGATATCAGGTGACGGTACCTTTCAGGGATGCCGACGCATGGTCAGACTTGTGTTCAGGCATAGGTGAGGACATGATTTTGCAGTCCCCCTGCAAAGTGGAGAAGCAGGTCATCGCCCGCGGGAGCGAATGCATCAGAGTGGTCTCGGAGATGGACGGGCTCCACGAGTGCACGCGGTTGCGGAAGCATGAGCTGCAGGTGTTGAAGTTGCCGTTGGAGGTGACCTTCGAGTGCGACATGAAGGTCGCGGACGAGTGGAGGCCAGACGTGGCGTCTTTGCAGAAGAAGTTTGACGACCTGGGGGCGCTGTATCAGACGAACCTGCTGGGTGGCTTCAACACGTTGGCAAAGTTGCGCCCTGACCCCTGGAATCCGATGGCGAGGCTCGCAGTCAACGCGCTCAACAGAGTGCTCGCACGCTGTCCGGACATCCGTTCTATTCTTGATGTTGGTTGTGGAGACATGTCATGGATGAGGCATTTTCTTGAAGACCACCCGCAGGTTACTTACATTGGGGTGGACATCCAGCCTTTTTGTCTGTGGGTCAATTTTAACAGATTTCCTAAGCTGCATTTCATTCAGACAGATGTGTCGAATTTGAAGGGCATGGAAATCATGCCATGTGGATGTGATCTTGCGGTTGCGAAGGACTTGTTCAATTACATGGCTTTGCCAGACGCCGTGAACGCCATGAAGCGCGTTGTGTGCACTCGCCCGAGATATCTGTTGACGCACATTCATCGTTCCAGCGCCAACACTGGATGGGAAACTCGTATCGACAAGCACCAGGAGTACACCGAGTACGACTACAACAAGCCTCCGTTTTCGCTGCCCTACCCCGTGGTGGACATCCAGCGGATCAGCGACGACGCGTGCTTTGTCCTCTACCAGATAGTGCCAGACCCGTCGGACGGCGCGCGGCCCTCGCCCCCGCCCGAGGTCGGATCCCTGAGCGTTCCGCTTGTGGGCGACGATCTCGACCTCTTCACCACGGTGGAGGGCGGCGAGTGGACAGAGCCGAGGCACGCCACAGGGTTGCCCGCAGCATGTCGGCAGGACGAGTCTGGCGACGAGGATGCCGTGCCCACCGCCGAGGCGGACAGCCTGGGGCCGCGCGCGGCCGCAGACCGCGGGGACTCCGAGAGCACGGTGGGCGCCGAGTCGGCGGCGTCGGAGGTGAAGCCGATCAAGGGGATTCCTGTGGCTGAGTTTAAGGCAGGGGGGACCTCACCCGAACTCCCACCTCCCCTCCCTCGCCTCCTGAGGTCGCATACTGTTCGGACCCCGTGCGATAGCAGCCGACAATCGAGGTCTCCACGGCAGCGAACGAATGCCGGTTGCTCCCGCAGCATCGGGTAAGTAGCGAAGGCCCACTTCCTGGATCGAGGAGGGATGCATTATATAGGCGGTGATGCTTCCGATATGGGGGCAATCAGCGCCAGTTCTCACGAGTGGTCCTTAAGTAAGCATCGCCTCCTGCGCAGCCCGGGCCTACGCCATGCGTTTTGAAGAGCCCGTAGTTCTTCGTTCGAGAAACATCCAAAGAGAAGCTTGGCGCATGTTTTTTTTGCGTTGAAGGCATCCTTGCCATTTCAACAGGAACAGGAGGCCGTCCTTGCACCAATGCAACGAGCTTTTCCGACTCCGCGTCCCTGGCACCCCGCCAGTGCACCCCAGCGGGCGCCACAGGCCGCACAGGCCCCCGGCGTTTCAACTCGTTCCCCTGGCCGAGGAGCAACAGGTCGTAACCAGCGTCTTCAACCAAACCGCCTGCGAGTCCGAATCGGATTCGCAAAGTACAGCCGGGGCCCTGAAGAAGGAACCCTTTTCGTCGGGGAGGGGCTCCGTGTTCCTTGATTGTTTGACAGCTTGCCTCAGGTTTTCCCTAGGTTTTCGATGGGGAATCGAACTTTCACTGATGGGAAAAAGGGGCCTCGTTCCTTATTTAGCGTTCCTTAGGTCAACGCCCCCACTGTAAAACAAAGCAGCAAGACCATGCAACAACAGAGGCTTGCCCCGAACCCGACCCTGCGCGCCCGGCGTGGCACGGCTCCGCCCGGCGGCGGGGCCACTCCCGGCAGCGGCGGCGCGTCCGAGCCCCGGCGGTCGATCCCAGCTGGGGAGAGCCGTCGAGGCGGCCCCCGTGCCGACTGGACACGTACAGTCAACCCGCATGGTAAGGATGGGCAATTTTCCCAAGGGCACCCTTGCGTCCTTGCCTCCTCGGTCACTCCTTGGCAACGTTCGTGCTCCGAAACGGCCTTCCAAGGCCCTTTGCATCCTTATCGTGGATCCTCGTGATGCGGGTCGACTGCACACGCTGCCGCTGGGCGGTTGCTGAGCGCGCACGGCGGCGGTGCCACTGTCCGAGGCCTCCGACGCCCTGACTTGGTCAAGACACAGAGGATGGAGAAGTTGACTTGTCAGCTTCGGTGGAAGCCCCGCGGAAGTCAGCGAAAAGCAGAACGAGGGTGGTTCTTACCAGCGGGGGCAAGAATATGCCCCCGCAGGAATAACAAAGTGGGGGAATGCTGAGACGCCAAAAAGAACCAATCGTTCAATACGTGAGGTTTGGGAGGTCTCGACGTTGTTGCATGGAGCTCGCGGCGTGAATCGTGTATGTCGATGTGCGGTCCTGATAGACGGATTTCGGAGGCCAAAGCCAAAAAGATTGGCCGTCCTGGCTCTTCTGGACTCCAGAATTAAGCTGGGCCTGTCTCCCTACAGGCGGATTTTGCACGACAAAGAAAAATAGTCCAAACATACCCCGAAATGGCCAAAAAGTATTCAAAACATCGTCCCCAGATCAGTGTGGTACAATTTTTGAACATTCCCCCTGTAGAGGGACAGGCCCGACTTGACTCCAGAAGTCTGGCGCTCCCCCCCCCGCACGTGCGCAGCGCCTGCAGCTCTGCCGAGGCCACTCCGGAGAGGAGTGGGGCCTGCAGCTCTGCCCAGGCCCTCGGCCGTGCCGAGCTGCTTGCGGCGGGCGAGCTCCACCGCTCTCTCGCCCAGCCCGCCACGCTTCATTCGGTGGTCCTTGAGGACGCGTGTTGGCCCAGTGTTTGTTCACATCCCGTCCAGCGCCGTCGATCCCACGC